>OV815294.1:14933298-15486298 GCA_929108145.2 Limnephilus rhombicus | reverse complement strand
AAAAGTAATATTCCAAAATTTCAGCAGGATTGGTGCCATAGGGCCAAAGTTATGACCGACCCCAAATGTTAAAACGACCGAACCCAAGTGCTTCAACGATCGACCCCAAGTATTAAAAAGTTGTTTTCTTTCAAGTAAGGCTTTTGGCAGATTTTTGATGGATTCGTGTACAGACCATGATTCTTAGCTATAATCCAAGATTTCAGTCGGCACGGTGCCATAGGGTCTAAGTTATGACAGACCCTAAGTGTTGTTACAAAGCGCCAGTACAACAATGAGTACAACAATAATGATTTTAATGAATTAATGAAATTTCAGCAGGATTGGTGCCATAGGACCAAAGTTATAACCGACCCCAAGTGTTAAAATGACCGAACCCAAGTGCTAAAACGACCGACCCCAAGTATTAAAAGATTTTTTTGTTTAAGTAAGTCTTTTGACAGATTTTTTATGCTTTCGTGGACCATGATTCTTAGTAATATTCCAAAATTTCAGCAGGATTGATGGAATAGGGCCGAAATTATGACCGACCCCAAGTGTCAAAACGACCGAACCCAAGTACTTCAAGTTTTTAAAGCAGATTTTTGATGGATTCGTTTATAGACCATGATTTTTAGTAATATTCCAAAATTTCAGCAGGATTGGTGCCATAGGGCCAAAGTTATGACCGACCCCAAATGTTAAAACGACCGAACCCAAGTTCTTCAACGATCGACCCCAAGTATTAAAAAGTTGTTTTCTTTCAAGTAAGGCTTTTGGCAGATTTTTGATGGATTCGTGTACAGACCATGATTCTTAGCTATAATTCAAGATTTCAGTCGGCACGGTGCCATAGGATCTAAGTTATGACTGACCCTAAGTGTTGTTACAAAGCGCCAGTACAACAATGAATACAACAATAATGATTGAATGAAATTTCAGGAGGATTGGTGGCATAGGGCCGAAATTATGACCAAACCCAAGTGTTAAAACGACCGAACCCAAGTGCTTCAACGACCGACCCCAAGTATTAAAAAGTTGATTTTTTTCAAAAGTAATATTACAAAATTTCAGCAGGATTGGTGGCATAGGGCCGAAGTTATGACCGACCCCAAGTGTTAAAATAACCGAACCCAAGTGCTAAAACGACCGACCCCATGTGTTTAAAAGGAAATTTTTGTAAAATTCTTCTTTTGGAAGATTTTTTTATTGATTTGTGTACAGACCATGATTCTTAGCTACAATCCAAGATTTCAGTCGGCACGGTGCCATACGTTTCAAGTTATGACCGACCACAAGTGTTGTTACAAAGCGCCAGTACAACAATGAATACAACAATAATGAATGAATGAAATTTCAGGAGAATTGGTGGCATAGGGCCGAAATTATGACCGACCCCAAGTGTTAAAACGACCGAACCCAAGTGCTTCAACGATCGACCCCATGTATTAAAAAGTTGTTTTCTTTCAAGTAAGTCTTTTGGCAGATTTTTGATGGATTCGTGTACAGACCATGATTCTTAGCTATAATCCAAGATTTCAGTCGGCACGGTGCCATAGGGTCTAAGTTATGACTGACCCTAAGTGTTGTTACAAAGCGCCAGTACAACAATGAATTCAACAATAATGATTTTAATGAATTAATGAAATTTCAGCAGGATTGGTGCCATAGGACCAAAGTTATAACCGACCCCAAGTGTTAAAATGACCGAACCCAAGTGCTAAAACGACCGACCCCAAGTATTAAAAGATTTTTTTGTTAAAGTAAGTCTTTTGACAGATTTTTTATGCTTTCGTGTAAAGACCATGATTCTTAGTAATATTCCAAAATTTCAGCAGGATTGGTGGCATAGGGCCAAAGTAATGACCGACCCCAAGTGTTAAAATAACCGAACCCAAGTGCTAAAACGACCGACCCCATGTGTTTAAAAGATATTTTTTTGTAAAATTCTTCTTTTGGTACATTTTTTTATTGATTTGTGTACAGACCATGATTCTTAGCTACAATCCAAGATTTCAGTCGGCACGGTGCCATAGGTTTCAAGTAATGACCGACCACAAGTGTTGTTACAAAGCGCCAGTACAACAATGAATACAACAATAATGAATGAATGAAATTTCAGGAGAATTGGTGGCATAGGGCCGAAATTATGACCGACCCCAAGTGTTAAAACGACCGAACCCAAGTGCATCAACGACCGACCCCAAGTATTAAAAAGCTGTTTTTTTTTCAAGAAGGTAAGTCTTTTGGCAGATTTTTGATGGATTCGTGTACAGACCATGATTCTTAGCTATAATCCAAGATTTCAGTCGGCACGGTGCCATAGGATCTAAGTTATGACTGACCCTAAGTGTTGTTACAAAGCGCCAGTACAACAATGAATACAACAATAATTAATGAATGAAATTTCAGGAGGATTGGTGGCATAGGGCCGAAATTATGACCAAACCCAAGTATTAAAACGACCGAACCCAAGTGCTTCAACGACCGACCCCAAGTATTAAAAAGTTGATTTTTTTCAAAAGTAATATTCCAAAATTTCAGCAGGATTGGTGCCATAGGCCAAAGTTATGACCGACCCCAAGTGTTTAAATGACCGAACCCCAGTGCTAGAATGTGTTAAAAAGATGATTTTTTGTAAGAATTGATCTTTTGGCAGATTTTTTGACTGGTTCGTGTACAGACCATGATTCTTAGTTATAATCCAAGATTTTAGTCGGTACGGTGCCATAGGTTCCAAGTTATGACCGACCACAAGTGTTGTAACAAAGCGCCAGTACAACAATGAATACAACAATAATGAATGAATGAAATTTCTGGTGAATTGGCGGCATAGGGCCGAAATTATGACTGACCCCAAGTGTTAAAACGACCGAACCCAAGTGCTTCAACGACCGACCCCAAGTATTAAAAAGATTTTTGTGTTTAAGTAAGTCTTTTGGCAGATTTTTTATGCTTTCGTGTATAGACAATGATTCTTAGTAATATTCCAAAATTTCAGCAGGATTGATGGAATAGGGCCGAAATAATGACCGACCCCAAGTGTCAAAACGACCGAACCCAAGTACTTCAAGTTTTTAAAGCAGATTTTTGATGGATTCGTTTATAGACCATGATTTTTAGTAATATTCCAAAATTTCAGCAGGATTGGTGCCATAGGGCCAAAGTTATGACCGACCCCAAATGTTAAAACGACCGAACCCAAGTGCTTCAACGATCGACCCCAAGTATTAAAAAGATGTTTTCTTTCAAGTAACTCTTTTGGCAGATTTTTGATGGATTCGTGTACAGACCATGATTCTTAGCTATAATCCAAGATTTCAGTCGGCACGGTGCCATAGGGTCTAAGTTATGACTGACCCTAAGTATTGTTACAAAGCGCCAGTACAACATCATTGTTGTACTGGCATCATTATTGTTGTACTCATGTACAACAATAATGATTTTAATGAATTAATGAAATTTCAGCAGGATTGGTGCCATAGGACCAAAGTTATAACCGACCCCAAGTGTTAAAATGACCGAACCCAAGTGCTAAAACGACCGACCCCAAGTATTAAAAGATTTTTTTGTTTAAGTTAGTCTTTTGACAGATTTTTTATGCTTTCGTGTAAAGACCATGATTCTTAGTAATATTCCAAAATTTCAGCAGGATTGATGGAATAGGGCCGAAATTATGACCGACCCCAAGTGTTAAAATGACCGAACCCAAGTACTTCAAGTTTTTAAAGCAGATTTTTGATGGATTCGTTTATAGACCATGATTTTTAGTAATATTCCAAAATTTCAGCAGGATTGGTGCCATAGGGCCAAAGTTATGACCGACCCCAAATGTTAAAACGACCGAACCCAAGTGCTTCAACGATCGACCCCAAGTATTAAAAAGATGTTTTCTTTCAAGTACCTCTTTTGGCAGATTTTTGATGGATTCGTGTACAGACCATGATTCTTAACTATAATCCAAGATTCCAGTCGGCACGGTCCCATAGGTTCTAAGTTATGACCCACTACAAGTGTTGTTACAAAGCGCCAGTACAACAATGAATACAACAATAGTGAATGAATGAAATTTCAGGAGGATTGGTGGCATTAGGCCGAAATTATGACCGACCCCAAGTGTTAAAACGACCGAACCCAATTGCTTCAACGACCGACCCCAAGTATTAAAAGATTTTTTGTTTAAGTAAGTCTTTTGGCAGATTTTTTATGCTTTCGTGTATAGACAATGATAATTAGTAATATTCCAAAATTTCAGCAGGATTGATGGAATAGGGCCGAAATTATGACCGACCCCAAGTGTCAAAACGACCGAACCCAAGTACTTCAAGTTTTTAAAGCAGATTTTTGATGGATTCGTTTATAGACCATGATTGTTAGTAATATTCCAAAATTTCAGCAGGATTGGTGCCATAGGGCCAAAGTTATGACCGACCCCAAATGTTAAAACGACCGAACCCAAGTGCTTCAACGATCGACCCCAAGTATTAAAAAGATGTTTTCTTTCAAGTAACTCTTTTGGCAGATTTTTGATGGATTCGTGTACAGACCATGTTTCTTAACTATAATCCAAGATTCCAGTCGGCACGGTCCCATAGGTTCTAAGTTATGACCCACTACAAGTGTTGTTACAAAGCGCCAGTACAACAATGAATACAACAATAGTGAATGAATGAAATTTCAGGAGGATTGGTGGCATTAGGCCGAAATTATGACCGACCCCAAGTGTTAAAACGACCGAACCCAAGTGCATCAACGACCGACCCCAAGTATTAAAAAGCTGTTTTTTTTTTCAAGTAGGTAAGTCTTTTGGCAGATTTTTGATGGATTCGTGTACAGACCATGATTCTTAGCGAAAATCCAAGATTTCAGTCGGCACGGTGCCATAGGATCTAAGTTATGACTGACCCTAAGTGTTGTTACAAAGCGCCAGTACAACAATGAATACATTAATAATGAATGAATGAAATTTCAGGAGGATTGGTGGCATAGGGCCGAAATTATGACCAAACCCAAGTGTTAAAACGACCGAACCCAAGTGCTTCAACGACCGACCCCAAGTATTAAAAAGTTGATTTTTTTCAAAAGTAATATTCCAAAATTTCAGCAGGATTGGTGGCATAGGGCCGAAGTTATGACCGACCCCAAGTGTTAAAATAACCGAACCCAAGTGCTAAAACGACCGACCCCATGTGTTTAAAAGGAAATTTTTGTAAAATTCTTCTTTTGGAAGATTTTTTATTGATTTGTGTACAGACCATGATTCTTAGCTACAATCCAAGATTTCAGTCGGCACGGTGCCATAGGTTTCAAGTTATGACCGACCACAAGTGTTGTTACAAAGCGCCAGTACAACAACGAATACAACAATAATGAATGAATGAAATTTCAGGAGAATTGGTGGCATAGGGCCGAAATTATGACCGACCCCAAGTGTTAAAACGACCGAACCCAAGTGCATCAACGACCGACCCCAAGTATTAAAAAGCTGTTTTTTTTTTCAAGTAGGTAAGTCTTTTAGCAGATTTTTGATGGATTCGTGTACAGACCATGATTCTTAGCTATAATCCAAGATTTCAGTCGGCACGGTGCCATAGGATCTAATTTATGACTGACCCTAAGTGTTGTTACAAAGCGCCAGCACAACAATGAATACAACAATAATGAATGAATGAAATTTCAGGAGGATTGGTGGCATAGGGCCGAAATTATGACCAAACCCAAGTGTTAAAACGACCGAACCCAAGTGCTTCAACGACCGACCCCAAGTATTAAAAAGTTGATTTTTTTCAAAAGTAATATTCCAAAATTTCAGCAGGATTGGTGCCATAGGCCAAAGTTATGACCGACCCCAAGAGTTTAAATGACCGAACCCCAGTGCTAGAATGTGTTAAAAAGATGATTTTTTGTAAGAAGTGATCTTTTGGCAGATTTTTTGACTGGTTCGTGTACAGACCATGATTCTTAGTTATAATCCAAGATTTTAGTCGGTACGGTGCCATAGGTTCCAAGTTATGACCGACCACAAGTGTTGTAACAAAGCGCCAGTACAACAATGAATACAACAATAATGAATGAATGAAATTTCTGGTGAATTGGCGGCATAGGGCCGAAATTATGACTGACCCCAAGTGTTAAAACGACCGAACCCAAGTGCTTCAACGACCGACCCCAAGTATTAAAAAGATTTTTGTGTTTAAGTAAGTCTTTTGGCAGATTTTTTATGCTTTCGTGTATAGACAATGATTCTTAGTAATATTCCAAAATTTCAGCAGGATTGATGGAATAGGGCCGAAATTATGACCGACCCCAAGTGTCAAAACGACCGAACCCAAGTACTTCAAGTTTTTAAAGCAGATTTTTGATGGATTCGTTTATAGACCATGATTTTTAGTAATATTCCAAAATTTCAGCAGGATTGGTGCCATAGGGCCAAAGTTATGACCGACCCCAAATGTTAAAACGACCGAACCCAAGTGCTTCAACGATCGACCCCAAGTATTAAAAAGTTGTTTTCTTTCAAGTAAGGCTTTTGGCAGATTTTTGATGGATTCGTGTACAGACAATGATTCTTAGCTATAATCCAAGATTTCAGTCGGCACGGTGCCATAGGGTCTAAGTTATGACTGACCCTAAGTGTTGTTACAAAGCGCCAGTACAACAATGAGTACAACAATAATGATTTTAATGAATTAATGAAATTTCAGCAGGATTGGTGCCATAGGACCAAAGTTATAACCGACCCCAAGTGTTAAAATGACCGAACCCAAGTGCTAAAACGACCGACCCCAAGTATTAAAAGATTTTTTTGTTTAAGTTAGTCTTTTGACAGATTTTTTATGCTTTCGTGTAAAGACCATGATTCTTAGTAATATTCCAAAATTTCAGCAGGATTGATGGAATAGGGCCGAAATTATGACCGACCCCAAGTGTCAAAACGACCGAACCCAAGTACTTCAAGTTTTTAAAGCAGATTTTTGATGGATTCGTTTATAGACCATGATTTTTAGTAATATTCCAAAATTTCAGCAGGATTGGTGCCATAGGGCCAAAGTTATGACCGACCCCAAATGTTAAAACGACCAAACCCAAGTGCTTCAACGATCGACCCCAAGTATTAAAAAGATGTTTTCTTTTAAGTAACTCTTTTGGCAGATTTTTGATGGATTCGTGTACAGACCATGATTCTTAACTATAATCCAAGATTCCAGTCGGCACGGTCCCATAGGTTCTAAGTTATTACCCACTACAAGTGTTGTTACAAAGCGCCAGTACAACAATGAGTACAACAATAAGGATTTTAATGAATTAATGAAATTTCAGCAGGATTGGTGCCATAGGACCAAAGTTATAACCGACCCCAAGTGTTAAAATGACCGAACCCAAGTGCTAAAACGACCGACCCCAAGAATTAAAAGATTTTTTTGTTTAAGTAAGTCTTTTGACAGATTTTTTATGCTTTCGTGTAAAGACCATGATTCTTAGTAATATTCCAAAATTTCAGCAGGATTGATGGAATAGGGCCGAAATTATGACCGACCCCAAGTGTCAAAACGACCGAACCCAAGTACTTCAAGTTTTTAAAGCAGATTTTTGATGGATTCGTTTATAGACCATGATTTTTAGTAATATTCCAAAATTTCAGCAGGATTGGTGCCATAGGGCCAAAGTTATGACCGACCCCAAATGTTAAAACGACCAAACCCAAGTGCTTCAACGATCGACCCCAAGTATTAAAAAGATGTTTTCTTTCAAGTAACTCTTTTGGCAGATTTTTGATGGATTCGTGTACAGACCATGATTCTTAACTATAATCCAAGATTCCAGTCGGCACGGTCCCATAGGTTCTAAGTTATGACCCACTACAAGTGTTGTTACAAAGCGCCAGTACAACAATGAATACAACAATAGTGAATGAATGAAATTTCAGGAGGATTGGTGGCATTAGGCCGAAATTATGACCGACCCCAAGTGTTAAAACGACCGAACCCAAGTGCATCAACGACCGACCCCAAGTATTAAAAAGCTGTTATTTTTCAAGTAGGTAAGTCTTTTGGCAGATTTTTGATGGATTCGTGTACAGACCATAATTCTTAGCGATAATCCAAGATTTCAGTCGGCACGGTGCCATAGGATCTAAGTTATGACTGACCCTAAGTGTTGTTACAAAGCGCCAGTACAACAATGAATACAACAATAATGAATGAATGAAATTTCAGGAGGATTGGTGGCATAAGGCCGAAATTATGACCAAACCCAAGTGTTAAAACGACCGAACCCAAGTGCTTCAACGACCGACCCCAAGTATTAAAAAGGTGATTTTTTTCAAAAGTAATATTCCAAAATTTCAGCAGGATTGGTGCCATAGGCAAAAGTTATTACCGACCCCAAATGTTAAAACGACCGAACCCAAGTGCTTCAACGATCGACCCCAAGTATTAAAAAGATGTTTTCTTTCAAGTAACTCTTTTGGCAGATTTTTGATGGATTCGTGTACAGACCATGATTCTTAACTATAATCCAAGATTCCAGTCGGCACGGTCCCATAGGTTCTAAGTTATGACCCACTACAAGTGTTGTTACAAAGCGCCAGTACAACAATGAATACAACAATAGTGAATGAATGAAATTTCAGGAGAATTGGTGGCATAGGGCCGAAATTATGACTGACCCCAAGTGTTAAAACGACCGAACCCAATTGCTTCAACGACCGACCCCAAGTATTAAAAGATTTTTTGTTTAAGTAAGTCTTTTGGCAGATTTTTTATGCATTCGTGTATAGACAATGATTCTTAGTAATATTCCAAAATTTCAGCAGGATTGATGGAATAGGGCCGAAATTATGACCGACCCCAAGTGTCAAAACGACCGAACCCAAGTACTTCAAGTTTTTAAAGCAGATTTTTGATGGATTCGTTTACAGACCATGATTTTTAGTAATATTCCAAAATTTCAGCAGGATTGGTGCCATAGGGCCAAAGTTATGACCGACCCCAAGTGTTAAAACGACCGAACCCAAGTGCTTCAACGATCGACCCCAAGTATTAAAAAGTTGTTTTCTTTCAAGTAAGGCTTTTGGCAGATTTTTGATGGATTCGTGTACAGACCATGATTCTTAGCTATAATCCAAGATTTCAGTCGGCACGGTGCCATAGGGTCTAAGTTATGACTGACCCTAAGTGTTGTTACAAAGCGCCAGTACAACAATGAGTACAACAATAATGATTTTAATGAATTAATGAAATTTCAGCAGGATTGGTGCCATAGGACCAAAGTTATAACCGACCCCAAGTGTTAAAATGTCCGAACCCAAGTGCTAAAACGACCGACCCCAAGTATTAAAAGATTTTTTTGTTTAAGTAAGTCTTTTGACAGATTTTTTATGCTTTCGTGTAAAGACCATGATTCTTAGTAATATTCCAAAATTTCAGCAGGATTGATGGAATAGGGCCGAAATTATGACCGACCCCAAGTGTCAAAACGACCGAACCCAAGTACTTCAAGTTTTTAAAGCAGATTTTTGATGGATTCGTTTATAGACCATGATTTTTAGTAATATTCCATAATTTCAGCAGGATTGGTGCCATAGGGCCAAAGTTATGACCGACCCCAAATGTTAAAACGACCGAACCCAAGTGCTTCAACGATCGACCCCAAGTATTAAAAAGCTGTTTTTTTTTCAAGTAGGTAAGTCTTTTGGCAGATTTTTGATGGATTCGTGTACAGACCATGATTCTTAGCGATAATCCAAGATTTCAGTCGGCACGGTGCCATAGGATCTAAGTTATGACTGACCCTAAGTGTTGTTACAAAGCGCCAGTACAACAATGAATACAACAATAATGAATGAATGAAATTTCAGGAGGATTGGTGGCATAGGGCCGAAATTATGACCAAACCCAAGTGTTAAAACGACCGAACCCAAGTGCTTCAACGACCGACCCCAAGTATTAAAAAGGTGATTTTTTTCAAAAGTAATATTCCAAAATTTCAGCAGGATTGGTGCCATAGGCAAAAGTTATTACCGACCCCAAATGTTAAAACGACCGAACCCAAGTGCTTCAACGATCGACCCCAAGTATTAAAAAGATGTTTTCTTTCAAGTAACTCTTTTGGCAGATTTTTGATGGATTCGTGTACAGACCATGATTCTTAACTATAATCCAAGATTCCAGTCGGCACGGTCCCATAGGTTCTAAGTTATGACCCACTACAAGTGTTGTTACAAAGCGCCAGTACAACAATGAATACAACAATAGTGAATGAATGAAATTTCAGGAGAATTGGTGGCATAGGGCCGAAATTATGACTGACCCCAAGTGTTAAAACGACCGAACCCAATTGCTTCAACGACCGACCCCAAGTATTAAAAGATTTTTTGTTTAAGTAAGTCTTTTGGCAGATTTTTTATGCATTCGTGTATAGACAATGATTCTTAGTAATATTCCAAAATTTCAGCAGGATTGATGGAATAGGGCCGAAATTATGACCGACCCCAAGTGTCAAAACGACCGAACCCAAGTACTTCAAGTTTTTAAAGCAGATTTTTGATGGATTCGTTTACAGACCATGATTTTTAGTAATATTCCAAAATTTCAGCAGGATTGGTGCCATAGGGCCAAAGTTATGACCGACCCCAAATGTTAAAACGACCGAACCCAAGTGCTTCAACGATCGACCCCAAGTATTAAAAAGTTGTTTTCTTTCAAGTAAGGCTTTTGGCAGATTTTTGATGGATTCGTGTACAGACCATGATTCTTAGCTATAATCCAAGATTTCAGTCGGCACGGTGCCATAGGGTCTAAGTTATGACTGACCCTAAGTGTTGTTACAAAGCGCCAGTACAACAATGAGTACAACAATAATGATTTTAATGAATTAATGAAATTTCAGCAGGATTGGTGCCATAGGACCAAAGTTATAACCGACCCCAAGTGTTAAAATGTCCGAACCCAAGTGCTAAAACGACCGACCCCAAGTATTAAAAGATTTTTTTGTTTAAGTAAGTCTTTTGACAGATTTTTTATGCTTTCGTGTAAAGACCATGATTCTTAGTAATATTCCAAAATTTCAGCAGGATTGATGGAATAGGGCCGAAATTATGACCGACCCCAAGTGTCAAAACGACCGAACCCAAGTACTTCAAGTTTTTAAAGCAGATTTTTGATGGATTCGTTTATAGACCATGATTTTTAGTAATATTCCATAATTTCAGCAGGATTGGTGCCATAGGGCCAAAGTAATGACCGACCCCAAATGTTAAAACGACCGAACCCAAGTGCTTCAACGATCGACCCCAAGTATTAAAAAGATGTTTTCTTTCAAGTAACTCTTTTGGCAGATTTTTGATGGATTCGTGTACAGACCATGATTCTTAACTATAATCCAAGATTCCAGTCGGCACGGTCCCATAGGTTCTAAGTTATGACCCACTACAAGTGTTGTTACAAAGCGCCAGTACAACAATGAATACAACAATAGTGAATGAATGAAATTTCAGGAGGATTGGTGGCATTAGGCCGAAATTATGACCGACCCCAAGTGTTAAAACGACCGAACCCAAGTGCATCAACGACCGACCCCAAGTATTAAAAAGCTGTTTTTTTTTCAAGTAGGTAAGTCTTTTGGCAGATTTTTGATGGATTCGTGTACAGACCATGATTCTTAGCGATAATCCAAGATTTCAGTCGGCACGGTGCCATAGGATCTAAGTTATGACTGACCCTAAGTGTTGTTACAAAGCGCCAGTACAACAATGAATACAAAAATAATGAATGAATGAAATTTCAGGAGGATTGGTGGCATAGGGCCGAAATTATGACCAAACCCAAGTGTTAAAACGACCGAACCCAAGTGCTTCAACGACCGACCCCAAGTATTAAAAAGTTGATTTTTTTCAAAAGTAATATTCCAAAATTTCAGCAGGATTGGTGCCATAGGCCAAAGTTATGACCGACCCCAAGTGTTTAAATGACCGAACCCCAGGGCTAAAACGAAAGACCCCATGTGTTTAAAAGATGATTTTTTGTAAGAATTCATCTTTTGGCAGATTTTTTGACTGGTTCGGGTACAAACCATGATTCTTAGTTATAATCCAAGATTTTAGTCGGCACGGTGCCATAGGTTCCAAGTTATGACCGACCACAAGTGTTGTAACAAAGCGCCAGTACAACAATGAATACAACAATAATGAATGAATGAAATTTCAGGAGAATTGGTGGCATAGGGCCGAAATTATGACTGACCCCAAGTGTTAAAACGACCGAACCCAAGTGCTTCAACGACCGACCCCAAGGATTAAAAGATTTTTTTGTTTAAGTAAGTCTTTTGGCAGATTTTTTATGCTTTCGTGTATAGACAATGATTCTTAGTAATATTCCAAAATTTCAGCAGGATTGATGGAATAGGGCCGAAATTATGACCGACCCCAAGTGTCAAAACGACCGAACCCAAGTACTTCAAGTTTTTAAAGCAGATTTTTGATGGATTCGTTTATAGACCATGATTTTTAGTAATATTCCAAAATTTCAGCAGGATTGGTGCCATAGGGCCAAAGTTATGACCGACCCCAAATGTTAAAACGACCGAACCCAAGTGCTTCAACGATCGACCCCAAGTATTAAAAAGTTGTTTTCTTTCAAGTAAGGCTTTTGGCAGATTTTTGATGGATTCGTGTACAGACCATGATTCTTAGCTATAATCCAAGATTTCAGTCGGCACGGTGCCATAAGGTCTAAGTTATGACTGACCCTTAGTGTTGTTACAAAGCGCCAGTACAACAATGAGTACAACAATAATGATTTTAATGAATTAATGAAATTTCAGCAGGATTGGTGCCATAGGACCAAAGTTATAACCGACCCCAAGTGTTAAAATGACCGAACCCAAGTGCTAAAACGACAGACCCCAAGTATTAAAAGATTTTTTTGTTTAAGTAAGTCTTTTGACAGATTTTTTATGCTTTCGTGTAAAGACCATGATTCTTAGTAATATTCCAAAATTTTAGCAGGATTGATGGAATAGGGCCGAAATTATGACCGACCCCAAGTGTCAAAATGACCGAACCCAAGTACTTCAAGTTTTTAAAGCAGATTTTTGATGGATTCGTTTATAGACCATGATTTTTAGTAATATTCCAAAATTTCAGCAGGATTGGTGCCATAGGGCCAAAGTTATGACCGACCCCAAATGTTAAAACGACCGAACCCAAGTGCTTCAACGATCGACCCCAAGTATTAAAAAGATGTTTTCTTTCAAGTAACTCTTTTGGCAGATTTTTGATGGATTCGTGTACAGACCATGATTCTTAACTATAATCCAAGATTCCAGTCGGCACGGTCCCATAGGTTCTAAGTTATGACCCACTACAAGTGTTGTTACAAAGCGCCAGTACAACAATGAATACAACAATAGTGAATGAATGAAATTTCAGGAGGATTGGTGGCATTAGGCCGAAATTATGACCAACTCCAAGTGTTAAAACGACCGAACCCAAGTGCATCAACGACCGACCCCAAGTATTAAAAAGCTGTTTTTTTTTTCAAGTAGGTAAGTCTTTTGGCAGATTTTTGATGGATTCGTGTACAGACCATGATTCTTAGCGATAATCCAAGATTTCAGTCGGCACGGTGCCATAGGATCTAAGTTATGACTGACCCTAAGTGTTGTTACAAAGCGCCAGTACAACAATGAATACAACAATAATGAATGAATGAAATTTCAGGAGGATTGGTGGCATAGGGCCGAAATTATGACCAAACCCAAGTGTTAAAACGACCGAACCCAAGTGCTTCAACGACCGACCCCAAGTATTAAAAAGTTGATTTTTTTCAAAAGTAATATTCCAAAATTTCAGCAGGATTGGTGCCATAGGCCAAAGTTATGACCGACCCCAAGTGTTTAAATGACCGAACCCCAGGGCTAAAACGAAAGACCCCATGTGTTTAAAAGATGATTTTTTGTAAGAATTCATCTTTTGGCAGATTTTTTGACTGGTTCGGGTACAAACCATGGTTCTTAGTTATAATCCAAGATTTTAGTCGGCACGGTGCCATAGGTTCCAAGTTATGACCGACCACAAGTGTTGTAACAAAGCGCCAGTACAACAATGAATACAACAATAGTGAATGAATGAAATTTCAGGAGAATTGGTGGCATAGGGCCGAAATTATGACTGACCCCAAGTGTTAAAACGACCGAACCCAAGTGCTTCAACGACCGACCCCAAGGATTAAAAGATTTTTTTGTTTAAGTAAGTCTTTTGGCAGATTTTTTATGCTTTCGTGTATAGACAATGATTCTTAGTAATATTCCAAAATTTCAGCAGGATTGATGGAATAGGGCCGAAATTATGATCGACCCCAAGTGTCAAAACGACCGAACCCAAGTACTTCAAGTTTTTAAAGCAGATTTTTGATGGATTCGTTTATAGACCATGATTTTTAGTAATATTCCAATATTTCAGCAGGATTGGTGCCATAGGGCCAAAGTTATGACCGACCCCAAATGTTAAAACGACCGAACCCAAGTGCTTCAACGATCGACCCCAAGTATTAAAAAGTTGTTTTCTTTCAAGTAAGGCTTTTGGCAGATTTTTGATGGATTCGTGTACAGACCATGATTCTTAGCTATAATCCAAGATTTCAGTCAGCACGGTGCCATAGGGTCTAAGTTATGACTGACCCTAAGTGTTGTTACAAAGCGCCAGTACAACAATGAGTACAACAATAATGATTTTAATGAATTAATGAAATTTCAGCAGGATTGGTGCCATAGGACCAAAGTTATAACCGACCCCAAGTGTTAAAATGACCGAACCCAAGTGCTAAAACGACCGACCCCAAGTATTAAAAGATTTTTTTGTTTAAGTAAGTCTTTTGACAGATTTTTTATGCTTTCGTGTAAAGACCATGATTCTTAGTAATATTCCAAAATTTCAGCAGGATTGGTGGCATAGGGCCAAAGTTATGACCGACCCCAAGTGTTAAAATAACCGAACCCAAGTGCTAAAACGACCGACCCCATGTGTTTAAAAGATATTTTTTTGTAAAATTCTTCTTTTGGCAGATTTTTTTATTGATTTGTGTACAGACCATGATTCTTAGCTACAATCCAAGATTTCAGTCGGCACGGTGCCATAGGTTTCAAGTTATGACCGACCACAAGTTTTGTTACAAAGCGCCAGTACAACAATGAATACAACAATAATGAATGAATGAAATTTCAGGAGAATTGGTGGCATAGGGCCGAAATTATGACCGACCCCAAGTGTTAAAACGACCGAACCCAAGTGCATCAACGACCGACCCCAAGTATTAAAAAGCTGTTTTTTTTTCAAGTAGGTAAGTCTTTTAGCAGATTTTTGATGGATTCGTGTACAGACCATGATTCTTAGCTATAATCCAAGATTTCCGTCGGCACGGTGCCATAGGATCTAATTTATGACTGACCCTAAGTGTTGTTACAAAGCGCCAGCACAACAATGAATACAACAATAATGAATGAATGAAATTTCAGGAGGATTGGTGGCATATGGCCGAAATTATGACCAAACCCATGTGTTAAAACGACCGAACCCAAGTGCTTCAACGACCGACCCCAAGTATTAAAAAGTTGATTTTTTTCAAAAGTAATATTCCAAAATTTCAGCAGGATTGGTGCCATAGACCAAAGTTATGACCGACCCCAAGAGTTTAAATGACCGAACCCCAGTGCTAGAATGTGTTAAAAAGATGATTTTTTGTAAGAAGTGATCTTTTGGCAGATTTTTTGACTGGTTCGTGTACAGACCATGATTCTTAGTTATAATCCAAGATTTTAGTCGGTACGGTGCCATAGGTTCCAAGTTATGACCGACCACAAGTGTTGTAACAAAGCGCCAGTACAACAATGAATACAACAATAATGAATGAATGAAATTTCTGGTGAATTGGCGGCATAGGGCCGAAATTATGACTGACCCCAAGTGTTAAAACGACCGAACCCAAGTGCTTCAACGACCGACCCCAAGTATTAAAAAGATTTTTGTGTTTAAGTAAGTCTTTTGGCAGATTTTTTATGCTTTCGTGTATAGACAATGATTCTTAGTAATATTCCAAAATTTCAGCAGGATTGATGGAATAGGGCCGAAATTATGACCGACCCCAAGTGTCAAAACGACCGAACCCAAGTACTTCAAGTTTTTAAAGCAGATTTTTGATGGATTCGTTTATAGACCATGATTTTTAGTAATATTCCAAAATTTCAGCAGGATTGGTGCCATAGGGCCAAAGTTATGACCGACCCCAAATGTTAAAACGACCGAACCCAAGTGCTTCAACGATCGACCCCAAGTATTAAAAAGTTGTTTTCTTTCAAGTAAGGCTTTTGGCAGATTTTTGATGGATTCGTGTACAGACCATGATTCTTAGCTATAATCCAAGATTTCAGTCGGCACGGTGCCATAGGGTCTAAGTTATGACTGACCCTAAGTGTTGTTACAAAGCGCCAGTACAACAATGAGTACAACAATAATGATTTTAATGAATTAATGAAATTTCAGCAGGATTGGTGCCATAGGACCAAAGTTATAACCGACCCCAAGTGTTAAAATGACCGAACCCAAGTGCTAAAACGACCGACCCCAAGTATTAAAAGATTTTTTTGTTTAAGTTAGTCTTTTGACAGATTTTTTATGCTTTCGTGTAAAGACCATGATTCTTAGTAATATTCCAAAATTTCAGCAGGATTGATGGAATAGGGCCGAAATTATGACCGACCCCAAGTGTCAAAACGACCGAACCCAAGTACTTCAAGTTTTTAAAGCAGATTTTTGATGGATTCGTTTATAGACCATGATTTTTAGTAATATTCCAAAATTTCAGCAGGATTGGTGCCATAGGGCCAAAGTTATGACCGACCCCAAATGTTAAAACGACCGAACCCAAGTGCTTCAACGATCGACCCCAAGTATTAAAAAGATGATTTCTTTCAAGTAACTCTTTTGGCAGATTTTTGATGGATTCGTGTACAGACCATGATTCTTAACTATAATCCAAGATTCCAGTCGGCACGGTCCCATAGGTTCTAAGTTACGACCCACTACAAGTGTTGTTACAAAGCGCCAGTACAACAATGAATACAACAATAGTGAATGAATGAAATTTCAGGAGGATTGGTGGCATAGGGCCGAAATTATGACCGACCCCAAGTGTTAAAACGACCGAACCCAAGTGCATCAACGACCGACCCCAATTATTAAAAAGCTGTTTTTTTTTCAAGTAGGTAAGTCTTTTGGCAGATTTTTGATGGATTCGTGTACAGACCATGATTCTTAGCGATAATCCAAGATTTCAGTCGGCACGGTGCCATAGGATCTAAGTTATGACTGACCCTAAGTGTTGTTACAAAGCGCCAGTACAACAATGAATACAACAATAATGAATGAATGAAATTTCAGGAGGATTGGTGGCATAGGGCCGAAATTATGACCAAAACCAAGTGTTAAAACGACCGAACCCAAGTGCTTCAACGACCGACCCCAAGTATTAAAAAGTTGATTTTTTTCAAAAGTAATATTCCAAAATTTCAGCAGGATTGGTGCCATAGGCCAAAGTTATGACCGACCCCAAGTGTTTAAATGACCGAACCCCAGTGCTAGAATGTATTAAAAAGATGATTTTTTGTAAGAATTGATCTTTTGGCAGATTTTTTGACTGGTTCGTGTACAGACCATGATTCTTAGTTATAATCCAAGATTTTAGTCGGTACGGTGCCATAGGTTCCAAGTTATGACCGACCACAAGTGTTGTAACAAAGCGCCAATACAACAATGAATACAACAATAATGAATTAATGAAATTTCTGGTGAATTGGCGGCATAGGGCCGAAATTATGACTGACCCCAAGTGTTAAAACGACCGAACCCAAGTGCTTCAACGACCGACCCCAAGTATTAAAAAGGTGATTTTTTTCAAAAGTAATATTCCAAAATTTCAGCAGGATTGGTGCCATAGGCAAAAGTTATTACCGACCCCAAATGTTAAAACGACCGAACCCAAGTGCTTCAACGATCGACCCCAAGTATTAAAAAGATGTTTTCTTTTAAGTAACTCTTTTGGCAGATTTTTGATGGATTCGTGTACAGACCATGATTCTTAACTATAATCCAAGATTCCAGTCGGCACGGTCCCATAGGTTCTAAGTTATTACCCACTACAAGTGTTGTTACAAAGCGCCAGTACAACAATGAGTACAACAATAAGGATTTTAATGAATTAATGAAATTTCAGCAGGATTGGTGCCATAGGACCAAAGTTATAACCGACCCCAAGTGTTAAAATGACCGAACCCAAGTGCTAAAACGACCGACCCCAAGAATTAAAAGATTTTTTTGTTTAAGTAAGTCTTTTGACAGATTTTTTATGCTTTCGTGTAAAGACCATGATTCTTAGTAATATTCCAAAATTTCAGCAGGATTGATGGAATAGGGCCGAAATTATGACCGACCCCAAGTGTTAAAACGACCGAACCCAAGTGCATCAACGACCGACCCCAAGTATTAAAAAGCTGTTTTTTTTTCAAGTAGGTAAGTCTTTTGGCAGATTTTTGATGGATTCGTGTACAGACCATGA
This sequence comes from Limnephilus rhombicus, assembly GCA_929108145.2. Lineage (NCBI taxonomy): Eukaryota > Metazoa > Arthropoda > Insecta > Trichoptera > Limnephilidae > Limnephilus > Limnephilus rhombicus. Next base: position 15,467,711 of record OV815294.1, on the reverse strand, counting down.
TTCTTAGCGATAATCCAAGATTTCAGTCGGCACGGTGCCATAGGATCTAAGTTATGACTGACCCTAAGTGTTGTTACAAAGCGCCAGTACAACAATGAATACAACAATAATGAATGAATGAAATTTCAGGAGGATTGGTGGCATAGGGCCGAAATTATGACCAAACCCAAGTGTTAAAACGACCGAACCCAAGTGCTTCAACGACCGACCCCAAGTATTAAAAAGGTGATTTTTTTCAAAAGTAATATTCCAAAATTTCAGCAGGATTGGTGCCATAGGCAAAAGTTATTACCGACCCCAAATGTTAAAACGACCGAACCCAAGTGCTTCAACGATCGACCCCAAGTATTAAAAAGATGTTTTCTTTCAAGTAACTCTTTTGGCAGATTTTTGATGGATTCGTGTACAGACCATGATTCTTAACTATAATCCAAGATTCCAGTCGGCACGGTCCCATAGGTTCTAAGTTATGACCCACTACAAGTGTTGTTACAAAGCGCCAGTACAACAATGAATACAACAACAGTGAATGAATGAAATTTCAGGAGAATTGGTGGCATAGGGCCGAAATTATGACTGACCCCAAGTGTTAAAACGACCGAACCCAATTGCTTCAACGACCGACCCCAAGTATTAAAAGATTTTTTGTTTAAGTAAGTCTTTTGGCAGATTTTTTATGCATTCGTGTATAGACAATGATTCTTAGTAATATTCCAAAATTTCAGCAGGATTGATGGAATAGGGCCGAAATTATGACCGACCCCAAGTGTCAAAACGACCGAACCCAAGTACTTCAAGTTTTTAAAGCAGATTTTTGATGGATTCGTTTACAGACCATGATTTTTAGTAATATTCCAAAATTTCAGCAGGATTGGTGCCATAGGGCCAAAGTTATGACCGACCCCAAATGTTAAAACGACCGAACCCAAGTGCTTCAACGATCGACCCCAAGTATTAAAAAGTTGTTTTCTTTCAAGTAAGGCTTTTGGCAGATTTTTGATGGATTCGTGTACAGACCATGATTCTTAGCTATAATCCAAGATTTCAGTCGGCACGGTGCCATAGGGTCTAAGTTATGACTGACCCTAAGTGTTGTTACAAAGCGCCAGTACAACAATGAGTACAACAATAATGATTTTAATGAATTAATGAAATTTCAGCAGGATTGGTGCCATAGGACCAAAGTTATAACCGACCCCAAGTGTTAAAATGTCCGAACCCAAGTGCTAAAACGACCGACCCCAAGTATTAAAAGATTTTTTTGTTTAAGTAAGTCTTTTGACAGATTTTTTATGCTTTCGTGTAAAGACCATGATTCTTAGTAATATTCCAAAATTTCAGCAGGATTGATGGAATAGGGCCGAAATTATGACCGACCCCAAGTGTCAAAACGACCGAACCCAAGTACTTCAAGTTTTTAAAGCAGATTTTTGATGGATTCGTTTATAGACCATGATTTTTAGTAATATTCCATAATTTCAGCAGGATTGGTGCCATAGGGCCAAAGTTATGACCGACCCCAAATGTTAAAACGACCGAACCCAAGTGCTTCAACGATCGACCCCAAGTATTAAAAAGTTGTTTTCTTTCAAGTAAGGCTTTTGGCAGATTTTTGATGGATTCGTGTACAGACCATGATTCTTAGCTATAATCCAAGATTTCAGTCGGCACGGTGCCATAGGGTCTAAGTTATGACTGACCCTAAGTGTTGTTACAAAGCGCCAGTACAACAATGAGTACAACAATAATGATTTTAATGAATTAATGAAATTTCAGCAGGATTGGTGCCATAGGACCAAAGTTATAACCGACCCCAAGTGTTAAAATGACCGAACCCAAGTGCTAAAACGACCGACCCCAAGTATTAAAAGATTTTTTTGTTTAAGTAAGTCTTTTGACAGATTTTTTATGCTTTCGTGTAAAGACCATGATTCTTAGTAATATTCCAAAATTTCAGCAGGATTGATGGAATAGGGCCGAAATTATGACCGACCCCAAGTGTCAAAATGACCAAACCCAAGTACTTCAAGTTTTTAAAGCAGATTTTTGATGGATTCGTTTATAGACCATGATTTTTAGTAATATTCCAAAATTTCAGCAGGATTGGTGCCATAGGGCCAAAGTTATGACCGACCCCAAATGTTAAAACGACCGAACCCAAGTGCTTCAACGATCGACCCCAAGTATTAAAAAGATGTTTTCTTTCAAGTAACTCTTTTGGCAGATTTTTGATGGATTCGTGTACAGACCATGATTCTTAACTATAATCCAAGATTCCAGTCGGCACGGTCCCATAGGTTCTAAGTTATGACCCACTACAAGTGTTGTTACAAAGCGCCAGTACAACAATGAATACAACAATAGTGAATGAATGAAATTTCAGGAGGATTGGTGGCATTAGGCCGAAATTATGACCGACCCCAAGTGTTAAAACGACCGAACCCAAGTGCATCAACGACCGACCCCAAGTATTAAAAAGCTGTTTTTTTTTCAAGTAGGTAAGTCTTTTGGCAGATTTTTGATGGATTCGTGTACAGACCATGATTCTTAGCGATAATCCAAGATTTCAGTCGGCACGGTGCCATAGGATCTAAGTTATGACTGACCCTAAGTGTTGTTACAAAGCGCCAGTACAACAATGAATACAAAAATAATGAATGAATGAAATTTCAGGAGGATTGGTGGCATAGGGCCGAAATTATGACCAAACCCAAGTGTTAAAACGACCGAACCCAAGTGCTTCAACGACCGACCCCAAGTATTAAAAAGTTGATTTTTTTCAAAAGTAATATTCCAAAATTTCAGCAGGATTGGTGCCATAGGCCAAAGTTATGACCGACCCCAAGTGTTTAAATGACCGAACCCCAGGGCTAAAACGAAAGACCCCATGTGTTTAAAAGATGATTTTTTGTAAGAATTCATCTTTTGGCAGATTTTTTGACTGGTTCGGGTACAAACCATGATTCTTAGTTATAATCCAAGATTTTAGTCGGCACGGTGCCATAGGTTCCAAGTTATGACCGACCACAAGTGTTGTAACAAAGCGCCAGTACAACAATGAATACAACAATAATGAATGAATGAAATTTCAGGAGAATTGGTGGCATAGGGCCGAAATTATGACTGACCCCAAGTGTTAAAACGACCGAACCCAAGTGCTTCAACGACCGACCCCAAGGATTAAAAGATTTTTTTGTTTAAGTAAGTCTTTTGGCAGATTTTTTATGCTTTCGTGTATAGACAATGATTCTTATTAATATTCCAAAATTTCAGCAGGATTGATGGAATAGGGCCGAAATTATGACCGACCCCAAGTGTCAAAACGACCGAACCCAAGTACTTCAAGTTTTTAAAGCAGATTTTTGATGGATTCGTTTATAGACCATGATTTTTAGTAATATTCCAAAATTTCAGCAGGATTGGTGCCATAGGGCCAAAGTTATGACCGACCCCAAATGTTAAAACGACCGAACCCAAGTGCTTCAACGATCGACCCCAAGTATTAAAAAGTTGTTTTCTTTCAAGTAAGGCTTTTGGCAGATTTTTGATGGATTCGTGTACAGACCATGATTCTTAGCTATAATCCAAGATTTCAGTCGGCACGGTGCCATAAGGTCTAAGTTATGACTGACCCTTAGTGTTGTTACAAAGCGCCAGTACAACAATGAGTACAACAATAATGATTTTAATGAATTAATGAAATTTCAGCAGGATTGGTGCCATAGGACCAAAGTTATAACCGACCCCAAGTGTTAAAATGACCGAACCCAAGTGCTAAAACGACAGACCCCAAGTATTAAAAGATTTTTTTGTTTAAGTAAGTCTTTTGACAGATTTTTTATGCTTTCGTGTAAAGACCATGATTCTTAGTAATATTCCAAAATTTCAGCAGGATTGATGGAATAGGGCCGAAATTATGACCGACCCCAAGTGTCAAAATGACCGAACCCAAGTACTTCAAGTTTTTAAAGCAGATTTTTGATGGATTCGTTTATAGACCATGATTTTTAGTAATATTCCAAAATTTCAGCAGGATTGGTGCCATAGGGCCAAAGTTATGACCGACCCCAAATGTTAAAACGACCGAACCCAAGTGCTTCAACGATCGACCCCAAGTATTAAAAAGATGTTTTCTTTCAAGTAACTCTTTTGGCAGATTTTTGATGGATTCGTGTACAGACCATGATTCTAAACTATAATCCAAGATTCCAGTCGGCACGGTCCCATAGGTTCTAAGTTATGACCCACTACAAGTGTTGTTACAAAGCGCCAGTACAACAATGAATACAACAATAGTGAATGAATGAAATTTCAGGAGGATTGGTGGCATTAGGCCGAAATTATGACCAACTCCAAGTGTTAAAACGACCGAACCCAAGTGCATCAACGACCGACCCCAAGTATTAAAAAGCTGTTTTTTTTTTCAAGTAGGTAAGTCTTTTGGCAGATTTTTGATGGATTCGTGTACAGACCATGATTCTTAGCGATAATCCAAGATTTCAGTCGGCACGGTGCCATAGGATCTAAGTTATGACTGACCCTAAGTGTTGTTACAAAGCGCCAGTACAACAATGAATACAACAATAATGAATGAATGAAATTTCAGGAGGATTGGTGGCATAGGGCCGAAATTATGACCAAACCCAAGTGTTAAAACGACCGAACCCAAGTGCTTCAACGACCGACCCCAAGTATTAAAAAGTTGATTTTTTTCAAAAGTAATATTCCAAAATTTCAGCAGGATTGGTGCCATAGGCCAAAGTTATGACCGACCCCAAGTGTTTAAATGACCGAACCCCAGGGCTAAAACGAAAGACCCCATGTGTTTAAAAGATGATTTTTTGTAAGAATTCATCTTTTGGCAGATTTTTTGACTGGTTCGGGTACAAACCATGGTTCTTAGTTATAATCCAAGATTTTAGTCGGCACGGTGCCATAGGTTCCAAGTTATGACCGACCACAAGTGTTGTAACAAAGCGCCAGTACAACAATGAATACAACAATAATGAATGAATGAAATTTCAGGAGAATTGGTGGCATAGGGCCGAAATTATGACTGACCCCAAGTGTTAAAACGACCGAACCCAAGTGCTTCAACGACCGACCCCAAGGATTAAAAGATTTTTTTGTTTAAGTAAGTCTTTTGGCAGATTTTTTATGCTTTCGTGTATAGACAATGATTCTTAGTAATATTCCAAAATTTCAGCAGGATTGATGGAATAGGGCCGAAATTATGATCGACCCCAAGTGTCAAAACGACCGAACCCAAGTACTTCAAGTTTTTAAAGCAGATTTTTGATGGATTCGTTTATAGACCATGATTTTTAGTAATATTCCAATATTTCAGCAGGATTGGTGCCATAGGGCCAAAGTTATGACCGACCCCAAATGTTAAAACGACCGAACCCAAGTGCTTCAACGATCGACCCCAAGTATTAAAAAGTTGTTTTCTTTCAAGTAAGGCTTTTGGCAGATTTTTGATGGATTCGTGTACAGACCATGATTCTTAGCTATAATCCAAGATTTCAGTCGGCACGGTGCCATAGGGTCTAAGTTATGACTGACCCTAAGTGTTGTTACAAAGCGCCAGTACAACAATGAGTACAACAATAATGATTTTAATGAATTAATGAAATTTCAGCAGGATTGGTGCCATAGGACCAAAGTTATAACCGACCCCAAGTGTTAAAATGACCGAACCCAAGTGCTAAAACGACCGACCCCAAGTATTAAAAGATTTTTTTGTTTAAGTAAGTCTTTTGACAGATTTTTTATGCTTTCGTGTAAAGACCATGATTCTTAGTAATATTCCAAAATTTCAGCAGGATTGGTGGCATAGGGCCAAAGTTATGACCGACCCCAAGTGTTAAAATAACCGAACCCAAGTGCTAAAACGACCGACCCCATGTGTTTAAAAGATATTTTTTTGTAAAATTCTTCTTTTGGCAGATTTTTTTATTGATTTGTGTACAGACCATGATTCTTAGCTACAATCCAAGATTTCAGTCGGCACGGTGCCATAGGTTTCAAGTTATGACCGACCACAAGTGTTGTTACAAAGCGCCAGTACAACAATGAATACAACAATAATGAATGAATGAAATTTCAGGAGAATTGGTGGCATAGGGCCGAAATTATGACCGACCCCAAGTGTTAAAACGACCGAACCCAAGTGCATCAACGACCGACCCCAAGTATTAAAAAGCTGTTTTTTTTTCAAGTAGGTAAGTCTTTTAGCAGATTTTTGATGGATTCGTGTACAGACCATGATTCTTAGCTATAATCCAAGATTTCAGTCGGCACGGTGCCATAGGATCTAATTTATGACTGACCCTAAGTGTTGTTACAAAGCGCCAGCACAACAATGAATACAACAATAATGAATGAATGAAATTTCAGGAGGATTGGTGGCATAGGGCCGAAATTATGACCAAACCCAAGTGTTAAAACGACCGAACCCAAGTGCTTCAACGACCGACCCCAAGTATTAAAAAGTTGATTTTTTTCAAAAGTAATATTCCAAAATTTCAGCAGGATTGGTGCCATAGGCCAAAGTTATGACCGACCCCAAGAGTTTAAATGACCGAACCCCAGTGCTAGAATGTGTTAAAAAGATGATTTTTTGTAAGAAGTGATCTTTTGGCAGATTTTTTGACTGGTTCGTGTACAGACCATGATTCTTAGTTATAATCCAAGATTCCAGTCGGCACGGTCCCATAGGTTCTAAGTTATGACCCACTACAAGTGTTGTTACAAAGCGCCAGTACAACAATGAATACAACAATAGTGAATGAATGAAATTTCAGGAGAATTGGTGGCATAGGGCCGAAATTATGACTGACCCCAAGTGTTAAAACGACCGAACCCAATTGCTTCAACGACCGACCCCAAGTATTAAAAGATTTTTTGTTTAAGTAAGTCTTTTGGCAGATTTTTTATGCATTCGTGTATAGACAATGATTCTTAGTAATATTCCAAAATTTCAGCAGGATTGATGGAATAGGGCCGAAATTATGACCGACCCCAAGTGTCAAAACGACCGAACCCAAGTACTTCAAGTTTTTAAAGCAGATTTTTGATGGATTCGTTTACAGACCATGATTTTTAGTAATATTCCAAAATTTCAGCAGGATTGGTGCCATAGGGCCAAAGTTATGACCGACCCCAAATGTTAAAACGACCGAACCCAAGTGCTTCAACGATCGACCCCAAGTATTAAAAAGTTGTTTTCTTTCAAGTAAAGCTTTCGGCAGATTTTTGATGGATTCGTGTACAGACCATGATTCTTAGCTATAATCCAAGATTTCAGTCGGCACGGTGCCATAGGGTCTAAGTTATGACTGACCCTAAGTGTTGTTACAAAGCGCCAGTACAACAATGAGTACAACAATAATGATTTTAATGAATTAATGAAATTTCAGCAGGATTGGTGCCATAGGACCAAAGTTATAACCGACCCCAAGTGTTAAAATGTCCGAACCCAAGTGCTAAAACGACCGACCCCAAGTATTAAAAGATTTTTTTGTTTAAGTAAGTCTTTTGACAGATTTTTTATGCTTTCGTGTAAAGACCATGATTCTTAGTAATATTCCAAAATTTCAGCAGGATTGATGGAATAGGGCCGAAATTATGACCGACCCCAAGTGTCAAAACGACCGAACCCAAGTACTTCAAGTTTTTAAAGAAGATTTTTGATGGATTCGTTTATAGACCATGATTTTTAGTAATATTCCATAATTTCAGCAGGATTGGTGCCATAGGGCCAAAGTTATGACCGACCCCAAATGTTAAAACGACCGAACCCAAGTGCTTCAACGATCGACCCCAAGTATTAAAAAGTTGTTTTCTTTCAAGTAAGGCTTTTGGCAGATTTTTGATGGATTCGTGTACAGACCATGATTCTTAGCTATAATCCAAGATTTCAGTCGGCACGGTGCCATAGGGTCTAAGTTATGACTGACCCTAAGTGTTGTTACAAAGCGCCAGTACAACAATGAGTACAACAATAATGATTTTAATGAATTAATGAAATTTCAGCAGGATTGGTGCCATAGGACCAAAGTTATAACCGACCCCAAGTGTTAAAATGACCGAACCCAAGTGCTAAAACGACCGACCCCAAGTATTAAAAGATTTTTTTGTTTAAGTAAGTCTTTTGACAGATTTTTTATGCTTTCGTGTAAAGACCATGATTCTTAGTAATATTCCAAAATTTCAGCAGGATTGATGGAATAGGGCCGAAATTATGACCGACCCCAAGTGTCAAAATGACCAAACCCAAGTACTTCAAGTTTTTAAAGCAGATTTTTGATGGATTCGTTTATAGACCATGATTTTTAGTAATATTCCAAAATTTCAGCAGGATTGGTGCCATAGGGCCAAAGTTATGACCGACCCCAAATGTTAAAACGACCGAACCCAAGTGCTTCAACGATCGACCCCAAGTATTAAAAAGATGTTTTCTTTCAAGTAACTCTTTTGGCAGATTTTTGATGGATTCGTGTACAGACCATGATTCTTAACTATAATCCAAGATTCCAGTCGGCACGGTCCCATAGGTTCTAAGTTATGACCCACTACAAGTGTTGTTACAAAGCGCCAGTACAACAATGAATACAACAATAGTGAATGAATGAAATTTCAGGAGGATTGGTGGCATTAGGCCGAAATTATGACCGACCCCAAGTGTTAAAACGACCGAACCCAAGTGCATCAACGACCGACCCCAAGTATTAAAAAGCTGTTTTTTTTTCAAGTAGGTAAGTCTTTTGGCAGATTTTTGATGGATTCGTGTACAGACCATGATTCTTAGCGATAATCCAAGATTTCAGTCGGCACGGTGCCATAGGATCTAAGTTATGACTGACCCTAAGTGTTGTTACAAAGCGCCAGTACAACAATGAATACAAAAATAATGAATGAATGAAATTTCAGGAGGATTGGTGGCATAGGGCCGAAATTATGACCAAACCCAAGTGTTAAAACGACCGAACCCAAGTGCTTCAACGACCGACCCCAAGTATTAAAAAGTTGATTTTTTTCAAAAGTAATATTCCAAAATTTCAGCAGGATTGGTGCCATAGGCCAAAGTTATGACCGACCCCAAGTGTTTAAATGACCGAACCCCAGGGCTAAAACGAAAGACCCCATGTGTTTAAAAGATGATTTTTTGTAAGAATTCATCTTTTGGCAGATTTTTTGACTGGTTCGGGTACAAACCATGATTCTTAGTTATAATCCAAGATTTTAGTCGGCACGGTGCCATAGGTTCCAAGTTATGACCGACCACAAGTGTTGTAACAAAGCGCCAGTACAACAATGAATACAACAATAATGAATGAATGAAATTTCAGGAGAATTGGTGGCATAGGGCCGAAATTATGACTGACCCCAAGTGTTAAAACGACCGAACCCAAGTGCTTCAACGACCGACCCCAAGGATTAAAAGATTTTTTTGTTTAAGTAAGTCTTTTGGCAGATTTTTTATGCTTTCGTGTATAGACAATGATTCTTAGTAATATTCCAAAATTTCAGCAGGATTGATGGAATAGGGCCGAAATTATGACCGACCCCAAGTGTCAAAACGACCGAACCCAAGTACTTCAAGTTTTTAAAGCAGATTTTTGATGGATTCGTTTATAGACCATGATTTTTAGTAATATTCCAAAATTTCAGCAGGATTGGTGCCATAGGGCCAAAGTTATGACCGACCCCAAATGTTAAAACGACCAAGTGCTTCAACGATCGACCCCAAGTATTAAAAAGTTGTTTTCTTTCAAGTAAGGCTTTTGGCAGATTTTTGATGGATTCGTGTACAGACCATGATTCTTAGCTATAATCCAAGATTTCAGTCGGCACGGTGCCATAAGGTCTAAGTTATGACTGACCCTTAGTGTTGTTACAAAGCGCCAGTACAACAATGAGTACAACAATAATGATTTTAATGAATTAATGAAATTTCAGCAGGATTGGTGCCATAGGACCAAAGTTATAACCGACCCCAAGTGTTAAAATGACCGAACCCAAGTGCTAAAACGACAGACCCCAAGTATTAAAAGATTTTTTTGTTTAAGTAAGTCTTTTGACAGATTTTTTATGCTTTCGTGTAAAGACCATGATTCTTAGTAATATTCCAAAATTTCAGCAGGATTGATGGAATAGGGCCGAAATTATGACCGACCCCAAGTGTCAAAATGACCGAACCCAAGTACTTCAAGTTTTTAAAGCAGATTTTTGATGGATTCGTTTATAGACCATGATTTTTAGTAATATTCCAAAATTTCAGCAGGATTGGTGCCATAGGGCCAAAGTTATGACCGACCCCAAATGTTAAAACGACCGAACCCAAGTGCTTCAACGATCGACCCCAAGTATTAAAAAGATGTTTTCTTTCAAGTAACTCTTTTGGCAGATTTTTGATGGATTCGTGTACAGACCATGATTCTTAACTATAATCCAAGATTCCAGTCGGCACGGTCCCATAGGTTCTAAGTTATGACCCACTACAAGTGTTGTTACAAAGCGCCAGTACAACAATGAATACAACAATAGTGAATGAATGAAATTTCAGGAGGATTGGTGGCATTAGGCCGAAATTATGACCAACTCCAAGTGTTAAAACGACCGAACCCAAGTGCATCAACGACCGACCCCAAGTATTAAAAAGCTGTTTTTTTTTTCAAGTAGGTAAGTCTTTTGGCAGATTTTTGATGGATTCGTGTACAGACCATGATTCTTAGCGATAATCCAAGATTTCAGTCGGCACGGTGCCATAGGATCTAAGTTATGACTGACCCTAAGTGTTGTTACAAAGCGCCAGTACAACAATGAATACAACAATAATGAATGAATGAAATTTCAGGAGGATTGGTGGCATAGGGCCGAAATTATGACCAAACCCAAGTGTTAAAACGACCGAACCCAAGTGCTTCAACGACCGACCCCAAGTATTAAAAAGTTGATTTTTTTCAAAAGTAATATTCCAAAATTTCAGCAGGATTGGTGCCATAGGCCAAAGTTATAACCGACCCCAAGTGTTTAAATGACCGAACCCCAGGGCTAAAACGAAAGACCCCATGTGTTTAAAAGATGATTTTTTGTAAGAATTCATCTTTTGGCAGATTTTTTGACTGGTTCGGGTACAAACCATGGTTCTTAGTTATAATCCAAGATTTTAGTCGGCACGGTGCCATAGGTTCCAAGTTATGACCGACCACAAGTGTTGTAACAAAGCGCCAGTACAACAATGAATACAACAATAATGAATGAATGAAATTTCAGGAGAATTGGTGGCATAGGGCCGAAATTATGACTGACCCCAAGTGTTAAAACGACCGAACCCAAGTGCTTCAACGACCGACCCCAAGGATTAAAAGATTTTTTTGTTTAAGTAAGTCTTTTGGCAGATTTTTTATGCTTTCGTGTATAGACAATGATTCTTAGTAATATTCCAAAATTTCAGCAGGATTGATGGAATAGGGCCGAAATTATGATCGACCCCAAGTGTCAAAACGACCGAACCCAAGTACTTCAAGTTTTTAAAGCAGATTTTTGATGGATTCGTTTATAGACCATGATTTTTAGTAATATTCCAATATTTCAGCAGGATTGGTGCCATAGGGCCAAAGTTATGACCGACCCCAAATGTTAAAACGACCGAACCCAAGTGCTTCAACGATCGACCCCAAGTATTAAAAAGTTGTTTTCTTTCAAGTAAGGCTTTTGGCAGATTTTTGATGGATTCGTGTACAGACCATGATTCTTAGCTATAATCCAAGATTTCAGTCGGCACGGTGCCATAGGGTCTAAGTTATGACTGACCCTAAGTGTTGTTACAAAGCGCCAGTACAACAATGAGTACAACAATAATGATTTTAATGAATTAATGAAATTTCAGCAGGATTGGTGCCATAGGACCAAAGTTATAACCGACCCCAAGTGTTAAAATGACCGAACCCAAGTGCTAAAACGACCGACCCCAAGTATTAAAAGATTTTTTTGTTTAAGTAAGTCTTTTGACAGATTTTTTATGCTTTCGTGTAAAGACCATGATTCTTAGTAATATTCCAAAATTTCAGCAGGATTGGTGGCATAGGGCCAAAGTTATGACCGACCCCAAGTGTTAAAATAACCGAACCCAAGTGCTAAAACGACCGACCCCATGTGTTTAAAAGATATTTTTTTGTAAAATTCTTCTTTTGGCAGATTTTTTTATTGATTTGTGTACAGACCATGATTCTTAGCTACAATCCAAGATTTCAGTCGGCACGGTGCCATAGGTTTCAAGTTATGACCGACCACAAGTGTTGTTACAAAGCGCCAGTACAACAATGAATACAACAATAATGAATGAATGAAATTTCAGGAGAATTGGTGGCATAGGGCCGAAATTATGACCGACCCCAAGTGTTAAAACGACGAACCCAAGTGCATCAACGACCGACCCCAAGTATTAAAAGGCTGTTTTTTTTTCAAGTAGGTAAGTCTTTTGGCAGATTTTTGATGGATTCGTGTACAGACCATGATTCTTGGCTATAATCCAAGATTTCAGTCGGCACGGTGCCATAGGATCTATGTTATGACTGACCCTAAGTGTTGTTACAAAGCGCCAGTACAACAATGAATACAACAATAATGAATGAATGAAATTTCAGGAGGATTGGTGGCATAGGGCCGAAATTATGATCAAACCCAAGTGTTAAAACGACCGAACCCAAGTGCTTCAACGGCCGACCACAAGTATTAAAAAGTTGATTTTTTTCAAAAGTAATAATCCAAAATTTCAGCAGGATTGGTGCCATAGGCCAAAGTTATGACCGACCCCAAGTTTTTAAATGACCGAACCCCAGTGCTAGAACGACGGACCCCATGTGTTAAAAAGATGATTTTTTGTAAGAATTCATCTTTTGGCAGATTTTTTGACTGGTTTGTGTACAGACCATGATTCTTAGTTATAATCCAAGATTTTAGTCGGCACGGTGCTAATAGGTGCCGATAGGTTCCAAGTTATGACCGACCACAAGTGTTGTAACAAAGCGCCAGTACAACAATGAATACAACAATGTTGAATTAATGAAATTTCAGGAGAATTGGTGCCATAGGGCCGAAATTATGACTGAAGTGTTAAAACGACCGAACCCAAGTGCTTCAACGACCGACCCCAAGTATTAAAAAGTTGATTTTTTTCAATAGTAATATTCAAAATTTCAGCAGGATTGGTGCCATAAGCCAAAGTTATGACCGACCCCAAGTGTTTAAATGACCGAACCCCAGTGCTAAAACGTCGGACCCCATTTGTTTAAAAGATGATTTTTTGTAAGAATTCATCTTTTGGCAGATTTTTTTACTTGTTCGTGTACAGACCATGATTCTTAGTTAAAATCCAAGATTTTAGTCGGCACGGTGCCATAGGTTCCAAGTTATGACCGACCACAAGTGTTGTTACAAAGCGCCAGTACAACATTGAATACAACAATAACGAATTAATGAAATTTCATGAGAATTGGTGGCATAGGGCCGAAATTATGACTGACCCCAAGTGTGAAAATAACCGAACCCAAGTGCTAAAACGACCGACCCCATGTGTTTAAAAGAGAATTTTTTGAAAAATTCTTCTTTTAGCAGATTTTTTTATTGATTTGTGTACAGACCATGATTCTTAGCTACAATAGAAGATATCAGTCGGCACGGTACCATAGGTTCCAAGTTATGACCGACCACAAGCGTTGTTACAAAGCGCCAGTAAAACAATGAATACAACAATAATGAACGAATGAAATTTCAGGAGAATTGGTGGCATAGGGCCGAAATTATGACCGACACCAAGTGTTAAAACGACCGAACCCAAGTGCTTCAATGACCGACCCCAAGTATTAAAATTATGTTTTTTTTTAAAGTAAGTATCGAAAAGAAACTGGTCAATGTTGTGGCTGGAGGTGTTTTAGCACTTTTGGCAACAATCGATGTAATGAAATAAACTCGTCGATCATTCTCCAGATGCATCGCCAAATATACAACAATGGAATGTCGTTCTCATGGACGTTCCCATTCATATGGGGAATGAGAATATACGCCAAATCGCCTCATTGTAGCTCACAAACTTGATAGCATGTGATTTCATCGTTTTTTAATTGTAGTTTTAACGCCAAAAACCGCCATATCGCTGACTTTTGTGACAAATTTGCAGATGTATTTGATTGACTTCACCGAATTGCAATAGGTACCCCACGTCACAATGCGCCTTGAATGTTTTGAAAAGAAGTGTCTGTTTTCCTGGAGTTGTGCAGACATGCATACGTTCACCATTTGTCCCATTTACGACTGTTGACATTTAGTATGTAAGAAAGAGAGGCAGCATTATATGTTTAAGAACAAAAGTAAAACAATCAGCACATTGACATTTGACGTTTTTGAATTTTTGGAATTCAAGCAAACTTCAATATTATACCTACCTACCACAATATTCCTGCAGCTCTTTCAAAAGATGAAAATTCGTTCCATATTAAATGTACGAGGAAATGAATTTTCGTCATAACTTTCTTTTTCGTGAATTTTTGCGATGCTTTTAATAGTTATTATGTTATCCAAGGTGGAGACAAATCCAACATATCAAAGATCATCAAAATCGGTTCAGCCGTTCTCGAGTCGGGTTAGTTACACTATTTATAATAGTGTAACTAACCCGACTTTGTTTTATGTATTAAGTTTAAGATTATAAAATTTGAATGCGTATTCTATTACCTTTCAAAAACATTTTTTAGTTTTGGGATATCGTCAGAAATATTCCATTCATTTTATTAGCATTTTATTGTAAAGCGGAAATATTTTGACCGTCTGAAAAATAATACCTATGCCAAAATTCTTTGATGAATATTTTAGACGATATGAAGGAATGTTTGATGAAAAATGTGAGGTAAAATGATTTTTTTCGAAAATAGCTAACATTTATGGAGCGTGTAACACAAAAACGGCTGGGATTTCGAAAATTACGTATAGAATAAAAGTTGTAGAAAATTTTATGAGCTTTCACTTATCATGATAAAAATTTCCTCTGCAATGAACCGTTTTCGAGATATAACGGAAACCCGAAAATTGGGACCTTCTCCCCCCCCCCCCCCCCCCCCGCCTAGCTCACCACCTAGACATCAGGACTTTAAGTATTTTATTTTATTTATTTTAGAGAAAGTTGACAGCAAATCAGAGATTACAAAATAATACAATAATGAGATGTTAATTATGCCAATTATGAACTTTCCACTGATGATAGTTAATGATAAAGTGTACATTGTAAGGGTATTTTCTTAATTATTTTATTATTTAGTTACAATATTTAAAAAAGGAGGGGGAAGAGGAACATAGGAATAGGATTAAGAGGCAAAGGGCGGGAATATATAGGGATTGAACTTTCTAGTTTGAGTCATGTTGCCTGGTGAGTTTTCGTTTTATGTCTAGTAAAGTCATGTTAAAAATGTTAATGTGGTAATAATTTAAGTTAAATGAGTGTGTGGATCTGTAGATAAATGAGTTCTGTTTGGAGTTGGTCTTGCAAAGAGGGAGATTAAAGGTAAGCGACTGCCTGCTGTTGCGATTTGGAACATGGAATGATAGGCGTTGAAGAAGATCAAGACAATCGATTAGTTATGTGTAATTTTAAATAACATTACCGAATCTGCTGTATTTCTTCGCCAAGTTAACGTTTGTATTTTGAAGAACTTTGCAGAGTCTTCATTACTAACATGAGATCGAAAAGAGCGGAAATTGAGGTACCTTAAAAATCTATTTTGAACGCTTTTAATTCTATTTTTGTGCACTGCATAGCCTGGGTTCCACACCGGAGTTGCGTATTCAAGGATACTACGAACATACAAGAAATACAGTGTTCTTAAAGTAGTAAGGTCTTTAAATTGTTTACAGGAGCGGATTATGAAACCAAGCATAGAAGATGCGTTAGTGACTATATGGTCGATATGTTAATTGAAATTCAGTTTACTATCAAGTATAACCCCAAGGTCCTTACTTTCGAATTTGATAGACAACGGTACATGATTAATAGAGTATTCATGGATTGTTTACGATCAATTATATTCTACCATCTCACCTTCACTCTTAACTAATCAAAATGGCTTTATGAGAAATCGCTCCACAACCTCGAATCTTGTGTCTTTTATAAATTTTCTTCATGCTCAAATGGATATGCGATGCCAGGTAGATGCAATCTATACTGATTATTCCAAAGCATTCGACCGTGTTAATCACAGAAGTTATTTAGTCTAGGAATTCACGGTGATCTCTATAGATGGATCGCATCATATGTCAGTAATCGGCACCAAATCACGGTTGTCAACGGTTTCCCATCCTGTTTAACGGAAATCGTCTCGGGTGTACCCCAGGGGTCGCATCTCGGACCACTCTTATTTAATATTTACATAAATGATATCTATGTATGCTTTCAAAATAGTTACTTTGTGTTATATGCGGATGATATGAAAATTTTTAAACCTGTACAGTCTTTATCTGATTGTATAGAATTACAAAGCGATCTTGATCATTTGTGCGCGTATTGTGAATCAAATTTACTCTCCTTAAACATTTCTAAGTGTCACTCAATTACATTTACTAGAAATAAAAATAAAATCATCTATTCTTATAACTTGAATAATAAACCTTTACAATCTACGTCTACGTGTAAAGATCTAGGTGTTTATTTAGACAACAAATTATTTTTTGATAAGCATATCGAACACATAATATCAAAATCCTACAAGATGCTAGGTTTCCTATTAAGAATATGTAAAGTTTTCAAAAGTGCTAAGACTCTTGAAATGTTGTTTTGTTCATTGGTCAGAAGTCCACTGGAGTATGCGTCCCCGGTATGGAATCCTCAATATAAAGTGTACATAGATGTAGTAGAAAGTATACAGAATAAATTCTCTAAATATTTATTCAAGAAATACAACAAAACTACAAATAACATGTTAAGTTTACAAAAAAGACGCACATTATCAGATCTGCTCTTTCTGTATAACCTGCTAAATAATAAAATAGATAGTCCTGAATTGCTATCCACTATTGGTTTAAATGTCCCAATGAGGCGTACCAGGCACACTTCTCTTTTTCATATAGAATCCAATAACACTAATGCAGCGAGTAACTCACCAATTACTCGCGCAATCATAACTTATAACCACTATGAAAAATTACTACACTTAGACATTTTTCATGATTCCTTGCAAACATACAAAACTAATTTATTAAATTTCTTGGCGTGATATAATTGTTTTAAAATTACTTACACTTAACTTTTCATTAAACTTTAATCAGTCAATTACAATTAGTGAGCATATAATTCTTGATTTCAAAATGTCTCCTTATCTCCCCCCCCCCTCTTTTCTTCATTTTTATTATTATTACTTCATTCATTCAATAATTAAGTTTTAAGACCGGTTCATATCTCAGGCGTAATTATCAAATGACATTCTATGGACTTACGTAATAGGTACATAACCATGTAATAATTTAATTTAACATACCTTATAATCTGTATTATAATGTACTGTGTATGTCTTAATAAACAAATAAATAAATAATAGTTTTTTATTTCTAGTAAAGCGCACGACGAAGCACTTAGATATATTTATTTCCAGACAATGAGCATTATAATACGTGCTCAAACGTAGCAAATCATCTTGCAGCTTCTGACAGTCCTCGATTGAGTTTATAGGTGAAAATATTTTCATGTCATCTGCATACAGGATAGTTTGTGAGTTTCGGAAACAGTTACCAACATCATTGATATAGATGTTAAATAATAATGGTCCCAACAGGCTGTATGTTCATACCCTAAGCACCTCCTTCCTAGACTATAAGGTTTTGCTTTCTAAAAAATGTTTTTTTATCAGATTTTTTCATTATTCAAAACAAGGTAATTTTTTTTTTATATATTTATATAATACATGGTACATAATTATGACATTTACATAAAGTAGATATATTAAATCACCATACTAGGCGGCTGCCTGTTTCATGGTGACCAATGGAGTATAGTTACTATGTATGAAATATAAAGTCTAGTGTAAACATATGGATTTAGTACAAATGATGCTAAAAATCGGAAAAATTATAATAAAAAGTGGAAAAGTAGAAACTAGAAAAAGTAGAAACTAGAAAATACACAATGGAAAGGAAAAATGAAGTAATTTAGCAAATTTTATTCCTGAAATATGTTTTTTTTTTCTATTTTTGGGATATGGCATCACTGGGGGAACGGTACATAATATTTTATAGTTCTGTGTACCGCGTGTGAGATTCGTTATTTCACAGACGCGAGTTGGGCAGGTAAAATACAAGTTTTAATGAGGAGGTAGTGGTACCTTCACCACACCAACACCAGGATCGCAGGAAACACAGGAATATAATACTATGACCCCGACCGCGAACCCGCTCCTGACAAAACCTGCTTCTCTTCCGCATTGCAATCAAGGCAATTCATTTATATCTATTACTGCCAATGCAATTAAAATACCTCGGACACACACAAACTAATATCGTAAATACCTAATAATGGCTATAAGAACTAATAACCATACTACAAACTTTTAAGGGCCCCCAACCCGGATTTCTACCGATTTCTTACATATCTCCCTTAAACACGTTAAGTTTCAAAGTTATTAAAAAAATATATGTTATTCTTGAAGATAATATCTAGACATTGCCCGCGCCGAAACGCAAATTATATAAAATTGCCTCGATAGAAAAAATCGCAAAGTATGCTCCAAAAATTATTATAAACACGTTTGTTTCTGTTATTTTACAAGTTATATGTATGAAAAAATTCACAGTGTTTCTTCAAATGCTGTTTAAGAAAATGCCCGCGAGATTTTTGATCCATTTTAAACGAGTAGTATTTTATTAAACATTTTCGCAATTTTCGCATCGATTTTGTCGCTTTAAATGTTAGCGCTCTCCTCTAACATTAATATATAAAACAAAGTCGGGTTAGTTACACTATTTATAACTCGATAACGGCTGGGCTGATTTTGATGATCTTTGATTTGTTGGATTTGTCTCCGCCCCGGAGAGGATAATAACTATTAAAACATCACAAAAGTTAACGAAATAAATAGTTATAAAGAAAATTATTTTCCCCTTACATTTTGTATGGAACGAATTCTCCTATTTTGAAAGAGCTGTAACAATGTTGTGTTAGTTGAAGTTTGCGTGAATTCCAAAAATTCAAAAACGTCTAATGTCAATGCGCTGATTGTTTCGCTTTTGTTCTTTAACATATAGTCTATTTCTTACACACTAAATGTCAACTGTCGAAAATGAGGCAAACGCACGGACATATGAATATACATGGACCTGCCCTAAGTGATAAAAACGTATTATTTCCCCCTCCACATGGCGCCGGCTGGAGCTCCTCCTTGGACCGGCTCGCTCCATGGGGAGGGGATAGAGCCTCGCTTGAATCTAAAATGTGTGACGTCATCATTCTTGCCGTGAACAGCTAGAAGGTAACATCCATACATTTAACGAAATACAACGCCAAAACAGTAGCGTATTCTATACAATATATCTACATATCAATGTGCACATAGCGAATGTGGGCGGTTCTCCAGTGTGCTCATCGGTGGTTACAGGGGTAAGTAAATTATGAAACATTTGTAATAGTGTTTTAACTAAACACGGCAACAAAATATTGCTATGTGTATTGGGGCGAGTCTTTTTGGGGCGAGCATTTGACCTTAGCAAATATGTTATTATCGTGGCAAGCAATTCGCGCTCCCATGTAAAAAGGTCTATTCATTCAAAGCAGATTTTGCTTTTAAGAACTAAATGGTGATATTGTAATGCGAGATGCCTATTTACTGTCAGATTGATTGTATAACGAATCACAGTCATCTTTCCCCTCTTCGCCCTCCATGGTTTGGTTTGACCCCTCACCCGTAACTGCTTGTCTAGTCATTTGGATGTCTATGGGCAAACGGTACGTATGTCTTCACCCTTCCAAAGGAAAAATACAAAAATTATAATAAATTTCCCTCAGACGTATAAAGAAAATGAAACGCAATTGCCGTAAGGGGCCATCCATAAATTACGTCACACATTAAGGGGGGGGAGGGGAGTAGAAAGTGTGACTAGGGGTATGGGGTGGTCATCAGCTTTGTAACGTCACATGTAAATAAAAAATGAACTACTCTTTTGATTATTTTTCGATGTCACACTAGGGGGGAGGGGTCTCATAAATGTGACAGGGACGGGGGGGGGGGAGGGGGGTAAAAATATCACGAAATTTGTGTGACGTAATTTATGGATGGCCCCTAAGTAAGTGGAAAAGTAAGAAAATCACAAAAACATAAATTCGTACACAAGGTCATCTCTGATAACACGGACAGTTGCGGATCGATAATTGCTTCGTTGTGTAATTTTTAACTTAATTTAAAACTGAATTTAATTCAGCTAATAAATTAACACAACAGTTATTTATTCTGAGGGGGTACGAAGTTCGCCGGGTCAGCTAGATTTTTGATCTATTTTAAACGAGTAGTATTTTATTAAACATTTTCGCATCGATTTTGTCGCTGTAAATGTTAGCGCTCTCCTCTAACATTCGTAATTTCGTATCTCTCCATCTTCTTCTTTTCTAGCCCGGTTGCAGAGCCTTAACGTTTTATTTTTTTAACTATTTATTTTAACTATTCATCGCTCTGTTCATTTTGCTAAGTTCTTTAAAACTTGCTTTAGAACAAACTATTCAGATTATGTTAATAATAAAATCAACATAGTAAATACACATTCCTCTATAACCGCTTTCAAATAGTAGAGAATATAAAAAAACTAGCAGACCCGGCCACACGTTGCTGTGGCTAACGAAGCACAACGCCATTACCCAATCTTTATAAAATCCACACCACTCGCTTGCCAGCTGCCCGCTGCCTGAATTGAATATTTGAATTTATCGGCTTTTCTCTACTATAATAAGCATGTATTATACATATAAACTAATTAACTCGCCACTAATTATACAATGCTTGCAATGCAACACTGGATATTTGAAAAGGGAAAATCAAATACCTACTTACTCTAGGACATCTATTTTCAAATTTCTTCCGTAGAACGAATTTCAAAAGTGACTATAGTACGGCCCGCCAGCCGTTTTAAATCGCACAAAAATATGTTTTCTTTGAATTTCTCGGCTTTTCTCTAATATAATTTACATGTATTATACCTATAAACATTCCTCTTCAATCACTCTATCTATTGGTGAAAACCGTATGAAAATCCGTTGCGTAGTTTAAAATATTAACGTGCACATACATTTTGAGCGACTTCATTTTATACTATGTAATTAATAACGATTGTAGGCTGGCAACACCAATTTAACTGTCAAATATTCTTTAAAAGTGCGATGACACTGAAAATACAGAACACTGCATACACATTTAAAAATATATTTTTTGTTCTTAAAAAAAATATTAAATTGAAGAAGCACTGTTGTCAAGGTACCTGCTTAATGATATAAATTTGATTAAATTGTGTTTTATAAGGTGATTGGCTTTCATTTAATTTAACATAAATTTGAATTTAACAGTGGGTAGAAAGGAAGAATCATTAATGGTGAGTTTAGTTACACTATTTTTAGATTTGAATGAGTTAAATATTCAGAACTAAAATTAGAGACATGATCTAAAGCACGGGCAACGCTAGTAGTTACTTAAGCTAATATTAAATAAATGTGAGCAATTTCTAAAGTGTGCATTATATTTTATTACAATATCGTTTTTCTTCATTATGTTAAGACAAAATTGCAAACGTATGTAATAATAAACCTATATGCAATTCTAATGTTGAGATCAATGGGTATCTATACCTAATACAATGAAAAAATATTTTTTTCACTTGCATGCCTCTTTAATTTTTAATATAAATGTAAGTTACACAGTTTTAGATTACCACCATGATATATTTTTAGTATTGCCATTTAAATATTGCAGTTTTCTACTCTTATTTGTATTAAGCGCTTCTAAAAAATAAAAAAAATAGTAAAACTAACTAACTAACTAACCATCATGCCGTTTCTCCACATGGGTAGGCAGACAGCACGGACCGCCAAACAACAGGTCTTGTTTGGCGGTTTCCTTGCTAATTTACATTCGTAAATCGTCTCATACTTGCTCTTCTATTATTCTGAATCTTGACGTGGCCCGATTTAAGAATCTGATTCACTTGATCGTGTCATGTCTTCCTCAGGCGTCCTCGACTTCTTCTACCATTCACATTTGCTTCATATATTCTTCTTATACTCCTTTCCTCGTTCATTCGCTCCACGTGCCCAAACAATCTGAGCATCCCTTTCTTAATTTTACTCATTACGCTTACATTAGCCTTGCATTCTTTGCGGATCTCCATGTTTCTCACACGATCATACATGGTTTTACCGCCTCAGGGATCTCATTTGTACAGCATTCAGTTTACTTTCATCCTTCATCTACCAGTTCCATGCCTCACTACCATACATCAGGGTAGGTACCAGCACTCCATTATGGATGGATAGCTTCTTTGGACAGTTTTTTGTTGGCACCAACGGCATTCAGTCCTCCATTAATGGAGTTACCTGCATTTATCCTTTCAATATCTCTATCAGCCTTCCCATCTCTCGTAAACATACTTACCAAATATACAAACTCATCCACCTGTTCCAAGTATTCATCGTTCACAACTATGTTGCACATTGTTTTCATACTCTCTCTCTCTTTCAAATACCACGACTTTAGACTTACATTCATCATTAGCTCATTCTTCATACATACTTCGTTCATCCTATACACGAGAGACTGTAGATCTTCCATACTGTTAGAAATCAGCACTACAACAGCAACATACTTTCAGATTACTCAGTTTCGCGCCCAATCCCATCTCTTTCAATTCTTGCAGTATTGTAGGGGTCTACGGAAACGTCACGAGAGAGATGCAAGAAAATTATTACATTTTTCCTTTGAATGAAACAGACCTACGTACATTGTATAGGGGGAGTACGTATATTATCGGATAACGTATGGTATCGTACAAGTAGGATTTCTCTTACTGGCGTATAGAGTATAGATAGGGCGATGCAAGTTAGTTTATAATATTGCCGCCCTAATTCTGGATGCCCGGTGTTTGCACGACTCTTGCCAAAGCCGGTTGTGTCGTATTGTGCCCAAAAAACGAACTTTGACCATCGCATATTGTGTCCGCAGCTTTATTCGAAGACAAATAAAAGGTACGTTATTAACTTAATTACATTTTTAGATATAAGACGGTACACTACATTTCAGTGGCAATCAAAAGACGATCTTATGCTTTAAAATTTGTGTCCCATACCAGGTAGGGGGTTATTTTGTTAACTCCACGTCGTTTGGCACATGGCTGTTACGGATGATATCGGACACACGAATAAATGCTTATTTTTTATTTATTTATTTAAATTAATAGGTTTACCTACACCAAATGAAGTGTTTCGTATTTTTATACACCTTATCATGAAAATATATTGTATTACGAAAGCAATATACAAAGGGTTTGCTATTGTTGATTAAAAAACATTATTTTCAAAAAGTAAATATGTTTTTCATCCATTTTTCCAGATAATGCCGAGGTTCTTAAAAAAGTGGGAGCAGGGCCTCGGGGTAAATGGAAGGATTGCAACATGAAATCAGCAGTGGAATACGTTTGTGACAATTTGAGAAGCTGTATTATATTGTGATGTCCCTAAAAATACACTTAGTGACAGATTAAGATTAAGGATTAAGATTAGATTAAGGACCATACTACATGGCCATTAAAGTATATAACAACCTTCCACATAACATTAAACAAATACAAGATACACACAAATTCAAATCGTCACTAAACACTTTCCTTGTTAATAAATGTCACTACACGTTGAGTGAATACCTCACGTAAATGAAACGCCTATTTTTATTGGTATATATATTTGTATTTTTTTTTCATTGGAATATTGTTATTTTATCTGTATAAACATTTTAATTATAATAAAACAAATAATATTATATAAACATTGTAATTAAATAAATGTGGTTAGATGGAAGAAATGAGGTAAGCCAAAACACAATCTACCAATCAAAATAAAACAAGAAAAACTACCAGGATACAGTATATGCCAAAAAGTTTTTCAAATGAGTAAATCAAAAAAGAATCCGCCCAAATACAAAAAAAAAAATAATGTTAACACCATCAATTATAAGAGAGCGGATAAACTAAAACTACATAAGGATTATAACAAAGATGAAGTTTGAATTATATGTAGAGAAAGCTTCGAAGAAGACTGGATTCAATGTCAAGGTTGTCACGGATGGGCTCATGAAAATTGTACGGGTCTTGAATCTTGCCAGCATTTTTACAAATGTGAATTGTGCCAGAAATAATTTTTATTTTCAGTGTAACGTGTTATGTAAAGTTTAAACACGGTTTTACCACTTTTTTAAAATCCTTTTTTTTATAAAAAAAAAAAACATTAATATTTTTTGTCCACTTTTGTGTCCGATACCACCTTTGATGTCCAATATTAGACAATTCTTTCAAATACTTTGTTGCGCTTTTTCTTGTATTTCTCTCGCTTGTATATTTTTTTAAATAAAGATAGTGTCCTGATATATAATATGTGAAATCTTTTGAATTTTATCATTAGTAACCGTTTTATTATAAACCAAAAGAAATTACGGTGTTAATTTTTTTTTTTTTACGTTAACTCCACACAGGAGGCCCTGAGGAAAATAATTTCCCTTAGGGCCTATGTCATCTGGGATGCTGTGTGGAGGGTCTTTTTGAGGAGAGGAAGGAATGAACATTGGTCTTGAAGAGACCCATGTTGTAGGAAGGAGGAAACACAGAGGCCGGCAAATCATTCCACAGCCGAGCTGTTCAACACAAGAACGAGTCGAAGAAACGACTCGTTCTCATGTGACAAATGTCAACCGTGTACAAATGTTGGGCACGCGTTTGGCGTGTTTCCCGACTATGCACCGGTGCCGAAGGGATCAATGATGCTAGTTCCTCAGAGCATCTTCCATTGTAATACCGGTAGAACAAGGATAGCATTCCCACCCGACGCCTGCGCTCTAAAGATTGCAATCCGTCTGTTAAGATGGGAGAATCTATCAAACGGACCGCCCGTTTCTGCACAGAGTCGAGGGTATTTTTCAGGTATTTTGGAGCTCCAGGCCAGAGGTGGCTGCCAAATTCAACCGTGGGGCGCACTTGTGATTTGTACAGGGTTAGCAGTTGTGTACTATTAAAGTATCTGCGGGCCCTGTACAGTACGCCCAGTTTCTGTGAGGCTAACTTTACTCTGGCTTCGATGGAGCCCCCATACCTGAGCTGGTCACTTAGGGTTACACCAAGCATTTCAATGGAGGGCCTGTTCGGAAGATTGCTTCCGTTGAAAGAGACTAGATTTTAATTTCGATCCCTTTTAGACGTAATCAGACAAGATTGGGTCTTTGAAACATTAAATTCAACGAGATTATTTTTACCCCAAGAGAAAACACTCTCGAGGTAACCGTCCATTCTTTGCTTCAAAGCCCTACGAGCTGTTGGAGTTTGTGAGCCCTTTGGGAGCTTGTCAAACAAAAAGCTATCATGAACTGTACTGTCATCCGCGTAACATTGGTGCACATGACAAAAGGTCGTTGATGTGCAACAAAAACAAAGTCGGAGACAGAACCGATCCCTGCGGGACGCCAGCATTTATCGAGTGTGAGGAAGAGGTGAAACCATCGACTACCGTCTGAATCGACCTCTCCCTCAAGAAGTCGGCAATCCACGTACACAAGGATGCGGGAAGTCCGTAAGAATGCAGTTTGTTGACAAGTCCTCGGTGCCAAACCCGGTCAAAGGCCTTGGAGATGTCCAGTGGAACCGTTTGGGTCTCACCGAAACGTTCCAAGGCATCGCCCCCAAACATGCGTCACATACGCGAGAAGATCACCGCACGAGCGGTTGCGCCGGAATCCGTATTGACGATCGTTAATAATTTTGTTCTTCTCGAGGTATGTGAGCAGTTTGTCGTTGATCACACGTTCCATCACCTTAGACAGAACTGATGTGATCGCTATGGGGCGGTAGTTGGCCGGGTTGGAGCGGTCACCCTTCTTTGGAATAGGATGGATAACAGCTTTTTTCCAACCAGAGGGCACAGAGCCAGTCTTCAGGGACATTTTAAAAAGCTTCGTCAAAATTGGAGCTATTTCTGCAGCGCACGAATGAATATATATTATAGTTGATAATAAACGAAAATTTCGTAATTTTAAAATCTAAATTTTGGGAAACAGTGGTGATTATTGATTTTTAAAATTCGCATAGCATGTAGATCTGTCGTTTCCACTTATGATTCATTCATTCATAAAGCAATTCAACAAAATACAATTGATCGACAATATGCGTCCGATAATATCCGTACTCTCCCTAGGTATCTCATCTTTCGAAAGAGCTGCAACATTATTGTGATAAGCAACGTATGTTTATTGCCTTTTTCATGCCGTCACGGTACCATAATCGTGAATAAAAGGGATTATTAGTTTTAATAATAATAGGAAGTAATTGTAATATAATTTTTATGCAGTAGAGATTGCATAAGCTAATATGTTATTATTACACAATGATATTAGTTAATAATAATAAGTAACCCAGCCTTACATAATGCTAAAACCGTCATTACATTTCTAAATTGAATTCTCAGGGGAAAAGGCGTGCGGTTTTGGAATTATGAACTTATTCGTTATTTTCTCTCACTTGATCTCAGTGGTGAGATAGTTCAACTCATTAGGTACATATTAAAAACACTGCGATGAGAATAATCTGTTCTAATATCTCTAAGACTTCTGAATAAAATGACATCAGTTTATTCCGGTTTGAACATTTCCTGTTTCACTTCTAGAGCTTTGCGGCATTCCGAATTTCTACCGTTTTATAACATACTAGCGAAAAAAGTTATTTTTCTTTTTTACTTGTACTATCATGTAGAATCACCTCCCAAAGTTAATGCACTTTACCCCCGGACACCCTGTATATCAAATCTACACCGCCCGCTTGCCAGCTGCCCGCCGCCTGAATTGAATATTTGAATCTCTCGTCTTTTCTCGAACCGGTTCTAGAAAATGGATTTTGGCGCAGACGTTATAACAATGAGCTCTATACTTTGTTTAAGGAGCTAAACATCGCACAATTTATAAAACTGGGAAGACTTCGGTGGCTGGGTCATGTAGACAGAATGGCCGAGCATCTAGCACCAAAGTCCCTGCTGAACTCAAGACCAATAGGGCGAAGGAGCCTGGGAAGACCAAGATTAAGATAGAGCGACAACGTCCTCAAAGATATATCTACATTGCAGCTTCTAAACTGGAGAGAGCTGTCACAAAACCCTGATGAGTGGAGGAAGACTCTTGAGGAGGCCAAGACCCACCAGGGGTTGTAGAGCCAATAGTGATGATGATAACTTGTAACATAACTGAAAAAACGTTTTTATAATAATTTTCGGAGCACACTTTGGGATTTTTTTCAATCGATGGAATTTGATGTATGTGAATTTGTAATAGATGTTATCTTCAAGAATAACATATATTTTTAAGAGCTTTAAAACTTTGTATGTATGGAAAATTCGTAATGTTGAGAAACGCGGGAAGTCGGGCCTTAAAATAGCTCGGCAAATGGAGTTGAAAATGTCGATTGACGCGTAAAAGTGGTTTAGTTTATTTTTTGAATAATTTTGTAAACAAGTAAAAAAAGTTAATCAAGGAAAACTTTCTCAGATAATCTTAGTCATAAAATAATATAATTTATAAGATGTTCCTATATGCGTTCATACATTTCTAATGAAAAATACAGTTTGTATAGTTTGTACTTATATTTCTTACCAGCTGGTTCCCGGCATGCGTTGCAATGCAATATTCAAAGAAATACATTGTTTCTCCCTGCATCACCTTTTCCGTTCGTCCCCGTTCCCCTCCTGCGTGCCCTTCCTAGCTAGCTTTATAAATTATAGCCTATATGTTATTCTGATGTATGGCTATATTATTGTAAAGTTTCATTAAAATCCATTTAGTAGTTTTTGCGTGAAAGAGTAACAAACACACATATATCCATACAAACTTTTGCGTTTATAATATTAGCAAGATATTTCTCATACGCGTTCATACAATAGAGAACTCCAGACCATTTTTTTATGAATAATGACCATCTAACTTAAATAACTGCATTTTTATTTTTAGAGTTAGTTTTAATAGTTAAAATAATTGTCAAAGCTTTAATTTTTCAAGACCCCCCGAAAACCACCGTATGTATAATATCGTGTGACGTCATCACTCCTGAAAAAATGCTATAGAATTGGGCTATCAGCTGATCAACTGCCGCCATTTTGAATTTCGTTGTTCGAAGTATTTAAAAGTAGGAAAAGCTATGATTTATTCAAAGCATACTTTTTGGGATTTATAATAAAAAACAATTCTTAAGCGTCGATGACACAGAGCGAGTTTACAAGCTACTCTCCGGGAAATTCACTATCTGTTAGTAAACTCTCTCAGTGTCTTCGTGTTACTTGCTAACTAGCAGATTGTTGACAATCTACGAAAAAAGTTGAAAGGTCGTCAACTTTACTCGCTACGCGCTTGCTCGTGATTGGTTTATTTATGTTTTTCAAGATGGCTGCCAATAAACAGCTGATTTCGACTGTCAAACATCACAGAATTAGTTCACGCAGGCGTCGTTATTCTTGTTACTGGCGCTAGCAGCGACCTCAGTTTCCTACGCTACTGAGCGAGTGGACAGTTTTGTGTGGCATCATGACAATCTCGCTCGCCGATTTACCCGCTTAACTTAGTAGATGGTAGCTTGTAAACTCGCTCTGTGTCATCGAGCCTTTAGTAAAGATGACTCTAAAATAGTCATTTCTCTGCTAAACGTGGTTTTTCACTAACCAGTTTCAAATAAAAATCGCGTGTTGATAATAATCGTTGTGTTTATATTTTCCACGTTTATCTGTTAGTTGAGAGTTTTCACTAGACGAGCAAAGGAAAAGTATTCACGTGAATCTCTGTTTTTCCGCTTCAGAATTTTTTTTAATTATTAGGCTAGAATGGTACACCCGAGAAGTTACTTTTTACTTTTGTGAAGGCTGCATAGGAATCCCAATTGCCCGAAATGAGGTTACATGGAGAGAAATCGATTTTGGCCCTCAGAACAAATTAACAACAAGCCTTATTAATAAAATATATTTTTTTACGTAACTCCACACAGGAAAATAATTTCTTACAGGGCATATGTCGTCTGAGATGCTATGTGGAGGGTCTTTTTGAGGAGAGGAAGGAATGAACATTGGTCTTGAAGATACCCATGTTGTAGGAAGGAAGAAACACAGAGGCCGGCAAATAGTTCCACAGCCGAACTGTTGAACTCAAAGTTGAGTCGAAGAAGCGACCCGTTCTCATGTGACAAATGTCAACCGTGTAAAAGTGATCAATGAAGCTAGTTCCTCGGAGCATCTTCCATTGAAATACCGGTAGAACAAGGATAGCATTCTCATCGCCAGTGCTCTAAAAATTTCAATCTATTTGTTGGGAGAATATATCAAACGGACCGCTCGTTTCTCCAGAGTCGAGGATTTTTTTAGGTATTTTGGAGCTCCAAACCAGAGGTGGCTGTCATATTCAACCGTGGGGCGTACTTGCGAATTGTACAGGGTTACCAGTTGATCAGGTACTGCACTATCTGCGGGCCCTGTTACAGTACGCCTAGTTTTTGGGAGGCTAATTTAACTATGACCCTGATGGAGCCCCCATACCCGAGCTGGTCACTTAGAGTAACATCAAGCATATCGATGGAGGTCCTGTTCGGAAGATTGCTTCTGTTGAAGGAGACCAGATTTTCATTTCGATCCCTTTTAGACGTAATCAGACATGATTGGGTCTTTAAAACATTAAATTCAACTAGATTATTCTTACCCCAAGAAAAAACACTCTCGTGGTCAAGGGCGGATCCAGGATTTTTTTCTGGGGGGGCACAAGGGGCGGACGCGCAAAAAATCAACAATTACTGCTAGAATTTTTTTCTGGGGGTGCACAAGGGGCGGACGGGCAAAAAAATCAACAATTACTGTTAGGAAATTTTCTGGGGGGGGGGGGGGGCCCAAGGGGCGGACGCGCAAAAAAATCAACAATTACTGCTAGAATTTTTTTCTGGGGGGGGGGGCACAAGGGGCGGACGGGCAAAAAATCAACAATTACTGTTAGGAAATTTTCTGGGGGGGGGGGGGGCACAAGGGGCGGACGCGCAAAAAAATCAACAATTACTGTTAGGATTTTTTCTGGGCGGGCACAAGGGGCGGACGGGTAAAAAAATCAATAATTACTGTTAGAAATAATATTTATAAATATAATATATTTATAAATATTTATCTTTATCTTACTAACCTATTTTTTTGCATTTTGTTTTTCCTGTTAAGCACTTGCATACTGCTTACTAACAACGTATGCATGGACACTGGAGGTCTAGATTCGTTCAAAATAAATAAATGTAGCTTCGTTTAATCAAAAAATTAGAATCTTGCGAGAGCCTTGAAGGAGTAACCATCAGTTACTTATACCAGGGCGGGTAAGAGGTGGATTACCTCGACTGTTAGAAATAAACTTGAAGTATCATACTTCAAGTTTATTTCTACAAGTTCAAGTAGGTATAGGAAGGTTTATGAAAGTGTCAAAACAATCGAAAAATTAAATGTTTAGAAAATACAGTTTTAGCTTCTAAGTATGTACTGTGATGTAATCTCCACAGTACACAAAAATACCGTCTGGGGACGTCGGGGGGGTATACCCCCCCCCCCCCCCCTAAATCCACCCTTTATCGAGGTTCTCACACTCTTCAAAGCCCTCCGAGCCATTGGAATTTGTGAGCCCTATCTTTGTCAAACAAAAAGCTATCATGGACTGTACTGTCATCCGCGTAATAGTGCATTGGTGCATATGACAAAAGGTTACTGATGTCGTATTTCTTATTTCATTTGTTTGTAATAATATAATACCGATCGGTTTATTCGAATCAATTAACTTAAGAAGGAATAACCAGACAAAACCGGAAAAATGTCATTTTTAAATAAAATTTTAGCCGTACTGACGCTTTTCCACAAAAAAGTATAAATTGATTTCGGAAGATTGTTCTTTTATCTGTATGTTTTAATTTATGAGAAAATGTGTTTATTTTTAACATAATAAGGTTATACCGTAGGTCGTTGGCAGATTTGTTAAGTTTTCAAACATTTTTTTTTATTATACAACACACATTTCAAATCACATAATCATGCAGTAAAATAAATCAATAAATTATCTGGGACAGCTATGTTTCAGAATTTTAATTTTAGTTTAAATGAAATCTTTAAAAAAAAGATCTGCACACGTGTTTTGTGACGAAAATTCTTCAGTTTGTCTATTTATGTATGGTCTTACAAACTAATATAGGTATTTAAAAAAAATTACATTCTTATTTTGCTTAGACATTATTGAAAAATTATAAATACTTATGATCAAAAAATACATAATTTTTAAAGTTTTATCATCAAGCCTTTCAGCATTTTTGGATGTGGGTACAAATTAAAGCAAATTTTGAATTAAATAAAATCGGTATTGATTTATAATTTTTAAAAACTGGTACGGAGAATAATTAATCTTTCTCATTGGAACCGCCCTGTACGATCGTAAGAACATATTTCGACGAAATTTGGATTATCGGCCGCTGGCTGCTTAAAGGCCCTTATGGATGTTTTATCATTTTGTCCTGACAATATAAATATATCTGACGATACAAAGAAAAACATATTACAAAAACTTACATAAGCCATAAATTTGATGATTAATAATTTTTTCTTACAATTTCATTGAGGCCATAAGGAAAATAATTCCCCTCAGGGCCAATGTCATCATTAGAGATGCTGAGTGAAGGGTCTTTTTAGGAAAGGAAGGAGAGGAAGTTCTGGGAAGGTAAAAGGTATTAGAAGTTGGTTGGAATCTGGGGTCAGTGTCCAGGAGTGACGTACGTATGAATCCATCCCTCTGACTGCGGTGCAAAGCGATGTTCCGAGATAGTAGGTACAACTGGAGAAGTCAAAGGGACTCCCTCCGCCATTTTCTCTGGATCCGGCCTGCCATGCAGCTGAAGGGCAGACGAATCCGCCGCCAAGACCCGGACAAATCTCACCTAAGTCACCAAACGTAGCTAACCACTTGGGTTGATTTATGGCAGAGGTTTTGGTTATCCAATAAATGGTTTTTGGGGCTGCTGTATCCGTACACGCCTCAAAAATGCCTGCGAAGTTATTACACATAGAAGCATAATTTGCTTGAATGGGCATACGTAAATCTTCTAACGTATTTTGTTTGACTACGTAAGTGCATGCTTCTCTATGCAAAATAGTGCATCATTTACAGAGGCAGTGAGTCTATCAGCTTATTGTGTTAATTCAATCGAACGAGAAATCAGTTAGGTGGTTACTATGTTTGTTTAGTTCTATTGAATAGGTTTACTTTCCACGATAAATATCCCCCTTGTACTGTAACTGAAAGCGAGAAATTACTTTTCTATGAAACGTTTGCTAAGCTCGAACGCGTAGAATAGTGGTTAAACCACTAAAGACCTGCTTTGTGATATTTTACGAAGATTGCATATGGTAGGGTATCTATCTACTTTGCGATATTACGAGCAAAGGAACTACTTTACTGTATTTGTTTATGACTTTTTTTTTACATTAACTCCACACAGGAGGCCCTGAGGAAAATAATTTCCCTCATGGCTTATGTCATCTGGGATGCTGTGTGGAGGGTACTGAATGCAGAGGAGAAAATTGTGGTTTAAAATAATAAGATTATTAAATAAAATATTTATTTATTTATTTGTTGGTTCGCCAACAGAATATATCACATATAATTATTACATTAGTAAACCATTTTAATATGGTAATATTGATAATTCCAATGAGAGGTGAGCACACCATTCATCGCAACATTCTTAATTAGTTGTAATACATAATAATAAATTAAAGTACATACATAAGGCAAGAAGAATCAATAATTACAAAATATATTCACACATGAACATATACATACATTTATACACATTTTATAGGTCTAGGTGAGGAGATCATCAGAGATATGTAAGGATAGTTTCCTTTTGAAGGTAGCAATTGAGTTTGAAAGTACATTTAAGTCTTCATGTTTGCAATATTTATTGTATAACCGAGTCATTCTCGAGGTTGTTTGAAGAAACTTGTATTAATACGGTAAGCATCGATCCAAAAGGTTTCAAGGTTTCTCGTGAATTTCGGCCTTATATCTCTACATATTATAAATTAAAGTCCCCCGCGTCTGTTTGTCTGTATGTTCGCGATAAACTCGAAAACTACTGAACGGATTTTCATGCGGTTTTCACCAATAGATAGAGTGTTTCGTAAGGAAGGTTTAGGTATGTAATTTGTCAAGGATTTGTGTAAATTGGTAGAAACATAACGATAATTGTTAGAAGTGTCGGAAAAAGTTAAGCCGCCTGGTAGCTTTCATCGAAAACGCTGCCTAATCCTTTGGGGATATAACAAAACAATGCATGGTGGGATATTCCTCTTTTATAGATCTACAAAAAAGTCCGCGAAGGCATATTATATCTATCTTTTACGGATAGCTTACTATACCCATTCTATCTTCTATAAAAGTGGTCACGTACATTGCGGTAATTGAAAAGTTATTTAGACGGATACCGTATTAATCCTTATTAACTTAAATACGTTAGTTACACCAAGCATTTAATGCAAATTATTATAATCTTTCACACCATCTCTACGTATTATAAAATAAATTAAAATAATCTAAATAAATGTATGCCTCAAAAATTTCAATTTGGATGGCGGGTATATGTACCACAGCCCCGGAAACCATTTACTGGATAACCAATACCTCTTCCATAAGTACCTACCTAACCCCAAGTGGTTCGCTACCGTTGGTGATTATGCAAGGGTTCCCGGGTTATTGGGGTGAGGTTTGTCTAGATCTTGGTGGCGAACGCGTTTGCCCACCTACCGCGTGGCGGG
Organism: Limnephilus rhombicus; assembly: GCA_929108145.2. Lineage (NCBI taxonomy): Eukaryota > Metazoa > Arthropoda > Insecta > Trichoptera > Limnephilidae > Limnephilus > Limnephilus rhombicus. The sequence goes on along the minus strand of OV815294.1, from coordinate 15,433,594 downwards.
CCGGATCGGGAGAGGCTGGTCGAGGGACGGCTTTTGACCTCTCCAGCAGGACGCTTTCGGAACATAACCTTACACACATAGATTTATATGTCCGTCACTCCTGGACACACTGACTCCCAGATTCCTACCCACCCTTCATAGCTTTTCCTTCCCAGAAGTTCATCTCCTTCATTTCCTAAAAAGACCCTCCACTCGGCTTCTCCAAAGATAATATAGGCCATAAGGGGAATTATTATCCTTCGGGCCCAGCTGCGGAGATAATGTACTTAAAAAAAAATAACACATATCTGTCTTTCGAATAATCGGTATTTTATGATCAGTCTTTTTATAAGCCATAAAAAATAAAGCATCAGGCTTAAAAAAAAGTATCATTTTAAAGTTCAAAATCTGCTACTTACGAACGCCTTTTCTATTATGATTTTATTGTACACTAGCAGACCCGGCCACACGTTGCTGTGGCTAACGAAACACAACGCCATTACCCAACCCTTATGAAATCCACACCCCCCGCTTGCCAGCTACCCGCTGCCCGCTGCCTGAATTGAATATTTGAATTTATCGGCTTTTCTCTACTATAATAAGCATGTATTATACATATAAACCTTCTGCTTGAATCACTCTATCTATTAGTGAAAATCGCATGAAATACCGTTGGGTAGTTTAAAGATTTATGCGCACATACATTTTGAGCGACTTCATTTTATACTATGTAATGAATGCTAAAAATTAAATTCTTTACAGAATAATTGTATAACTGAGCCTGAGCTTCGCAAAATAAAATAAATACGCTTTTTGGCGATAGTTTTTCGTTGAATAAATCATAACAGGTAGCTGGTGTTAGACGGGAATATAAACCTTATCACCATTTACATAGGGAGTATTATTGTCAGCGGCCTGATCCCGAATTTTACACGACGTGGTGCATCGCTTTAAGGACCGGTTGTTTCACACAAATTAATATGTAACATTGTCATCAAATGACCATTCATTGCCATTTTGTTTTTTTTTAAACATGTGTTAAACAAACTCGTTAAACACCGTTTTAAAGAAAGGATTGCATTACAGAATTTGAACAATTCATCAAATTTCAAAGTTCTAATCGAGTTATTTTATTATTTCATCGTGGGTCGGTTGTTTAACAGCACTTAGTAAATTTTAATAACAGAACTTGAATAGGATATTTCAAAAGTTATACATGTTAAAGTTCTGTTCTGATTTCAGTTATTTACTGAAAACCAGCTGCATTCCGAGAGAAATCCCGAATGAACATAAAGCTGAGCAGTGATCTTTTTGTCAATAGAATAAATGATAAATTAACAAAATGTATAAAACTGTGAGAATCCATTGATGAATAAATGTTTTTATTATTATTATTACGTGAAACAACTGGCCAATAATGATATAATAACAGAACTTGAATAGAATCTTTACAGAACTTGAAAATTAACTCTTCGAGTTTTTCGAATTATAGTAGAACTTTATCGCAATTACCGAACATAAATAACTCATTTTTGGTATAACTCACTTGTTATAATAATTTTTAAAAGAAGAAGAAATACTAATAAATCTAAACGAAAATATGAAAAAGAACAGGACCCAGAAAAATAAAAAGGAAAAAATAAATGTTTTTACAAACTTTATTCAGGCCGGTAAATATTGATTATTCCGATTTGACAGCGATTTCCATAGTCGGAATCACGATCATACGAACTCTAGCGGGATAAAAATATCTACTTTCCAATACGGCAACCATGTTGATCCGGAACCGGAACGTAACAAACAAATTAACAAGCAAATTATATGAACTCACCGCTGAGAGCCCAAGCCCTTCCATCAAGCATGTCTTGAAAGAACACCGTCAAATTTGTCCAACAATGGTTCTCCAGGGTCAAATGTGCTCCATTCCGCAGTTTCGGCCAAAGATTCGCCAACCACACGGGGTCATATATGGTCATCAACTCGTTGTAGTTATTTGACACCAGTAACTTCATTTGATTGTTTAAAATGTTCTTGTCTTGCGATAAAAAGTCTTCGGTGTGCAAAAACGCAAAAGAGTGCCGCAAGAAAATGATCAACAAAACGGCGGGAAAAAACTTCATTTTGAAATCACTCATTATCAATGATTTTAAACGACCATTGATTGTATTATTTAATTAGGTAGGCACGCTTTAACACTTAAATTCATTGAACAAACACGAAGCTGATTTAGTAGAATAATTTATCTGGAAACACCAAAATGATATTTAAAACATTCTGTAAGATAAAACTTAACGATATGATTTTTTTTTAAAACACTTAAACCCAGTTGTTTAGCGGAAATTCTCCTTTGACAAAGTCATCAAATAGCCATTCAGACATTTGAAAGGTTCGTTGAATGCCGATTCTTAAGTCCGTTACAGCTTTTGAACAAATTGGATCAGCAGAGAGAACAGCTTTTTTTAACGTTATTTGAACAGCTTTTTTTTACGTTAGCTTTACACGGAAGGCCCTGAGGGAAATAATTCCCCTCAGGACCTATGTCATCTTTGGGGATGCTGTGTGGAGGGTTATTTTAAGGAAAGGAAAGAAAGGAGAGTTCTGGGAAGGAAAAGGGCTTAAGGGGTGGGTGGGAATCTGGGGTTCAGTGTGTCCTGGTCATCCTCCTCCAAGACCTAGACAAACTTCACCCATGAACCCGGGTACCCCTGCTAAGTCACCAAACGTAGCGAACTACTTGGGGTGACCTACGGCAGAGGTGTCGGATATCCAATAAATGGTTCCCGGGGCGGCGGTACCCATATCCGCCTCGCAAATTGTTAAAAGCTATCACGTTGTTAAGCTTGTCGGCTTTTTACAATTTGATAGAAACCTAAAACGCACCTACAGTCGGCGTTTTTATGGGAACCTTTCAAATGTCGAAAAAAAAACAAAACTGCGCTGAATTGCCATTTGATGAATTTGTCACACATGAATTTCTGGGTAACTGTAGGACGGGTTGTTTCAAAAAATTTTGCGAATTCATCAAATATTTAAAGTTAATTTTCACGTCCTGTGTAAGTTCTGTGATTACATATTTCAGTTTTATGAGGCAACTGGCCTATAATGATATAACAACAGAACTAGAACAGAGTGTGAAAATTAACTTAAAACATTTGATGAATCCGTCAAATTTTTTGAAACAACCCGTCTTTCTTAAACATTAGGTTTGTCACTTTTATTTTATTGAACGGAGTAAATGCACGAAATGAATGTGTTGCTATTGTGTCTTATAATTTTCAGTGTTTTTTCAAAGACTTTTCACTTGATGTGAAATGCGTCTAGTATTTTAAATTCGCACAGACACGCTTTGGATGGCACGACTATCGCGGAACAGCTTGGAATAGGCAATGGAGTGATTCTCATCTAGCAGCATATTATATATTAATGTAGGTTCTAGGCCTTCTAGTTTAGTGATGCGCAACCCGCGGCCCGCGAGTTCATTTCTTGCCGCCCGCGAGCCTTTTCGTGCGGCCCAACTTTCATTTCAATCCTTACCCGATCGTCAAATTTTTTATCAATAGGTATTATATTAAACTGTTGCTGTCTCTGTCGCTCTTACCCCCCCAAATAATGAGCGAAAGGGACAATTGCACCTCAGGCTGATAATACCTAAATAAAACCAACAAAATCGAGGTTTTGTATTTCTCTTCTCCTTCAAAATTGGACCGATTTTTAAAAAAATTTTACTAACAGTTTTAGAAGAAAATACTCAATATTATTTTATAAATAACTTTGTTTTTTTATAAATAAAAACACCAATATATGACCATCAAATTATGTAATTAGCAATACAACGAACAACTGACTTAGTCGAAATTTTCATCTAATTTAACCTTTGAATGCAATATTTTTATATACAGGGTGTTAAGGGACGTACTTGACTTACTTTAACCAGTGATTCCTGACATTATTTGGAGTAAAAAATGTTAATGAAATTTTGGTCTCCGGTGACATTTTTGATGTTTTTTTTTTTTTTTTCTACAAAAACATAAAAAAAATGGTAGTTGTTGAACAGTTGGAGGCAGGGTAAGGGGTTCGTCAGACACCCGGCTGAGTGACCAGTGACGACGTGCGGAAGAAACTTTTTTTTGTTTGATTTTGAAGAAAAAAATTTTGAAAAAAAAAAAAAAGTCGTCAAAAAAAGTCACCGGAGACCAAAATTTCATTTACATTTTTTACTCCAAATAATGTCAGGAATCACTGGTTAAAGTAAGTCAAGTACGTCCCTTAACACCCTGTATATACTATATATTTTTAAAATACGATGTTGCGAAAGTTACCTATTCCAATAGAAAAATAACCTTTCAAATGAATCTTTCTTGCAAACTCGCCCTATTCCAAGGCCTCAATGCAATTTGGGAAGTGGATATGAGTACCGCCGCCAAGGGAACAATTTATTGGATTACCAACACCTCTGCCATAAGTCACCCCATTTTGCGTACATCTAAATAAATATTCAAAAACAAAAACAAACAAACCCCAGGTGGTTCACTGCGTTTGGTTGTTCATGGAGCGGGGTCTGTTGGGATCTTAGCAGCGGATGCGTCTGCCCACTGCGTGGCAGGCCGGATAGTGAAAGACTGGTTGAGGTAGACCATTTGACATCTCCTGCAGGACTGTCTCGGGACATCGTCTTATTTCCGAAGTCGGAGTGATAGATTCATACATCCGTCACTCCTGGACACACTGACCCCCAGATTCCTACCTACCCTTCATACCTTTTTCCTTCCGAGAACTTCCTCTCCTTCGTTTCCTAAAAAGACCCTTCACATGGCATCCCCAAAGATGACACAGGCCCTGAGGGGAATTATTTTCTTCAGGGCATCCTTGTGTAGAGCTAGCTAATAAATGTAAAAAAAGTTCCATCCAATATTTACTGTCAAAACTGGCATAGGTGTTCCATTTAAGCCGCCGCATTCCGAATTTCTACCGATTTCTTACAAATCTCCCAGTTTTTGAGCTCTTAAAAAAATATATGTTATTTTTCAAGATAATATGTAGACGTTCTCCACGCCGAAACGCAAATTATATGAAATTCCCTCGGTAGAAAAAAATCGCAAAGTATGCTCCGAAAATTATTATAAACACGTTTTATTCACTTATTTTAGAAGTTATATCTATGAAAAAATATCAGAGTGAAACTAGAAAATCGCTAGATATCGCTTTCCTTTCTTTTTCTTGTTTTTTTTTAAAGTGGTTTGAAGATTGGATATTGATCTCACAAAATTAAAATGTTTTCCCCCCCCCCCCCCCGTTCGCTTGATGTCTGTCTCTCTGGCCGCTGAGACTTGTCAGGCACCTTGCCAACTACGCTATGGAAGGCACACGCCGAGGTGCGAATTTGCAGCATTATATTAGAACCGAGTATTTGTGTAGAACTGAGTTGTGACGCATTTCCGTTTCACCCGAATTTCAAGTCACTAACGGCGCTAAAGAAGTTTTACTTAAAAAATTCACAGTATTTCAATGCTATTTAAGATGTTCCCCACGATATTTTTCCTCTATTTTAAACGAGTCGTTTTTTATTAAACATATTCACAATTTTCTCTCAAATTTTATCGCTTTTAATATTAGGGCGCTCTCTCTAACATTAGTATTTACTTTTTTTTTTTGAACGGGTTAACAAAGAAATTGGTCACGTAAAAAATTGCCGCCTAATTGATTTGTATGCTGTCTGTTGTTTTTATGTTTTTGTAGATTGTAAACTTATTGTGACTTATGAAAAGCCTTCCGCATAATGTTTGGTCTCCCCAGATATTGCAGCGCTTCCCGGATGTTCACGGAGGGGCGAGTTCTCGGCTATGCAGCCCTTATTAGATCTAGGGTGGCAGGAATGAGGGAAAGGATATGCAGCTCTGGAAATATCCTCGTCATGGAAGCCCGCCTCAGTCCATCATCCAGCATTAATGCACACTGGAGAAAAATACTGGCTCCTAATGTGCTCACAGAATCCTAAAAGCCAATTATTATTATTTTCCTATTTTCGTTTATTATTTACCTTTTCTTTCACGTACAATCATATTTACCTGCTTTTCTTTATTTTTCTCTATATTTTGTGTATCTTTATCTTTACTATTTACTATTACTACCATTGGCGCACACACGAGGGGGGTTTTGGGGTTTAAACCCCCCCCCCCCCCCCGAATTTCGACGACAAGCATATATTATTTTACCAATCAAAAGCAACATAAGAAACGTTTAGATAAATCTGTACGCAAAATTTCTTATCGCCACTTATCTAATTATTATGCTTGTCAACAAATAGTATCTATTATATTAGAAAATAACGAAAGTTTACCTAGACCCTAGACTAACTACGATAAATGTATAAAAAATAAATTATTTGAATAATGGAGGATTTTTTTTCTCCCTCATCTCATGGACTTGAAAAAACTTTATTATTTTTATTTATGTTTAATAATATTATTATTTAATTTAAAACTAAAGTTCTGTAAATTAAACATGATAACAAAAAAAATCGTGTGTACTCAAAAAAATACTAATATTCAAAGAAATATTGTAAAATTATTTTATTTAATACACTGTTATTTCCTTATTTAAACTTTCAATTAAAAGTTTCGGAAAACACGGTATTTCATTCTTGGGATATGGCAGCACTAAGACGCTCCGGTCCATCACACATCACAACAAATACGTTGATATTGTTGACAGACGAGTTATTTATATATCATCAATGTAGTCGATCCTTTTGTCACACCAATTTTTTTGGCGAGGTTTAGCCCAACTTTTGCGAAGAAGGAGTTGAATACATTAGGATTTTCATTAGCATTTTTTTAAACTTTATTTTCGTCTTCAATTTCTTTGGCTGGTTTATTTTGTTTTTTGTGTTCTATTTCACAGTTATTTGTTTCCAGATTATTTTTGGATTGCTATCGGAGCTTCTTATTTTATGTTAAGTACATAATTTTATAATTATATTAATTGCTGATGTAAACTGTCATGGCTTATTCAGAGTCAAATAATTTCACACCCCGCGAAGAAATGTACTCGTGCCTACTTAAAAAAAAAAAAATTCTTTTCAATTAAAATTAATGAAGTGTTTTATTTATTTACACCGGTGATTCCCAAGTGGGGCGATACCGCACTGACTGACTGGGGCGTTGATGAGCTTCCCCTTGCAAATGTTATGTAACTTTCACATTAAAAAAAATTTCGCCTGCGGCGCTTTTTCTAAGCGTCACGCATTTCTTAATGAAGGGGGGAGGGGCGTTGAAGAGCATACTATACTTGGATAGTGCGCAGTGAGCCAGATAAGGCTAGGAACCTCTGATATACACTGTACATTAGTATACAAACGTTTGAATAGATATGGATACAGCATGCATATTATGTTTTGTAAAAAACCCCCGAATTTTTTTTCTGTGTGCGCCACTGATTACTACTAAGATCTTTTAAACTACGCAACCGATTTTCATGCGGTTTTCAACAATAGATAGAGTGATTCACGAGGAAGGTTTTTAGGTATATAATTTGTCAAGGTTTTGTGTAAATTGGTTGAAATAAATAATATGGCAGCGTGGTATGGATTTGATTTAACAGATGGCGTTGGTTATAAAGGTTTCGTTAGCCACAGCAACGTGTGTGGCCGGGTCTGCTAGTGTATTATAACCCTTATGGAATGTGTGGGATTGCACTATTCTCCCCACATACTGGAATATGTAAACATTTATTATTATTATGAATATGTGATGCAAATTTAATTCCGTCTTGCTATAAGTACCCTACACTCCGCAGCAGCCTATTGGCCCTCCGGTTACAAATGTTGATGATCACTGTTCTAGCTACTAGTTCTGGTAAAGAACTCGGTACCTACCCACCTCCTGGTTAAGTGGGAGGTGAATAAGGGAATAGTGTACTGAGAGAAACGGCTGCGCTTTTTTAAAAGCTTAAATTTGAATTTAGGCCCAAAATACTTGACCAAACTGAATAATTATTTATTTTAATTTTTAACTTAATGAGTAAAACCTCAAATAGTAATCTATCTATCTATCTATGTACATAAAAATGAATCGCCTATATGTATATACACACATAAATTCCGAACGACTTTACCTACTTCATTAAAACTTTGGGGTTTTGATGTGTGCATGCCCGCGAAGGTTTCTATATACAGGGTGTAACAGGACGTACCCGAGGGATTTTAACCAGCGATTCCTAAACAAAAAAAAATCTTTCACTTATTGTCATTGGTCACTCAGCCGAGTAATCGACCAACCCCTCACCCCGCCTCCAACTGTACAACACCTACCATTTTTTTAATGTTTTTGTAGAAAAAATAAATAAAAAGAAAACATCTAAAATATCACCGGAGACCAAAATTTCATTTACATTTTTTACTCCAAATAATGTCAGGAATCGATGGTTAAAATCCCTCGGGTACGTCCTGTTACACCCTGTATACTGATGAGCTCTGACATTATTGCAATAGGTGGCACGCGAGCTGTTTGAAAACTGAATGTACCGGAACTGAATGAATGGAATACGGGAAGGGAGAGGGGAACCCGGAAGGGGGGTGGGGAACTCGGGAGGGGGAAGGGGAACTCGGGAGAGGAAGGGGAGGTGAAAGGGAAACGGGATGAATGGGAAAGGACACGCAGGGAGAAATAATTTCTTTATTAAGTGGCATAGAAACGCATACCGGAAACTCGCTATAATAAGATAAATGGAGCGAACGATCGATTCGATTTGTTTGCAAATTAACAGATGGCGGTGTGAGTTAAAAGGTTGGGTAACCATCCAGTAGATGGAGTTGTATTTCGTTAGCCACAGCAACGAGTGGCCGTGTCAGCTAGTATACAATAATTAATGAAGGCAATATTAGCGATTTTTTATTGTTTTTGTGTTTAATTCGTAGAACTCCATTTTAATTTTTAGAAATTTAATTAAAATTAAATTTGATAATGTTATTATCGAGTTCTGCAAGTTTTTTGGTAAGTGTTTTAGTTACAGCTGTTTCGACTTGTAAGGTCATTTTCAAACTGTCGGCAAGACAGTTTGAAAATGACCTAAGTCGAAACAGCTATAACTAAAACACTAACCAAAAAACTTGCAGAACTCGATAATAACATTATCAAATTTAATTTTAATTAAATTTCTAAAAATCAATATTAGCGAAACTCAATCGAAAATCTGAAACAGAAAAATCAAGTAGTTCGGCAAGTCATAGGTTCTGGGTTCGAGTCCTAGATGTAACCGTATCTTTTTCGAATTTTTCTGTTTCAGTTTTTCGATTGAATTTCCCTAATGTTGTCTTCATTGGAGTCGTCCATTAATCACGTGATGTTTTTTTAGCAACTTTTTCACCCCCCCCCCCCCCCCCCCCGGTGATATATGGTGAGTATGGTGACTGCAACTATTCTTCCTCTCGAAAAAAATAGCTTTAACGGCAATTGTGACTCACAGTGATGAAAAACCTTTTTCATATCCCGACTGCGACTATTCATGCGCTACAAAACGGTTTCTGAAATTCACATGTTTACTCGCAGTGAACAAAAACCTTTTTTATGTCCCGACAGCAATTATTCATGTTGTACAAAGGAACTTCTTAGAAATCATTTGCAGACTTATAGTGATATAAAACCTTTTACATGTTTCTACTGCGACTTAATTTTTAAATAACTTATTCATAACTTTATTTTTTTTATTTATAAATTATTTAAATTGTTTTATTAATTATCCCTACTAATATTATAACTTCGAAAGTATGTATGTGTGTGTGTATAGATATATGTTACTTCTTCACGAAAAAAAACCGATTGCGATGAAACTTGGTATGTAAAAAAAAATAGCCGCTAGAGGGGCGCCGATGAAGTGCTTGCCTAGGGCGCTCTCACTATGTAATCCGCCTCTGGGGGGGGTCTTGTGAAACGGTCCTGTGCGTTACGAGGGGGGGTTCGAACAACGCGTTACGTGACATGTTTTTCTTTATTTAGATTAAAAAACTAGGGAATTAAAATCTTCCAAGTTGGCAACCCTTTTTGTTCTCGAAATCTCCTGGTTTATTTATTACCGCAAGCGCGATTAAAACAAGAAAAAAATGTTTTTAAGCGACTTTCCAGTACTTTGCGCAACTTAATTGTGACTTTCAGGTTAAAATCGTCACTTGGGCGTTACGTTACGTTCAATTTGGGAGGCGGGAATGGGTACCGCCGCCCTGGGAACCTTTATTGGATAACCAACACCTATGCCATAGGTCACCCCAAGTGGTTCGCTACGTTTGATGATTTAGCAGGGGTGCCCGGGTTCATGGGGTGAGGTTTGTCTAGGTCTAGGAGGCGGATGACCAGGACACACTGAATCCCAGATCTACCCACCCCTTATATCCTTTTCCTTCCCAGAACTCTCCTCTCCTTCCTTTCCTAAAAAAAAAACTCCACACAGCATCCGCAAAGATGACATAGGCCCTGAGGGAAATTATTTTCCTCATGGCCACCTGTGTGGAGCTCAGGTAAAAAAAAAACGTAACGTTTAGGGGGGGGGGGGGGGTACGGAAAAACGTTACGGCGCGTTACATGGGGGGAGGGGGGGTCAAAACGCCCCCTTAAACAAAAAAAAAATATTTTTAAAAATAACAAAACATGTTAACTACTTCTTGGAACAAAAATTCGTCAATAATCAACACTTAAAGGAAGGACCTCATTAAATGAGTATGTTGCTGTTGATGGCGGGTGACATACGAGCCACGAACTCACCCGAAGTCAGCCGAATGAGAAGTTCCAAGAAGTAGTTAACCGTCAAGCCGAAATTTTGACGCAACACTCCTCAAGTGCACAAATACGCTATTCCCAACGCAACTCTCCGACCAGCAGGCGAATCTAGCTTTACTAAACAAATTACTTATCTGATCGATTGATCGATTGAAATGTTGAGATTGACGGCCGTAAATCTTTTTCATATTTTACAGAACAACCTTCCCTTATTAAAATATTTTCCAGTACCTACCTAAAATATTGTTTGACACTTCTCTACAGTTTGACATATTTTTTGTCTATATTCCATAGATTTTTCCCGGTACTGTCAAATGTCAGTTTTGTTTACAAAATGATCTACCTACAGACATTCAAAATGAGATTTCTCCTCTAATCTGCATTCATATCGAATCAATTAAAAAAATTATATATTTTGAAGATATAAAGTAAATGAACCAATGACTTTCTGATTGCTTTCTACAACAATATAATTCACAGATTTTTACGAGCTGCGGCGCTCACCATATTCGTCGGTAAAAATGACAGAAGATGTTAAGGAAGAACCTCTCGAAGAGAATCCCGTCAAGGTATTTATCCGGGACATCGCGAAATTCACACAAGATGAAAAAAATAAATATCATTACTACTTTTGCGGCATGAAATTTAAGTCGATTCAAGTGCACGGGGTTGTCACAGAGATGTACAACCAAGGAGCAGAGATGGTCAGCTTCCAACTGAGCGATCCAACAGGATCTGTGGACGTTTACTATAATACAAGCAATTTTTTAACATTACCTAAAGACACCATGACTAAACTGAATGAACAGCTGCAGGCCATGAAGGCGAGGAATTCCTCCCCGCAGTTTCATTCCTTTCTTACATTGAAGTGGATGAAAGATGAAATAAAGAAAGCCCATCACCAACTGATATTTGAAGAAGGCGACTGCGTATCCGTACTCGGAGACTTGTTCGTGGACAATACGGAAGAGAGGAAGATATCTACATGCGTGTGCTTCAAGACATCTCTAACTATGGATGTAATTTGGCTAGTGGAACTCCTGGACTTGTATAAACATAAATACTTTAGCAAGAAAGAAACTGAAACGGTGACTGCGGATGATGTTGATGGAGAATGTGATTAAATAATATTGTTATTAGGAAGATGGAGTTAAATAATTGCACTTTCTGGCAGCTGGCTTAATATTTGGTTAAGTTTTACTTTTTTTCTTAAGTCGGTTCCTGGTTGCTGAGGATTGTGACCCCTACTTCAGTTTCCATGGTGGACAAGGCTCCTCCATTCCTCATGGTCCTGCGCTGCGTGGAGAGCCAAGAACACCCTAGTACCAGACTACTGATACTTTGTTACTCCAGCGCATTGGTGACCTTCCTCCGCTTCTTCGGCCAAACACATTGCCAGTAACTATGAGTTTCTCCAAGTTGGAGTCCTCAGTTTGTCGAGCAATGTGTCCATAGTATATTATACAGTGGACCTGCGGTAATCCGGCCCCTGGCTAATCCGGCGCCCCCTGTAATCCGACACGTCAGGATCAGAATATTATTCAGTTTGACAAGCAGATTACAAGAAACACCTACTTCTGAGAGCCGTATCTGAGGACCAGCCCATAGAAAAAACGTTAAAAGAACATGAAAGATTTGGTTTTTGCTCTTTGTCAATCTTGGAACGCGTTGCCCCCAGAAACACAGATTACTTCGGGAGATTTGAAGAGCTGATGTATATGTAGTATGATTCGTAGTTCAAACAGATTCTTTGATTTGTTATTTGTCAGATTACAAGGTACTCTTATTCAAAAAAATTCCAGACTATAGAGGGTCTTAGGCAGTACTCTATAATCTGATAAATTCGATAATCCGACATCGCCCCGCAAAACTTTTATTGGATTACCGCAGGTCTACTGTAATACGTTGTAGGCAGATAGTTGAGAGCCTATTGCGGATGCCTAGGTCATCTAGAATGAACACATTTGGACATCTCGCTGTCAGCATTTTTCTCCAGCACCACATTCCGAGAACGTCTATCAGCTTTCTTTGACTGGCTCTAAGTGAATATTATGTATTGTCATAGAATACATTTCATCTTTCAGATAATTAATTAATTTCTGTAAAATCTTTTAAACGCGATTATCTCAATTCATTCTACTTTCCAGATGCATCTTTTGCCAATAGATGGGAGTGGTGTATTATAAACTTGGTATGTTTCCACCCAAAACTGTAGGTTTTGCGGAGGGTTAAGAATTGAACCAATATGAACTGCTGTAGATTGTGATTTTACCATTTATGTATTACTAGGAAAAAAGTATGTAAACTTGTTCATATCATTGTTTGCCTATGGAATGCTCTAGAGATGGTTACATCCCTGTGGCTTATCTATGGATAACTCTAGAGATGGTGATCGCCTTGTTTCTTGTCTATATAATGTTCTATTGATGGCGACAGCCTAGTGGCTTCTCTATGGAACTCTAGAGATTGTGATGGTCTTGTTTCTTATCCATGGAATGCTCTAGAGATAGTTACATCCCTGTGGCTTATCTATGGATAACTCTAGAGTTGGTGATCGCCTTGTTTCTTGTCTATATAATGTTCTATTGATGGCGACAGCCTAGTGGCTTCTCTATGGAACTCTAGAGATTGTGATGGCCTTGTTTCTTATCCATGGAATGCTCTAGAGATAGTTACATCCCTGTGGCTTATCTATGGATAACTCTAGAGTTGGTGATCGCCTTGTTTCTTGTCTATATAATGTTCTATTGATGGCGACAGCCTAGTGGCTTCTCTATGGAACTCTAGAGATTGTGATGGCCTTGTTTCTTATCCATGGAATGCTCTAGAGATAGTTACATCCCTGTGGCTTATCTATGGATAACTCTAGAGTTGGTGATCGCCTTGTTTCTTGTCTATATAATGTTCTATTGATGGCGACAGCCTAGTGGCTTCTCTATGGAACTCTAGAGATTGTGATGGCCTTGTTTCTTATCCATGGAATGCCCTATCGAAGGCGATAGCGATGTGGATTGTCTATGGAACACTCTAGAGATGGTGATCGCCTTGTTTCTTATATAAATAAGAAACAAGGCGATCACCATCATTCTGTAAAGAATGCTCCCATTGATGGCGACAACCTTGTGGCTTCTCTGTGGAACACTCAGAGATGGTGATCACCTTGTTTATTGTTAATGGAATGCCCTTTCAATGGCGACAGCCTTGTGGTTTCTCTATGGAACACTCTAGAGGTGTTGATCGCCTTGTTTCTTGTCTGTGTAATAATCTGGTGACAGCGACAGCCTTGAAAATTGTTTATGGAATACTGTGGAGATGATGATAGCCTTGTGGCATACTTGTGATGATTAGGTTGTGGAATTGATTGCCCTTAAAGGGATATTAATTATGTATGTATACATAGGTTCCATGACAATTCAGAATCAACTCCACTCAACACCTTATTGAAAATCATTAAAAGCTATGAAAAAAAAAAAATGAAAAATAGCCTAACCTAATCTAACGTAACCTATTTAACCAATTTTTTTCATCACTTTTAATGACTTTTTAAAGGAGTTGTTGAGTTAAGTTCATTCTGTCTGGTCACCATGTATTATATGGCAGGGACTTGTGTCATTTTGTTTGTAAGCTTTGCTGAACATTTCAAAAATGCTAAAAATATTATGCTCATATGTATTATTTGTGTATACTCTTCTTTAGTGGTATACATTGCTCTATGACCAAAGGTAGGCTGTGTGTAGTTTTCAAATTTGGATAAGATTTATTGTGCGTTGAATATATGAAAATTGTCATTATATTATTATGTACTACTGATTATGAATCCATGATAGTTGATTCCCCGACAGTTGCCCCCCCCGGCATACTTAATAATCTGCAGTTGGTTCAGACAAAATATGGTATACCTTCTCACACAAAATATAACTAGATGTCACCAAAGAGGTGTGCAGAAAGGATGTACCGCCGAATAAGAAAAGTATAAAATGTATTTTCAATCAAATGCATCAACGATAAAACTACTTGTCTATAAACTGTATATACCAGCATATAACTACAAAAATCGACACTGTAAATAAATTCGTTTGATATCCATGTCATAGTCAAAGGTGGATATGCAGTCTCTTCGCGGAATGACTGGTTTATCTTACGTTTGACCAGAGCCTTCAGGCTAACCCCGAAATAAATTCCAATTTCGGCCTTTGATTAAAGTATTTTTAGTCAAACCTACAAGTTCCTAACTTTTCAGTCAAACCTCGAAAATAACATAATCTGTTTCGGGCTTTGCCTAGTCAATCCTAGAAGCGACTGGCAGACTCGGTCAAACGTCGACTATAACTAACTGAAGTTATGTTTGGTGAGTAAAATCACTATCTATAAATGCAAAATATGTTAAAATGAATAGGTAGCTTTAAGTAAAAGTAAACAAGCACGTCGACAAGAACGTCGTTGGCGCAACGGTTAGGTTAGGTTAGGTTAAGTTAGGTTATTACACCTAATTTAACAAACTAAGACTTTCTAATACCTAATTGAAGTTTGACTGGTCAAACCCCGATTTCATTAAATTGAGTTTTGACGTTTGCCTGACCAAATTAGTTTCTCCTAGGTTTGATGAAAATTCTTTAGTCAGAGGCTGAAAAACTTCATTTGTTTTGGCTTTGACTAAGACTTCAATGCAGACCTGAGGATTGACTAGTCAAACCTAGGAGCGCCGGAGCTTCGATGATTGACTATAACATCCATACTAAGTTGTTATTACATGTTTTTTGAGGTCGATTTTAGACTTGAAATTGGTAAATAATGCAAAAAAATATATAATTTTATAATAATTATAATTTGGGTGGCCGATTGTTGGGGAGTCAGCTGTCAGGTCTCCCCTGATTATACCGACTGTATATTATGAAAGGATGTTCCATGTAATGTTTATTTCTGTGGCGGCTCGAGCACTTCTTTGATGGTGGGGATTGATATTTTTTACATACTGTAAATTTCTCAAAAAAAATTTTGATGGTCAAATCATGCTAATCGGATATCTAAACACAAAATAATATAAAATGTCTATAGATATATACCAATTTACAATATAGTGTAATAAAAATAATGCTTTATCTTGAGAGATTATTATCGAACTTAATTTGAACACTAGCGATTCCCGCCTGAAACTATGCAAACAAATGGTTCAATAGTTTGTCATGGGGATTCACCGGATTATCCCCACGGTATTTGAAATTCACATACGATTCCATACGATCACGAAAGAAATGCAAGGAATGAACCAAAACACCTAAGGGGACAGCTCGGATTGTCCCCCAAGTGCGCAGTAGGTTCTGAGCACTGAGAAATGGACTAATGGTTCGGGCGCTGGTCAGTTATCCGCTGTTCTCATACGCTGTTCTGTCTTATTAAAATCATCCCGAATAATTTTTGTATTTTATTTTTGCAAATGTTAATGACATTTATGTTTAAAGAATTCATTCATTTTGGTGAAGACAAAGCAGATTGTTATTTCCTTCAGCAGGTTTCGGGTGTAATTGGTGGGGACTGTCCCCACTGTCCCCCTGTGAAGAACCGCCGCTGGTTTATTTATGTTTTTCTTTTTTCTCAGGGTTTTGTTTTTCTCAGGGTAGGCATAGTTTTACAGCCGTTATGGACTGAATACCTCTGCTCTTTTTTTCATTACCATTGATTCATTGAACAACAAATTTCTTGAATGGACTGCAATTGAAGTGCTTGGCATCGTGCATAGACACTTCAATACTGCAATTGTAGTGCTTGGCACCGGGCATTACACTTCAACACTGTAATTGCAGTGCTTGGCACAGTGCATAGACACTTTTGAATTAATCAATTCATTGTAACCATAGACATTCAAATTGATAGACGAGCCCATCGAGGAAAGGGGAACAGAACAATGTATGCGGAGCATGGGGGGGGGGGATTTGTCTTTCTGTGATTTGTCAATAAATGAATCTAACAGTAAACAGGCCACTCGCATTGTAAGATCGTGATTTAGTCTGCGAAAATAAAATCTGCTCATGAATTACACAATGGCACGTAAATTGCTGGCTGCTTAAAAATTTTTAATTTAACCTTTTGGAATAACAAGGTCATGCGATAATGAACTCTAAAGTAGCTTACTATAGATCCCATTGTCGCATGACGTTACCGCAACAGATGAAACCGTGTTATTCCAAAGGGTCGAATTCCCTAATCGGGTGAGCAAAAGTTCAGGTTTGTTTCTAAAATTGAACATTTTCTTACACTATTTAGACTTTTACAAATATTTTGTAATTTACCGAACTCTCTAATTTTTTTTATTTTCTTGGCATCGCTACGCATCTGGATTTGATGGCCTTAAGGTTTTTTCAATCATTTTTACGGACATTCAGATCCTGCGCAGAAAAGTCCCGCAATGAACTGCTCTGCAAACCATTACCTTACTCTAGCGAACTTTACTATTCTTCTTCAATGGCGCTACAGCCCATTTCGAGCCTTGGCCTCCTTCAAAATAAGCCTCCACCGCCCTCTGTCCTCGGCCGTCGTCTTCCAATCTGCAACGTGGAGTAATCCTCTTGCATCCTTCCTGACATTATCCTCCCATCTCAGTCTAGGTCTGCCCGCCTTTTGTTTACCTCCCGGGTGTCCTGTCAGAACCTTCTTCGGTACTCGTGTGCTTACCATTCATTCATCTTAATCTTTGGAGCCTTAAATGGGTGGAGAGTCTGGGAGCTTGGTAAATATCATAGAGCTCGTCATTGTGGCTCAGTATTACTTTACTATTCAGTACAGGGTTTTTATTGTTTCAATGTGCGCACTTTGATGGTCAACATACGACTGATGTCAAGGGCGGATCCAGGATTTTTTTCTGGGGGGGGCACAAGGGATGGATGGACAAAAAATCAACAATTTATTACTGTCAGGGTTTTTGATAAGGGGGGGGGGGGGCACAAGGGGTGGACGGGCAAAAAAATCAACAATTACTGTTAGGATTTTTTTCTGGGCGTGCACAAGGGGCGGACGGGCAAAAAAATCAACAATTACTGTTGGAAATAAACTTGAAGTATCATACTTCAAGTTTATTTCTACAAGTTCAAGTATGTATAGAAAGGTTTATGAAAGTGTCAAAACGATAGAAAAATTAAATGTTTAAAAAATACAGTTTTAGCTTCTAAGTATGTACTGTGATGGAATCTCCACAGTACACAAAAATATTGTCTTGGGGGGGGGGGGGGGGGGCACGAGCCCCCGTGCCCCCCCCCCCCCCCCCCCCCCCCTAAATACGCCCTTGACTGATGTCATAGTTTATTCAAAGCATTCTCTAGTGCCAAAAATATGGTCATGTTATTTGTCTCCAATTCGTTGAAATGTTAGGGCAAGTTTATCAATTTGGATGTCTATGATTGTAACACTAAAGTCTAGTCCAAAAGAGACAGCACGAGAGGACGAGAAGAACGGAATATAAAAGAGTGTGACCGTTTGTCCAATTTCTCTTCTTTATCACCTTGTTACTCAAGATAAAACAAATTGTTAATTACAATAATTCATATTATAAGATTTATAAACAATGTTATGATTTAGAAAGTAACTTTCATATACGTACATTGTAAAGATATTATTGTATACTGAAGATTTTAAATATGTACTTATTGTTAGCTTTTAGTATTTAGTTTGCCACGTGTTTTATACACAGTGTCCGGAAACTCTTCACATTTGTAGTCGATTTTGTAGTATAATGTTTTTTTGATTTGAGTTACTGTTTTCAAGTGAATCGAGTTCAAAGTTGAAATTTTTAGGTGAAATTTTAAATAAATCGGTCATCGGAGGGTAAATATCAGATGTTTAACCTATAATTTGTGGCTCACCTGCCGACGGGCAGAAAAAAATCTTTGCTTTTTTTTTAAATGCGATTTTAACCCTTATGTACAGAGAAACTGTATGAAGAACAAGGCCAGAATCGCTTGCGCCAATATCAATCTGGCACCATTGATTATTTTCTATTTGATTATTGTAGCTACTCTGAACGATTTAAAAATAATTTTCTTTGAAATTTGCAGGTGACTTTTGGCAACTTTCAATGGTCAAAATATTGATATTTTACATTTTCAAATGAGTATAAAGATCATTAGTTCTTTGATAACTCCTTTGAATTGGTTTTTGTCATGTTGGGTATGTATTCAGGTTTGTGTAGAAATATTAAATTCTGTTTATATTTGTATGAATATATTTTTTGACAATTTTATCCAAAATGGGAGATTTTTTAATCTTTTTTTAGTTAGTTAGCTATTCTGGAAAAACTTCTTACGATATTGTCATGTAATATTCATGAATAATAAGATATATTATCTGGTAAACAGAAAAAAATCGCTTTTTTTTTATCGATATTGATCAGAACTCATGAAAGTAATTTTCCCGCAGTTTTCGAAATACTAACCCACATTCAACAGGTTAATTATTTTAAAATGTGTCTTAAAGATTAAAAATATTTTTTTAAACGCTTTAGTTGTCGAGAAAAAGGCGAAAACGTTAAAAAAAAATGTAAATACTCTAACTAACTAACTAACCATCACGCCGTTTCTCCGCAGGGGTAGGCAGAGAGGACGGACCGCCAAACAACTCGGTCTTGGCACACACTCTTTGCCTCACTCATATTCATACATCGTCTCATACATTCTCTTCTATTATTCTGACTTTTGACATGGCCCGACTCAAGTATCTGATTCACTTGATCGTTCCATGTCTTCCTCAGGTATCCCCGACTTCTTCTACCATTCACATTCGCGTCGTATATTCTTCTTACACTACTTTTTTCGTTCATTCGCTCTACGTGCCCAAACCATCTGAGGTCCCTTTCTTAATCTTACTCATTATGCTTACATCAGCCTTACATTCTTTGCAGATATCCACATTTCTCACACAATCATACATTGTTTTACCACACATCCGTCTCAGGGATCTCATTTCAACAGCATTCAGTTTACTTTCATCCTTCCTCTGCCAGTTCCATACTCAGATTGAAAAAAAAAATTTTTTAGGTTCTCTGTATGATGTAGATTAGCCAATTTCCTGCTTGTTTCCAGACACTGTGTATAGAGTCTAGTCATTACCATGCAATATATGATGTATATAAAAATTATTGTTTCTTTGTTTGTCCCTTACACTTTCCTATACCATTCTTTCGATTGCGATGAAACTCTGGTGATTTGTTGTGCGCTTCGCGAAGTTTTCTATATACATATAATGGTGAGTTCTGGAATTATGAAAGTTGTGTAAAAATTTTACAATACATACAGGGTGTAACAGGATGTACCCGAGGGATTTTAATCAGCGATTCCTGGGCATATTTGGAGTGAAAAATGTAGTTGTCATTGTGGTGTCCGATGATATTTTTTTCTATTAAAAGCAAAAAATATGTGTTTTAATTACACCGCGCTACTGTTCCTATCACTATGAGGTATCTGTCCTGTCGTGACGTGTCTGAGCGATTTGCACGGTTTCGTGTTGTAATAATGGTGTTGGAACGAGACGCAACGCATATCAAGTATCCGCTAGATTATAAACGCGCTTACTATTTTAAGCTGGCAAAAGCATCCGCCGCCAAGACTTAAACAAACCCGACCCCAAGAACCCGGGCACCCCTGCTAAGTCACCAAACATAGCGAACCTCTTGTTGGTTATCCAATAAATTTGGGAGGCGGGTGTGGGTGCCGCCGAACCTGGGAACCATTTATTGGATAACCAACACCTCTGCCATAAGTCACCACAAGTGGTTCGCTACGTTTGGTGACTTAGCAGTGGTGCCCCGGTTCATGTGGTGTGGTTTATCCGGGTCTTGGCGACAGATGCATCCGCCCACCAGCTGCATGGCAGGCCGGATCGGGAGAGAACGGTTGAGGGAGGTCTTTTATCCTCTCCAGCCGGAATCTCTTGGTACATCACCTTGCACCGCAGCGGGAGGGATGGATTCATACGTTCGTTTATCCTGGACATATTGCCCCCAGATTCCTACCCACCCCACATATCTTTTCTTCCCAGAACCTCTTCTCCTTCTTTTCCTATATAAACCCTCCACACAGCGTCCCCAAAGATGACAATCCGCCCTGAGGGGGAGATTATTTTCCTCAGGGCCTCCTGTGTGAATGATTAAAAAAAAATATTTCTGGGGCGGCGGTACCCATACCTTCCTCCCAAATTATACCTTGACCTTTTTTTTAGATTTAAAAAAAAACATTTATATGAATACCGCACAAGAGTCCCAACTACTCCCGTCTGGAGCCAGTGAGATTATGGTATTCCCAAATTGGGGTTTGTTGTGAGGCTGAAGGTAGCGGGGAGCGGAAGGAGATGGGGAAGAGATAGGTGGGGAAGTACCTGACTATTCAAACCTGGTCACCAAACACGGTTAAAGCCATTTCAAGTAACGTTTCAATTCTGTTCGGTGGTCTTACACCAGGGCGAGAGTATCTTCCACTCTGGAACGTGCCGTAAATATGGTTTTGGTACTCAACACAGAGGTACTATAAATACATAAAAAATAAATTGTAAAAAGAGGTACTATAAAAACCAAAAAAAACAAATTTCAACAAAGCACTCTTTTTTGATAAACGCAGTCTTTAACTCAGACACACATGCGTACCATGTGGCCTTCTTGTGATGACGCTTGTTCGTTGAGCCACGACCACGTGGCAATACTGGCAATGGCATGATTTGTGCACGGTATGGCAAATTACCCTGGAGATTGATGTTGATGAAATGTGTATGTCTATGCATGCAATTTTAGTAGGGTTTTTAGATAACAATTTTTCCCCACCAATGAAATACCAGAGCTCTAGGTCTATAATAGCCAGGTAATATATTAACCCTTAATTACTCGCACAAAGAACATTACATAACTGCTCGCATGGGGTCACAGATGACCCCAAATAGTAAGAGTAGTTTTTAATACATATTGAAATATATAGGTAAATGAAACTAGTTTATTTTTTTATTATTTATTTATTTATACATGCATATATATTACAAAACATTACACAATGAAACTTTGTCTGTCCAACTGGGAAGGATATCCGTTTCAGGACAGCCAAATTGTATATTTAGTTCATAATATTATTAACACGTTCCCGGACGAGCATGCTATAGCATTCGCATTGGGTAGTTTAATTATGTCACGGATGCTATAGCATTCGAAGTTTATTGAGTTTTTTTGTCAGATATGCTTGAGCAGTTGCTTTATCCCTATAAAATATAGGTAGTCTATTTCTTACTGTCACTGCTGACACAACCACAGATCGATTACTGTCACACGAGACCTTTTCTGCATACAAAGACAAAACATTGTTTACCCCTTCCCCTACAGCTCGCCCGGCGTACCCCGCGTGGTGGCGTATGCTATAGCATGCGTCAAATAGTGCCAAAGTAGGGTGACTCACTGCCCGTGAACGTGTTAACAAAGGAATGGTTTCGTCCGAACTTTTGAGAACATTAAAAATTTTATTCTGAACGAAGGGATGGTTTATTAATGTCTTTGAAAGAATCGCAAAGATGTGATTTTTTTTCAAGGTCATTTTAGAGAACATTAATAATTGCATTCAGAGTGAATGAGTGGTTTCTTTAGTGAGATCACAAGAAGGAGATTCTTTCCACTCCATTTTAGAGAACATTTACAATTGCATAATTAGAATTTACAGATTTATAAACCAATATTTGACATATGAATTCCCAATGTATTTATGACTATTTAATTTTAATGAAGTACTATAATTTTTAGAATTCCTTAAATAGTAGAAATAACATAATTATAAACCAATTATATATATATGGATGATATAAAATTATTTTCAAATTCTGAATCAAATTTAGAAAAAATGATTAAGGTAGTTAAAATTTTTTCAGATGATATTAAAATGACTTTTGGTTTAGATAAATGTAAAACGATCCATATAGAGAAAGGCAAAATTGTAGATGGAGACGAGGGTATATTTAGAAATTTCAAAATTAAAAGTATGAAAGGGGATGAGGTTTATAAATATTTAGGATACCCGCAATCGAATAGATTAGATCACACTAGTATTAAAAATGATATTAGGATTAAATTTCAAACTAGGATCAGAAAAATTTTAAAATGCAATCTATCTGCTAAAAATTTAGTAAAAGCAATAAATACTTGGGCAATACCTTTATTAACGTACTCATTTGGCATAATTAAATGGTCCAATACAGATTTAGATAGTTTAGAACGATTAATTAGAACTACGTTAACAAAGTTTAATTGCCATCATCCAAATTCAGCTATAGAACGAATTAATTTACCTAGAAATTTAGGAGGTAGAGGTATAGTCAAAATAACATCTTTGAAACATAATCAGGTAGAAATGCTTAGAAATTTTTTCCATAGGAAAGCTAATAGCTCAGAAATGCACAAAATAATTTGTAAGGCAGATAGAAACATTACACCTTTAAATTTATATGACGAGAATGCCAACATTCTTATAAATACTAACCAGGAATTATTAGATTCCTGGTCAAATAAAATTATTCATGCAAAACACTTCAATTATCTCAACCAAACGTATGTTGACAAACTTTCGTCAAACAAATGGTTGAGTATTGGAGAGTTGAGCGCAGAAATAGAAGGATTTATGCTTGCCATTCAAGATAGAGTCATTAATACTAAAAATTATAGGAAGCATATAATCAAAAATATAAATCAAATTGATGATTTATGTAGAAAATGTTTGGCTTTTCCGGAAACTATAGAACATATTATATCGGGATGTTCTATATTAGCGCCGTCAGAGTATACATTTAGGCACAATCAGGTTTTAAAAATAATCCACCAAAGTTTGGTAATTAAACATAACTTGATTGACTGCCGTAATATAGTACCATATTATGAATATGAACCAAATTCATTTTTAGAAAATGAATTTTATAAAATATATTATGATAAAACTATACTAACAGACAGAACAATTAGTCATAATAGACCTGATATAGTTTTACATGACAAAATTAAAAAAATAACTTATATCATTGATGTAGCTATTCCAAATTCCTGTAATATTCAAAAAACTGTTTCTGAAAAAATTAGAAAATACACAGATTTAGGAAATGAGATTAAAAGAATTTGGCATTCTCGGACTATAAAAATATTACCATTTGTTATTTCGGCTACTGGCATTATACCTAGGTCTCTGATTCAAAATTTAGGCGTATTAGATTTGTCAAAGAATTTATACATAAAAATGCAAAAATCGGTAATTTTAAATACATGTAGGATTACAAAAGATTTTTTAAATATTTATATTGAGGGATCAGTAGGATTTATAGGTTCAATTAGGAATTCCACAGAGCCGAACCCTCTGATATGAAAATATCTGGAGTCGGTGAATTATTTTCCCATCTGGTCTCTGGTAGGTTGACATGTTGTTCTTGTATTGTTTTATAATTATAATACATATAGTGCAATTGCATAACGTGGATTGACCAGATGATCATTCGGGAAGTGTGTGAAAGGGTTTAGTTTTTCCTGTGGGGAAAATTAAACCCGGACATTTAAATCTGGTGCATAATACAAATGATTTTTTTTCAAGCTCGTTTTGGAGAACCTTAATTTATTTAGTTGTTTATTTATTTCTTTTATGTTACGCTCAGAGGGCTTTTACATGAATAATAATAATAATCCAGTCAAAATAGACGAAAAAAGGTGCTGACCTCACATTAATTCTGAACAAGCTGAACCTTTGTACAAGTTGGTACAAGTCCTGAAGACGTCACTACGAATGCCATGTCAAAAGTCCCCATCGATATTAAAGTGCTTTGTTTATTCTGTAATATCTATAAGTAATAACATGAATTACCAACTAATTATACAAAAACAAGCTAAACTAAAATAATTTTCAATCTATCTATCTATCTCTATATTAGTCCTGGGTCGATCGTGAATGACCTGATCGTCGAAACCCGCTCACGAGCCGCCAAAGATCGAGTGGGTTATTTATTCGTCAGCACCCGGGTCTCAAGACCCGCCAACTACAACACATTCCCGCACCCCAAGAGTCACGACACTCTCACGACCGGTCGCCAGTTGCCCATGTCGCCCATGTGGCGAGTGGCGAGACAGCGAGAACTGCGAACTGCGGCACATTCGGTCGCCGCTTGCCGATCAACACACACGTCCGTGATGCAACAGTATCCTGCTTTATGCCCGTGTGTCATGTCATCGCGGGATTGTTTAGTATATTCGATTTTAGAATATTCAACTAATCACGGAGTCATTTTTAATTAGAGCGTATCTTGGTATTTATTCGTTCTAGAATGCGATTTTTTCTATTTATCTAACTTCCGAATGACTGCACCAAATTGGATAATTCTTTTTTTATTTGTGTTAGTTATTGTCAGGACAAGGTTTGTATAACACTACTGGTGTGCTCTGGCTTTATGAAATTTGCAATAGGTTGCACGTGAGCTGTTTGAAAACTGAATGCACCGGGACTGAATGTATGGAATGCGGGAGGGGAAGGGGGAAGGAAACTCAAGTAGGGGTTTCGCGGGAGAGGTGGGAGGGGAACCAAGGAGGGGAACTCGGGAGGGGGTTCACGGGACGGGGGAAGAGGTGGAGTGGAGTGGGAAGAAGGAAGGTGGAGGAGGCGGAGTGGGAACGCGATGGGAGAAGGACACGCGGGAGAGGAAGAGGAGGCGGAAGGAGAACGGGACGAATGGGAAAGGACACGCAAGAAGAAACAATTTCTTTATTAAATGGCATAGCAACGCACGCCGGGTACCAGCTAGTAATTAATAATTTGTACTTAGGTATACTGAGATCATAGTTAATACTCGTATTTTTAGGAACTCTCCGAATGAATCACTCTTGTTACTCTGTTGACAGTATATTTCAGAGTGATCACAAATTGATTGCGCACAAATCTTGTACATTTCTTGCATTTTGTTGGTACTTTGTAAAGTAACGTAATTACTCGCACGGGGTCCCCGCTCAAGAGCGCAGCGACGGGTCCTTCCGCTCCCGTGACTTGGTCGCTACCGTCGCTACTAAACAAATAAACCACTAAAATACAAACTTAGACGCGCGTTGAAGCTAGCGAGGGCGTGGGGGAAATTTAATCCGAAAATGCTTTGACCCCTAAGAGTATCTAGTTCCATGTTTGACCCCATGCGAGCAATTAAGGGTTGAGGTAAAAATTGCGATGCGCAAATGACGCCGTTCTATTTGAATATACACTTGCTAAATTCAGTAAATTTAAATGATTCACCTCTTCAAGGCGTATATAGTAAAAAAAAACAGAATGCAGATAGAATTACATTCTCTATTTACACTCGTGTTATTTTATTGTATTTACGTAGGTATTATTTTAATAATATAACCACAATCAAAATACAAGACCTACTGAGGTCTGCAAAGACCAAGTTTCCTCTGGAAACAGATGGAGTATATAAACTCAGCTGTTCCGGCTGCGATAAGGTCTATGTGGGCCAGACAGAGCGGACGATCTCCAAAAGGATATCGGAACACTTTCGAGCGTGTAAACTTGGCCACCCTGACAAATCGGCAATCGCCGAGCATTTAATTGAAACCAGCCATTACTTTGGATTTGTTCCTGAAGTCCTGGGAAGACCCAAAACTTATAGAGCACACCTAATTACAGAGGCAATTGAAATTCATAAAAATCCTATTAACATTAATAGAGACGACGGAGCTAAGCTCAATAGTTCTTAATATCCGGCAATTGACGGCTACACCAAAGCTAAATGCAGAAAACCATCTTCAAGTATACTGTAATTCCAGCTCGCAGTGGAGTGGAGCTGGCAACACGGTATTGCTTCAAAGTACTTAAGCACACATTTCACCACTAACATTTACACATATGCCCTGATGATGGACACTGTAACGCTGTCCGAAACGTTGGCTAAAGGAGGAGGTAGCGCAACACGGCATAACACCCCAAAAACAAATAACAAAAATATAATAATCGTTTAAAATTTAGCACTACTGCACTTTATTAGCTTTACGTCAATATAAAACAATTTTAGGTTAGATCTGGAATAAAGGATTAAAAAATATATATATTAAAACGAATAGGTAAATAGATGATATCGTTTCCAAAAATAAACATAATAATATCTTAGATTCTCACCGTGATTGATTACTGCCATCTGTTGAAATATTTAGAAAAAAGCTTTTAGTTCAAAATCGTACCGCAAACAGAAAGATAAATGGGCTCCACACGACAGAGGGCCTTTGCTAGTAATTAAAAATCCCGGTTTTCATTGTTAAATTGAAATTTAAAATTATAAATTTGTCATTAAAAAATGGAGAAATATAATACCAACAATTTATCGTAACGTTCTTTTAATTAAACGAAAAAAGTTTTGTAATCAGTATTTGAAAAAACATGTGGTGTTTATGAAAAAATTAAACTAAAAACTTATTTTTTTAGTTTCTTTTCGTGGTGTCAAAGAAAATCCCTAAAGGTATACTTTGAGGATATTCAGCAGTTAAAAATATTTTGTAAACCATACGATTAACGGTCAGAATAAGGTCGTATTTCTGATTTGGTTTTGATAAATGCTAAGCCTTTATTCATTTTAAAAATGTATAAAAAATATTTTTCATATTAAAAACTTAATGTTTATCGATTTGCCTAATAATGTTATATCATTATTTCAAATTAATAAATGATTACATTTGGCCTTAACATAACAACTAGCCCCTATAAATATTTGGCGACCTACAAATTTTTGCCCCTAATCTACGTACCGAATTTTTCAACTCTTTATATACCGATTTTCATTTTCGCAGCATGGCATCACTGGTCAATGTGTCAACTGTCAACACATGGTCAATATCCAACTGTCACATTGCGATGGCGCGCATTTGACAATTTTGACATTTGATAATCTACAACTTAAATAGCGAGCTTTTTATTGCACTTAACCCAATTACTGTAACAAATAATACACCTTCAACGATATATTTGTATTTTGGATGGTAACTTGATGAATTTCAACTAATTAAATAGCTTTTATTCGACTTTATAAAGTGTTGAAATACATAACCCCACACCCAATTAAATAAATCAAACAGCAACATCTGGGCGTTACCATTAGTGACAGAGCAATTAATTACCATTGTGAATTGTGATGTAACTTTTGAAAATACATGGTAAACACAAACAATTTATTATCATAATTCAGTAACCCTCAGGTCAAGTTGTGGTAGATTTATCAAGTGTTGATACAAGTGTTTCGGAATATTTTCCTGCAAACATGTTTGGTTGTGTGAAACATTCAAAAGGAAGTATTGACGAGAAAAAACAGTTTGCAAAAACAACTTCGTTGTGCTTCTATCCATAAATGATTGTAAATAATTGCATAGGAAAGATGGCGAGCATATTGCAGCGATCCGTTGTGAAAAGAACACGTAAAGACATAAGCACTATTACGATAATGGATCCGGAATGTGATTACGAGGTAATTTAAAACTTTTTTTTTTTTTGCATTTCTTGGGCATTCTATGTAACAATTTCTAGACATTTTTTCTTGTCATTTTATCTTTGCAAGAATAACTGTATGTATCGGATTTATATTTGATGCGGAAGTTTGTGGCATCTATTTAGTTTAAATTAGTAATTCTGTGAACTGTAGACCTTGCGTCCAAAAAAGGACCTAAAATGTTTTTAATTTTATTACTTTAAATCAAAACTAAAATTTCCTCTAAAATCATAAGATTTCAGGTTATAGGTCTCGTAGAAATCATTATGTCTCCCTTACTATCACGATGAGAAATACGATCTAAACGGTGTTAGAAAGAGAAAACATCACGCTTTATATTGAAATCTAAAAGTTAATCACAAAATAATAAAAATTTACGTCTTTATAAAACCAATTTAAAAAAGATTTATGAAACTTTGTGATTTGTTTATTAATTATTTTTACAAGAAATAACAAAAAAGCGAGGTGATAGTGTTTATAATACATTTTTCAGTAAATGTTTACAGAATAGGGACATGCTTAATATGCACTTTTTATTTTAAAAACACTTAATATCAGTTAGATAACAATGGGAAGTAAGTATTTCAGTTTCCGGAATTGGAAAATAATGAATTTTAATAGTTATTTCGTTGGTAAATTTTTGAGATCGCTGGCAATGGTTAATACGCACTTTTTTTTGAAAAAATCTTTTGATTCACCTTAATTACATTAAAAGACAACTATTTGCATAATATTTCATTTTAAATTTCGATTACGTAAAATTAAAATTAGCTTTCATTCTGTGAAACGAGACCGTCCATTTTCAAACATTATTTCCAAATGTCATTTTGTTATGTTGGTATTCTTGTTACTGTATGAAAAGATGCTAGAGCAAAGCGTAGCAGACTTCTTGGGAATTCTAGGTTTGTGTAACATGGTTTGTGATACAAAAGAAAGTGCCCCTTTATAACGCCTACTCGCGTCAAGGCAAAAAAAACATCCCAGGTTTCAAGTAGTTTAGCGGCTACGCTAGGTTTGTGTAACATGGTTTGTGATTTAAAAGAAAGTGCCCCGTACCTTCAAAATCTTCTAGCCGTTCGTTATACATTCAAGTGTATCAGAAATACCAACATACCAAAGTGACAGAGAATGAGCTAATAGCTAATGGCGTATAATCTCACAAGACGAAAGCTAATTTTAATTTTACGTAATCGAAATTTAGAATGAAATATATTCCACTTCCCCCAATGCAAATAGTTGCCTTTTAATGTAATTAAGGTGAATCAAAAGGTTTTTTTTTTTTAAAAGTGCATATTAACCGTTGCCAGCGATCTCCAAAGATTACCCAAAGAAATGTCACTATCTCAATGAAAATTCTTATTTCAAACTTTCTTCAGGCAGTAGTTCGCAAAATTAGTTAAAATGCAAATTAGAAAGTACAAATAAACGGAACGATTTCTCAATTAAAAAAATAATCTTTATTCAATGAAGACACTATTAGCAAAACTTTATCAAAAATCTGAAGACGAAAAAATGAGAAAAAGATATTGACACCTCTTGGGACCCGAACCCCCCCCCCCCCCCCTCCGCTTTTAGAGCTCATGTAATTAATGTATTAAAAATAATAAAAAATAAAAATTATCTTTACTGAACCATTAAAATGGCCACCGTCTTGAAATGAACCTACTAACATATTTACTGACAAAAAATCTGCAAAACGGTTGAGTTAAAACTGAGGAAATTTTGGTACATATTGATTTTTAAATAAGTTAAAATTAAAAAAAACTTTTTTGGACGAGAAAACTACAGCCACTATCTATTGCCACTGATTTGTACCCAATGACGTTACAATTTACAGACTTGTCAGCGTGTGTAGCCCCTAGTTTATTTATTTATTTATTGATTTATTGTGAAAAACAGTATAATCCATTTACATTTCACAAATAACAGTTTATAAATTACAGTTTATAATAAGTAAGTATATACATTTATTTGCATGGGTAAGTACATCAATACTATCTGATTAGCCAGATTTGGTAAATAGTATGCTGATTGCTGTCTTAAATTCTCCTTGGTTCAAATTGAAAATGTCAATCACAGAAGAAATGTGATTTAACAAAGTAGTTATTCTCCCCAAAGGCATGATCATTGGTAGGTTGGTCCTGCCCCTTGGAAAAATAAATAATCTGTGCTGTCTAGCTCTGATGAAATTATCAGGGACATAAAAAGAAATTCGTTCCAGAATATCTGGATTGCAAGTGTGCCCATTTAGCAGCTTGTGCGCCACTAACACCATTGCAATATTTCTCCTGACGTCTAGACGTTCTATCCCCAGCATTCCAGCGAGAAAATCAGAGGGATACAATAAAGGGTAATATCCGAACTCTCGCATGTAGAGGTATCGCATAAACTTTTTTTGCACCTTTTCTACATCATTTGAGTAAAGGGTATCTTCGGGTCCCCATATTATCGATCCACTCTCAAGAATGCTGCGAACCAGAGTAAAATAAAGCATTTTTATGACTGCCGTATTCGTAAAAGATTTCGAATTACATATAACAAAACCCAGCATTCGCATTGCAGAGTTGCACACCGAATCGATATGAGTTCGAAAAGTCAGACGTGTGTCAAAAATGATTCCTAAATCCTTCGTTATCGAGATATGTTTTATAGAGGTACCAGACATTTTATAGTTAAAATATAAAGTACGCTTTGCCCTTGTAATGCACATAATTGTACACTTACTACTGTTAAAAAGAAGTTTATTTTGATGACTCCACTCTACTATACCGTCGATATCGTTTTGTAGACGAATGGAGTCTTCATTTGTCGTTATACAGGTGTATAGTTTAATGTCATCCGCAAATAACAAAAATTTTACAAATCTTATAAACAACCCTATGTCATTAATAAACAATAAAAATAAAAGTGGTCCTAAATTAGACCCTTGAGGGACCCCAGAAGTTGTGGCGTAGAGTTTCGATGTGAACTGCCCGTAAACAACGTATTGTTTTCTGTTAGACAAATAATTATGAAAGAACAAAAGCAGCATGTATGAGAAGCCGAAGCTTTCAAGTTTATTCAGTAATATGAGGTGATCTACTTTGTCAAAAGCTTTCGCAAAATCATTATATGAGACATCTACTTGTTCGTTGTTGTCCAATATATTTGAGACGTAATCCGTAAATACCATTAAGTTGGTCGTCGTAGACCTGCCCTCTCTAAACCCATGCTGCTGGTTTATGAGAAATGGTTCTACTTTATAGTATATACGTTTTTGTATTACGAGTTCAAATAATTTGGCCGGTGCCGAAAGAATTGCCACAGGTCTGTAGTTAGATACACATGATTTATCGCCGTTTTTGTGTAAGGGCGTGACCTTTGAGATTTTCCAACGGTCGGGGAATTTACCGGAGTTAAGTGAAATATTAAAGATATGTAAAAGCGGTACCATTAACGGATCGGCATATCCCTTCAGGACAATTGTGTTAATAAAATCCGGTCCAACAGATTTTTTTGGTTTCAGTTTTTTAATTGCAGCTAGGTAATCATTTTTATTTACACTTAAAATGTCAACATTTTGAGCTAGCGAAGAGTAACCGCCTGGGGTGTATGAGTCAAATTCTGCACTATGTTCGCTATAGACTGACTTAAAGTAATTCGCAAATGCTTCCGGAATATCGGGCCCAGTATGAGTACTTCCGTTCCATGACACTGAGTTTAGAAACCCACCGTCTTTCCTCTTTTCGGATACAAATTTCCAGAAGGATTTCGGATCATTCTTGACGTTTTTTTCGATATTATTTATGTAATCCTTATACGCAATATTTATACTACGTTTGATTTTAGATCGTAGAATACAAAACTTTTCCCGATATCTCATCAATCCGGTGCGCCTCCAGTTTCTGTGAAGTTTGCATTTCCTTTTCAGATCACTAAGAATCTCACCATTAAACCATTTAGGGTATCTTCTTTTAAAACAAGGTACACGCTTTCTCTCAAAACACATGTCAAAAAGGTCATAAATTACATTATAAAAATATTCTACTGCTAAATCTGCATCTTTAAGTTTTAATAAGGGTTTCCAGTCGTGAGAATTCAAGTAAACATAAAAATATTCGAAATTACCACGTTCTAGGTTCCATCCTCGCTTAACACAATTTCCATTGTCATCATTTAATAAATTCCGACAATAGGCTTTGCTTACATTGAGCGCGAATTCTATACATAAAGATGGGTGGTATGAATCTTCATTAACAAGTGAGTATACGGATTTGAACACTTTTAAGTCAAAATTACTGATAATAACGTCCAGTGTCCTGTTCGTTATATTAGTGATTAAGTTTTTCTGTTCCAATTGAAATAGTTCCATAAAATATAACAAATCTGTTTGAGTTGCTTTGTGACTCACACAGGAGTGTAAGTTAAAATCGCCAACAATAATAATTTTTTTATCTATTAAAAAGTTAAAATTAGCTATGGTTTTATCGAAAAACTCAGAGTAAGTAGTTCTCTGAGAAGCCGGTGGAATGTACACTATACATATATAAATACTAATTTCATTTATTTTAGCCTTAATCCATAAGTTTTCACCATCATTTTCTAGAAACATGAGTCTCTGGCATTGATTGACGCGGTCACGCCTCGCGGCTAGTAGCACTCCTCCTCCTCTTGATTGGCCTGAAGTTCTGTCCTTTCTAAAGACGTTATATCGTTGATCGAACAGTTGACAATTATGAATACTGTCATTGAGCCAGGTCTCTGACTCTATAGTTCTAGATGCGACGGGGATTCCCCTGGCAGAGACATCACAAACACTATGCATGTGTTCAAAATCAAATGAATAATCTATAGAACAATGTGCCGTGGATGCCAGGCACTTTAGAAATCAAGTTTTTTTTCAATCAAACATATAAATAACGATTTTGGCACCCCCTAAAAGTGCCGCCCGGGGCAGGCGCCCCGGTTTGCCCTCCCCCTAGATCCGGGGCTGATGCATAGTACAAGGTCTGGGTGCGCAACAGCCAAATTATGAAGTCAGTTCTGTCCCAGAGTAAACTTTATTATTTAAAATAGTCTAATCACTCTGTTTGTTTATTTGCTTGCTGTTAAACAACATAAAAGTCACCAGAAATAATGAGTGCAATAACAATCGACACTATTTGCAAAACTGTCGTTGCTCTTTTATGGCATGGTCACTTGACATCTCATAATCCATTTGTTTTTTTTTTTTTACATTAACTCCGCACAGGAGGCCCTGAGGAAAATAATTTCCCTCAGGGCCTATGTCATCTTTAAAGAAGCTGTGTAGAGGGTCTTTATGAGGAAAGGAAGGAGTGAACATGGGACTTGAAGAGACCCATTTTGTAGGAGGGAGGAAACACAGAGGCCGGCAAATCGTTCCACAGCCGAGCCGTTGAACTCAAGAACGAGTCATAGAAACGACCCGTTCTCATGTGACTAATGTCAACCGTGTACAAATGTTGGGCGCGTGTTTGGCGTGTTTCCCGATTATGCACCGGTGCCGTGGGGATCAATGACACTAGTAACTCGGAGCATCTTCCATTGTAATACCGGTAGAACAAGGACAGCATTCCCACCTGACGAAGATTGCAGTCCGTCTGTTAAGATGGGAGAATCTATCAAACGGACCGCCCGTTTCTGCACAAAACGAAAACGCCGCCCGCATCCTATTGTTTATTTTGTCCATTCTTTGATTGTCTATCTTTGTCATATACGAACAACCCTTGAAATAACATTTCATCGGTCTTTTACTTTTTGTATTTTACTGATTAGGCGCTAACTATAAACAATAGATAATTGCACTTCCGTGATATCCTCAGGGGGGTGAGGTATGTCCCCTCAGTACCCCAGTGACATTCGTCACAAACGCACATGTTTTTTTGTTTATATTAGCGGTCTCAGATTCTGCATGCGACTGGTTGTGTACTTGAAAAATCTCTTGAATAATATTGAGAGCTGGTTGAGTATTTCATGATATTTGTATCATATTATTTAGAACTTAGTTATTTTACGTAAATACGTTAAAAGCAAATAAGTAGTTGTAAAATTTTATCTTGTTTCGTTATTATTTTTTATTTTTTTTTTTTTATTTTTTTTTATATATTTTTTTTTATATTTACCTTTTTTTTAAATTGTACAACAGATTATTATCCAATTACTGTACAATTTTCTCATTTTGACAGTCTTAACACCTAGGAAGATGATTATTATACAAAAAAAATCTTAAGGCTATCTAAAGAAG
Source organism: Limnephilus rhombicus (assembly GCA_929108145.2). Lineage (NCBI taxonomy): Eukaryota > Metazoa > Arthropoda > Insecta > Trichoptera > Limnephilidae > Limnephilus > Limnephilus rhombicus. The sequence continues at coordinate 15,399,109 of OV815294.1, read as the reverse complement.
AGTTATATTTATTTTATTTATTTATTGTTTCTTTACACTGCAGGTAAAAATGTTATATCTAGTGTTTCCGATATTTCGTTCAACAGCATGTGCTAGAACATCTGTTCTGCCGTATGGTATTTTGAACAAGTCGTGTCGACGACTACGGCTGAAATTTTCAGGCACGTATAAGCCATAACATTCCAAGAAAAATGGGCTGTCAATACGGTTACGGATTATGTTAAAACTAAGAATTGCAAGATTTGCATAACGTCTAGTTTCCAAGCTAAATATATTTGTTGCCTCAAGTAATTCCATATGGTGCATGAATCTCGGGTACGTTCCATTCATCCGCATATAGACATACCTAAGGAACTTTTTCTGAATTTGTTCCAGCATATTAATATATTTAGCTTGGTGCGGAGTCCACACACCACTAGCATACCTCAGCTTACTTCTTATGACTCCATCGAACATGGCTATCATTGCATCTGGGTTATCAAATTGCTTACATATTCTGATGATGAAACCCAAGAGTTTGTAGCATGCTGGAGTGAGCCGTGATATATGATCCGAGAATGTTAGTTTGGGATCAAAGACGATACCGAGATCTTTAAAGCTATTGACTCGGCATAATTTTTTCCCTTTAATGTTGTATTCAAAAACTATGGGCTTCTGGGAGCGGGTATATGTCATAGTTACACATTTTTTTATGTTGAATTCTAATTTGTTTTTTACTGACCATTCTGCAATAGTATCAAGGTCATATTGCATTTTTAAGCAGTCATGGTAACAGATTATTTCCATCAAAAGTTTGAGGTCATCTGCAAATAGAAGACATTTGCAATATTTTACACAAACCTGGATGTCATCTATAAGTATAAGGAACAGCAAAGGACCAAGGTTTGAACCTTGGGGAATACCTGATAACGCCGGGAATTGTTTAGATTCATGTCCATTTATTATTACATATTGACTTCTGGATTTTAAATAGGACGCGAAGAATATAAGTGTTTGTTGATCGAAACCAAGTTTGTACATTTTAAGTAGTAAAATATCATGATCAACTCGATCAAAAGCCTTGGCAAAATCCGTATACACTACATCTGTTTGGTGTCTCGAGTCCAGTCCGACGGCCACCAATCGCGAAAATGTTAACAAATTTGAAACCGTGGATTTTCTGGGCATGAAACCGTGTTGGTTGTCTCCTAGAAATGACATAATTTGGTGATGTAATTTCTTATAAATAATCATTTCAAATATTTTTGGTATAGTTGACAGTATAGCTACTGGTCTGTAATTCCTTATATCAGACTTGTCTCCAGCTTTGAAAATTGACTTACACGCGTGAGTTTCCAAGAATGAGGGAAACAACCAGTCGATATGCTAAGATTAAATATATAGTTCAGCGGTTGACAAATGGTTGACAAATTATGTTGATTTATAGGGTTGTTTTGTGTCAGATGTCTAAAAAATTTTGATTTCACAGACACTATTATGTACAAATTAAAAAGTGATTACCAATTAATTTTTATTTTATTTTTTATTTATATATATAAAAGACTTTTTTATTATATACTATATATAATATCATGAAATATTCAGTTGTCTTCTAAAACCAGACGCCTAAAGTTGCAGAATCACCACCGCATGCGAATGCTTGTGTTCGGCGCAAGGGTGCGACTACTGGAAGGTTAAGGGGAGAGGTTGGTCCAGCCGAATGTTTCTTCTTTTTGTTACTTGTACTTTGTTACTTGTACTTTGTTAAAGGTACATTTGAGCAAAAAAAAATCACTATTGAAAATTAGAATGGAATATCTATATGTACAGTACAATCTCACTAATGCGGCACTATTAAAAACCAGAGGGTGCCGGATTATTGGAATGTTCGGATTACTGGATTATAGAGAAAAAAATCATAATAAATAAAACAAAGCATTTCATAAAGAGAATACACTCTATTCACACTTCAAAACAACAGGTAAATACGTACGCACGTGCACATGAGATAAGTTTTGAGGTTAGACTGCTAGGCGACGACGCGGTGATGGAGCGCATAGGCGTAGAGGGACGAGGGAGGCGCGGGCGAAGGGTGCCGGATTATTGGACATACCGATCTATTGAATTGCTGGATTAGTGAGATTGTACTATATATATATATATGGCAGTCGCAAGCAGAGGGTCCGACCAAACCGTCTGGAATCATTGAAAATCATTAATGAAAAATTAAATTCAATAAAATTTCATTATGGTTTGAATGTAGAAAGCGCATGAACCACAGTTTGCAAATAAAGCTGTTGTTGCAAAAATGGAGAAAATGAAATGACAAATACAAAAAAAATAATTTAAATAAAATTAATAATTTTTAATAAAATAATAAATTTTGGAATAATTTTGTCATATAATAATACTTTTTCAGAAATCGAGGTTCATCCGCATATAATATTTTTTTTTTTTTAAGAGCGGAGACGGTTTACTTATAGTTCCCGTGAGCACTTAGGCCATTGGCCCACTGTGCTATCTCTTATTTTACCTCATTCCTTTGGCAGTAACTAAGTCCCGGCTCTCCGTTTTCCGATCTACCTGCTTGGCGCATTGCTCCTTACTAAATTTCTTAGTTGAATTTGATGCTATAACTTTGGGAATGTATTCTCTACAAGTATAGGAAGATTTTTAGGCAACAAAAAAGTCGAATTTTTGGATCGGCTGGACACCAGACCCCCTCCTTAAGAATTTACTGGAAATATAAGAGTGTTTCTTACTTGCCACATTTTATTTTGAGTTTGTGAGACTGTAGTAGTCAGGTCTTTCCGCCCTTAATCCCAACACTTTCTTCGAGGGCCTACCGGGAAGCCGGCTTCGGGGCGCGGACACCGAGTCTTGCTTGCGACTGGACTGATGGCTCCGCTTATCCTCGGCCGGACTGCTGGATGACTGTAGCTCTGCTGCTTTGGTTAAGTCAAACAATCTCTTCATGATATGTATTTTTTTTTTTATTCTATTAACTTTTCTTCCAACGTATTAACAAACTTTTATTTCAGCTACATCAGGTGGCGGAGATGAGACGCGATACTATGAAATAAATAACTAACAACATGTACGCACTCGCATACTGCCTGCCAACAATGTATGCCCGGACATTGGGGTTCTAGAGTCACTTTAAATAAAAAGTAGCTTCTTTATAAATAAAAAATTAGAGTCCTGACGAGTACGGTGAAGGAGGAAACCATCTGTTTCCTTAGAACGCCGTGGGAAAGTGGTTGGCAATCTCTAATCTAGCTAGATGTATAACATCTTTACGTGTACCAACCCAAAAATGAACACACTAATCAATTTGGCTTATTTCTTTATTACAGAAAGCAATATACACTCTGAATTCTCTGCAATCAAATGCTGTCGCTATTCAACATATCAAAGAAAGGAAGCGCAGGAGAGAGGTCGGTACTACATAATGTATTAATAAATTCTGCATGGCTAGCAGTCCACTATGGGGTGCTGATACCAACCCTGATATGTTGCAGTGGAAGGATCAAAGGCTGATTGCTCTTCAAATAATGATAAATGTAATATTTAATTAATGAAGACAATATTAGCAAAACTCAATCGAAAATCTGAAACCGAACAATCAGAAAAAGATATGGTCATATCTGGGACTCTAACCCATGACCTTCAGCTTTCCGGGCCGCAACTCTACCAACTGAGCTAATGTTTCCCTCTCCAATTCGGTCATTTTTAACTGTGTCATACTTTGACTAAGAACTATCAACATTATTTATTTATTCAACGCCCAGAGGGCTTTTACATGTTTGGTTGTACAATTAATTCATGGTAGATGATTTTTAAATAGATGAAGAAAAAATAAAAGTAAAATTAGATAAAAAAATGCATACAAGTCACAAAAATACTAAAAAATACAAAAATACAGCGATTTGATAAGTTTACAAAAATACAGATATGTTTAGGAATAGTTTTGAAATTAGTTTTTTTTTTACAAGATATATGAAATTCGCCAAGTTGATGTTAAATATGTTAACATCACCTAAGTACTGATTTCCCATAGTGTGAAATCGTTGTATCGAATGTAGTTCCGCTTATGAATGCTGCAGTAGAATAGTGTATTTTGTCGTGTGCTTACTGTCGGTATTCGTAAATTTATGAATTGCAGGAGTTCGCAACCGTCGAATTTAGAGTTAAGTATTTTGAAAAATGTTGAGTCGTTTATTTTACGTCTGTCTTCTAGTGTGTGTATTTTTAGAATACTTAGTAAAAGATTATATTTTACGTCTTCTAGTGGGATATTTAATTTAAAATTTATAAAACGCAGAAATATTTTTTGAATTCGCTCAATATTATTAATGTAAATTAAGTAAGATGGTGACCAAACTACAGAGTTATATTCAATTTGGCTTCTAACTAGAGATACGCATAGTAGTTTAATGGCTTCTATGGAATTAAAGTTTTAAAAAATTATCTTCCTTTTACTTAATTAAATATTACAATTTGAGGTTTTACTCAAAGTTAAAATAAAAATAAATACATATTCATCCTAGACTTGCAGAAAAGTCAATAGATGTCGCATATTAAATAAAACGGATAAATTTATCCAAGACACTATCTATATTGCATTTAGTTCAGATTGAATCTTGCAATCATACAGGAAGTTGCAGCTAATAAAAATATTCATTAAGAAAATGAAGATGGTAGTTCTTAGACGAAGTATGATTCAGTTAAAAATGACCAAATCGGATAGCTCAGTTGGTAGAGCTCCGTCCCGGCAAGTCGTAAGTCCTGGGTTCGAGTCCTAGATATGACCGTATCTTTTTCCATATTCTGTTTCAGATTTTCGATTGAGTTTCACCTTCGCTAATATTGTCTTCATTAATTAAATTTTACAATTTGAGGTTTTACTCATTAAATAAAAAATAAAAAAATGAAATTATAAATATGTTTGATAAAAATCTCTGTGTAGTAAAATCGTGTCGAATATGGGTATGACATCAGTTTCACGCTACTGACAGTGCTGGTAGCACGCTACACGAGTTGCATTCACACCTACTACTGAATTGACAGAATGGCATCAGAACATGATTTGAATGTTAATTTTGTTTTGGAGGTGGAAAATAATCATTCATATCCGTTCATACAACTTTAATCCAGAACATGGAAGGTTAGAAAAAAGTCAATTTAACGTCATTCTCGTACATTTCCTTGGCGAATGCCCAACAATTCATATAGATTTAGTAGAGAGAAATATGACCTAAATGGTATTGGAAAGAGAAAACACCACTCACGCTATATATCCACTGGAGCTATTTCGGTCGAAAAATGGACCGACCACTTTTATTTTTCTGCGATTGATTTCGGTCCAAAAATGGACCACATTTTCCTACCATTCGTAAAACATTTATTGTAATTATTTAAAACATTTCCTTGGCGAGCCGTTTATTTTAACACGAAGCTATTGAAATGCTTTATCTATTATGACTATGACCATAGATGTCGCAAATCCGAACTTCGTGGACTATTTTAGAACAATGTTAAAAATAAATTATTAAAATTTTTTTTTTTCCCGCCGAATTTTAGAACAGCTGCTTAAGACCTTTTTCCATAGATATGCACCTTTAATTATTAAGTATATCACAGACAACACACAGAAACCGAAAATATTCTATTTTGACCCTAATGAGTGTCCCTCACGGCAGTTTATATTAAAAAACACCCAGGTTTGGCGCGATTATAAACATTACGATTTTTTTATATTTTTTTTATAAATCCTACAAATATGAGATAAACGCTTAAATACAGGTTGATTCATTGGCTATATAGCACTATAATAAGTTTTTATGTCTCCATGTTAAAATTCGAAGGTATGATTTTTTTAATGTTGGCATAAAATTTAAAAAATGACCTTCTGGGAAATCTCAAGCAATCGAGACAAATTCATGTATTTCGCGTGATCGCTCCAGTGGATATTCAAATCTTAAATTTAACCACCACAACACAATTGAAAGGTACACTTTTATGAAACGAAAGTTACCGACCGCAATTTGAAAATAAATTATGAAACTTTTTGAATTTTTAACAAATTATTTTTACATGAAACGACAAAAAAGTGAGGTGATTATAATGTTTATAATACACTTTGTTTTATAAAATATATGTGTTTTTATTTTTTTTTTTATTACTAGTAATTTTACTTGGAAAAAACGTATAGTGAGCCATTTTTAAAACTTTTTAAAGTTTGCATTGAAAATTTTTGTATTTAAAAACTTACATTTTATTTCTAATCATAAAAAATTAAAGCATATTTCATCACCTTTCAAAAACAGTTTTTAGTTTTCGGATAAGTTTACTAATATTTCATTTATTTGGATTTAAATAAAAAGTGGAAATATTCTGACATATTGACTGTATATGGTTGAGGCCCGGGGGGGTTATTTGAATAAAATTTACATGCATGTGCCGGGATTTAAACCCACGACCTCCAGATTCGTAGTAGAGGTATATTAGGTAGTATCTTTAAAAAAAAATACTTTTACAGGAAAACGTTAACCTCAAAGAAGCATGGAAATTCTTAGGGAGAGTTGGAATAGGAGTTGAAGAGATGAACAAACTTTCTGTTATTCATATTGCCGGAACCAAAGGAAAGGTAAGAAATATGGACTTCATGTCACTTTTGTATTCTATTTTATTTTATTTGTTGGCTTGCCAACAGAATACATCACATTTAAATTTTTTTATATTTGTTTATCTATAAAAAAAGTATATGTACATTGGGTTTTTTTTAAGCCTCTCTCACTAGGATATACCTGTGTCGAGACAGGCATACAAGTATCTAAATGAATATCATAGTTACAAGAGTATTTAAGGTAAAATACATATTAATTTGAATCGAAATTAAAACAGAAAGATGATTGGAAGGGTGGGTAAATCTTTTAAAGAGAGTTATCTTATAATTGTTGGAGGAGATAAAGTCAAGAAGTAAATTCTGTCTAATCTATTCATGGAGTTAAATTTGACAAGATTCTATTATTTTCATTTATTTTATATGGGTTAGGTTGTATGTGAATAGTTATTTCTGTCTATGTGTGATTTATTTTACAGATGTTTGTAATAGTGTGGTGTCCAATGCTTATAATCCATTTTTTTATATCTTATTTGAATTTTGTCAAGGAGTCAGTTTGTTGATCGTAGATGGTAGTGTATTGTATAGCTTGTATTTAAAGTGTCTTTGTCCAAATGAGGTTTTGGAAAAAGGAGTTTGGAGAAGTTTTTTGTTTATGGCTCGGGTATTGTGTATTGTTTATGTAGCTTTGTATAGTGTTTTGTTGTTTTTGTGTAAATTAACTGGGGATGTTCGTTGTTTTTTAAAATGTTAATTATTTATTTATTTATTTATTTTATTTTAAATGCACATTTACAGTTATACATAACCAATAATAAACATACATTTTATTTTATTAAGTAATTATAGCGTTTTTGAATTGATGAATATTTAGTTTAAAAATATCTATGTCAGGGGGCAGGAAATTTAGTAAAATAATCATTTTTCCGAGCGGCATTACTAATGGTAAGTTAGTTCTGCATCTCGGAACAACAAAAGTTCTGTGTCTGCGCGCTCTTGTGAAGTTGTCGGGGACATAAAATTCAAATTTTTGTAATATATCGGGAACACAGATGTTACCGTTTAAAAGTTTATATGCTGTTGTCAGCAAAGCAGTTTTCCTTCTTTCGGCGAGGCTATTAATACCCAGCATGCCGGACAAAAAGGCTGATGGATATAACCAGGAATAATATCCGAAGTCTCTAAGATATAAATATCTCAGAAACTTCTTTTGCACTTTCTCAATCATTTGAGAGTATGTTAAATCCACTGGTCCCCATATTACTGAACCACTTTCCAAAATGCTACGTACTAAACTATAGTATAGCAAACGAATCGCGGCTGAGCTGCAAAAGTGTCTGGAGTTGCTTAGCACAAATCCTAGCATTCTTAGAGCTTTGCTGCATATCGTTTCTATGTGGACGTGAAATGTTAGGTGCGCATCAAATGTGATTCCCAAATCTCTCAAAATAACGATGTGCTGAAGAGACGAATAAGCCATTTTGTAGTTATAGTAAATCGTTTTGTTCGCCTTGGTGTAGCACATGATAGAGCATTTCTTAATATTAAATCCTAATTTATTGGTGTGACTCCATTCGACGATAGAATTTATATCACTTTGTAGCTGCAAGCAATTTTCCAAAGATTTTATTAAAAGGAATAATTTAAGGTCATCCGCGAATAAGAGAAACTTAGAAAATTTTATGCAATGATAAATGTCGTTGATAAATAGAGAGAAAAGTAAGGGTCCAAGATTTGACCCCTGCGGAACTCCAGAGTTTGTGATGAAGTTGGAAGAGTTAAATATACCATAAGTTACGTATTGCTGTCTGTTTGAGAAATAACTTAGAAATAGACATAGAAGTTTCGCTGAAAATCCAAATTGGTCGAGTTTATTTAGGAGAATAAGCGGATCTACCGAGTCAAAGGCTTTTGCGAAGTCGTTGTATGATACATCTACTTGATTGTTGCCATCAAGAGCTTGAGATATGTACTCCGTAAAAACCATTAGATTAGACACAGTAGATCTGCCAGACCTAAAACCGTGTTGCTGGTCAATTATAAAGGGTTCAACTTGAGTATAAATGAATTTATGAATTATTAGTTCAAACAACTTGGCTGGAGAGGATAGGATCGCCACTGGTCTGTAATTAGAGACAGGAGCCTTATCACCAGTTTTATGTAACGGTGTAACTTTGGAGATCTTCCACAAGTCTGGGAATATTCCGGAGTTAAGTGAGAGATTATAAATATATGCGAGAGGTGTTAATAAGGGCTCAAAACAGCCCTTTAACACGAATGACGGAATAAGATCCGGTCCAAAAGAAGTTTTGGCTTTTAATTTTTTAGCAGCCGCGGTGATGTCAATGTTTGTGATGTTTTGAATATCAACATTCTGCGCTATTAGTGGCGTATTTTTTCCAGGTATAAAAGATTTCAAGTCCGCAGCTTCCTTACTATAAGTTGATTTAAAATAGTCTGCAAATGCTTCTGGAATATCTGCTCCTGAGAAAGACTGATCATTCCAAGTAACATGGTCAACAAACCCGCCATCACTTCTCTTGGACGAGATATATTTCCAGAAAGATTTGGGATCACATCTGATATTTTTTTCAACAGAATTAATATATTGCACATGTGCTAATCGAATACTGCGTTTTATTTTTGTTCTAAGTAGACAAAACATGTCCCGTTCACTTACCATTCCAGTTTTCTTCCATTTTTTGTAATGTTTGAATTTGAGCTTTATGTCGCTAACAACCTCACTAGAAAACCATTTAGGATATTTCCTACCATTCCTCGGAGTGCGCTTAATTTTGAAACACATATCAAAGTATTTATAAATTATAGAATAGAAAAAGTTTGTCGCTAAATTAACATCATTTATGTCTTTCAAAGGTTGCCAATCATGGGATTGTAAATGGCAATAAAGAGCCTTAAAATCACCATGTTCGAAGTTCCATCCTCGCCTAACACTATTATCAGTATTATTCGAGAAGTTTCGGGTTTGACAATTGGTTGTGTTTTTGTTCGGCGAAATCTCTATACATAACGATGGATGATAAGCATCTTCTTTGACTAGTGAGTATAAGGATTTGTATACTTTTAAATTAAAGTTACTGAGTACAATGTCCAGCGTGCTTCCCTTCACATTTGTAATAGAGTTACTCTGCTTCATTTGAAAAAGATTCATAAAATAAAGGAGATCCATTTGGGTGCCTTTGTTACTTGAGTTCAGATTAAAGTCGCCAATCACAACAATTTTTTTATTAATTAAAAAATTGAAGTTCTCTGTAACCTTATCAAAAAAATCGGTGTATGTTTTATTTGGCGACGCCGGCGGAATGTACACAACACAAATGTAAATTACACCAAAATCATTTAGGTATGTCTTTATCCACATATTCTCGTCTTCACTTTCCAAATAGGTAAGTCTCTGGGTTAGGGTGGCGCGGTCACGTCTCTTAATATTGAGGTCTCCCATTAAAATTATTACCTTCATTTACATTTTCAATATGGTCATAGCGATGTTTCCAATTAAAAGTAGGTACATAAAACAAAGAGGATCAAAATCAAATATTAGTAAATACAAACACACACATTTACATACCAATATACATACACACACACATATATGTGTGTACACATTCTACACATATATATGAATACATGTACATACACACACGCATATGAACAAATGAATACATGTACATATATACACATATTATAGAGCCAATAAAATCCAGACTGCTGTCCAGAAACACCAAGATATTAGTGTACAAAACACTTATCAGACCAGTACTCACATACGCAGCTGAGTCTTGGGTACTAACTAAGAGGAATCAGCGAGCACTGGATGTTTTTGTAAGGAAAATTTTGAGGCATATCTTTGGACCGGTTTCAGAAAATGGATTTTGGCGCAGTCGTTATAACAATGAGCTATATACTCTGTTTAAGGATCAAAACTTATAAAACTGGGAAGACTTCGGTGGCTGGGTCATGTAGAGAGAATGACCGAGCATCAAGCACCAAAGTCCCTGCTGAATTCAAGACCGACAGGGCGAAGGAGCCTGGGAAGACCAAGTTTAAGGTGGAGCGATAACATCCTCAAACATATATCCACCTTGGAGATTGTAAACTGGAGAGAGCTGGCACAAAACCGAGATGAGTGGAGGAAGACTCTTGAGGAGGCCAAGACCCACCAGGAGTTGTAGAGCCAAGAGTGATGATGATGATGATTATAGAGCCAATGCATAAGTAGGTGAATGATTCAATAATTACAAAGTGGCTCTAAGTGAGGAGATCCTCATAAGTTCCTTCTGACGGTGGTGATTGCATTTGAAAATACAGTAGAATCTGAATATAACGGCCCTGAAGGGACCGGCGATACTTAGTCGTAATAACCGGACAACGCACAAAATGGCCAGATAATATAAGGTTGTTTTTATTATGATACATATCTTGACTAGCAATCCGAAGGTCGCGGGATCGAATCCCGGCGTGGCAAATAAATTTTATTTGATTAATTTGTGTTATTTCACAATTTATTCATTTAAAATAATATATATTATATTTGTGGCACGTTCCAGAGAGGAAGATACTCTCAGTATCGCCCTGGTGTAAGACCACCATTCAGTATTGAAACATTGCTTGAAATGGCTTTAGCCGTGTTTGGTGACCAGATCTGAATAGCCAGGTATTTCCCCACCTTCCTCTTCCCTATCTCCTTCCCCTCCCCACTATCTTCAGCCTCACAACATACCCCAATTGGGGATGCCATAGTCCCACTGTCTCCAGACGGGAGCAGTTGGGACTCTTGTGCGGTATTCATGTAAAACAAAATATATATTATAAATGTTACTGTTATGAAATATGTAATAGTACAGATAGATAAATTTCTCTTTAGATAAATAAAACATTTAATTCAAATTATAACTTTAATGGTACTTAAACATTCCACATAACAAACATACATAATGTACTGAAATCCAAAAATATACAATGTACAATTTCTATGCAAGTAAATATGTAGCTGACGTAGAAAGTCTGTAATTTAAGTTTGTTTTTGGCCAATTTTTGTTCGATAATAAAAACTTTGCACAGAATTGTGAATACGCGTCTTAACACTGAGGTTGATGCGTGCGGGGAGTAGCCGGGCGCGGGGAATAGGCGGGGGCGGCGAGATATTGCTGCGCAGGTTTTGTAAACAAAACACTGCCGCGTCGTTTTAACCGGACGAATTATATTATCATTAAAATAGGTCGCTTAAAACAGAGTCGTACTAAACAGATACGTTTCCCAACTAAAAGCTATGCCACCTAACTTGAGTTTACATTGTCGTCGCTAAAAATGGTAGGCCATTATATGTGAAGTCGTTATAACCGAATTCTACTGTATATCCAGGTATTCGTAGTTGCAGTATTTATTAAATAATCGAGCCATTCTTGACGTCGGTTTGAAAAAACTTGTATTAATACAGTAAGTATCTATCCAAACAAGCAATAAAATCTCCATTTGTTTTGTGCCAATTGGTTGCCTTATCTCTGTCTACGATTCAATGGCCCAGAATTTTGTCTTGTGGGGGCCGAGTTATAAAAATATTATTATGTAACTTAATTTGGGAGGCAGGTATGAGTACTGCTGCCCCGAAAACCGTTTATTGGATAAACAACACCTCTGCCGTAGGTCATCCTGAGTGGTTCGCTACGGCCGGTGACTTAGCAGGGGTATCCGGGTTCGTGGGGTGATGTTTGTCCGTGTCTTGCCGGCGTTTGCATCTGCCCATCTACTGCGTAGTGCGCCGGATCTGGTTGAGAAAGGTCTGTTAACCTCTCCAGCCAGAACCTCTTGATCTGCCGCCTTGCACCACAGTTGAAGGGATAGATTCATACGTCCGTCACTCCTGGACGCACTGACCCCCAGATACCCACCCATCTTTCATACATATCATTCCCAGAACTTCTTCTCCTTCATTTCCCTAAAAAAAACCTTCCACACAGTATCCCCTAAGATGACACGGGCCCTGAGGGAAATTATTTTCATCAAGACCTCCTCTGTGTAGCTAATGTAAAAAAAAAAATATATATTTATTTATTTTTTTATATGAATATCGCACAATAGTCACCAACTGCTCCCGTCTGGAGCTAGTGAGACTATGGCATCCCCAATTTGGGTATGTTGTAAGGCTTAAGGTAGTAGGAAGGGGAAGGAGATGGGGAAGAGGAAGGTGGAGAAGTACCTGGCTTTTCAGATCTGGTCACCAAACACGGCTAAAGCCATTTCAAGCAAAGTTTCATTTCTGAATGGTGGTGTATACTGGTGGGCGATACTGAGAGTATCTTCGGATTGTGAGTCGAGAGTCTTACCTCGGGATCACGGAGGCCGTCAGTAATGTGTATTACTGCCGTAAATGTGTATTACCCCCCTCTTGTGCAGGTGGATTAAGTAAAAAAATCACCATTTTAAATTGTTTTTTTAATTTTCAGGGCAGCACCAGCGCCATGTGCGAGTCCATCCTGCGTCAACATGGCTACAGCACCGGGCTCTACTCCTCACCACACCTGGTCTCCGCCACAGAGAGGATCCGACTGAACGGCCGCTGCATCAGCAGGGAACACTTCGCCCATCGTTTCCACCAGGTGTACGAACAGCTATGGGAGAAGAGGGTGAGAAATATTCTTGGAAGGTTTTTGAGTGAGGCGATTTGCTTAATATTGTTTGAACAATATAATTTGATGGCCTCCATGGGCAAGGGGCAAGGCTCTAAGCGATCCAGAGGTCGCTGGTTCAAATCCCTACCATCTCTATATATATAAAAATCAAAAAATGCTTGCTTCTGGGTTTGTACATTACATATAAGATATAAACCATTTGTCCGATTGCGATGAAACTTTGGGGATTCGATGTGATGTGCGCATGCTCGCAATGGCTTCTATGTACAAAAGTGAGTTCTGGCATCATGAAATTATACATTGCTAACCGTTCATCCAATTACGATGAAACTTTGGGGATTTGATGTATGCATGCCCGCGATGGTTTCTATACATAATAGTGAGCTCTGGCATCATGAAAATGCGTTGCTAAACTGTTCATCCAATTGTGAGGAAACTTTGGTGAGTTGTTGTGAGCACGCCCGTTTAGGTTTCTACGAGGGTGGTCTGAAAAGTTTCTGACCTGAACACGAAGATGGCAGCACTCGTCAATAAAAGCTAGTGAATGCAGTTGTGCATCTTTTGACAGTTACTCACCAAAATTTCGGCCATTTTGGATGTGCAGCTTGTAGTTGACAGTCGTTTGAGTGAGTCGATGTGTGTGTTTTTGTGAAAATGGAAAAAAATGAGTATTAAGCTGTTATTAAATTTTTGTTTTTGAAAGGCAATACGCCTACGGAAATCAAAGATGAGTTGAACTCTATATATGGGAACTCTGCACCATCATTTACCACAGTGAAATTTTGGGCAGCTGAATTTAAACGTGGCCGTAAGAGCTTGGGAGACGATGAACGTTCGGGATGTCCAAAAACTGCAACTACTGACGATAACATTGCTAAACTTCACCAAATAGTGTTAGACAACCGCCGAATTAAAGTGAGAGATAGCAGAGGTTATGAAAATGTCCAAAGAACGTGTCTGTCACATATTAAATCATGATTTAGACATGAGAAAGCTGTCCGCGCGTTGGGTGCCACGTTTGCTCACGTTAGACCAAAAATCCTGTTTCACCAAGACAACGCGCCGTCTCACACCTCAGCGGTTGCCATGGCAAAAATCCACGAATTACGGTTTGAACTACTTGACCATCCGCCTTACTCACCAGATCCAGCCCCAAGCGACTTCTTTTTGCTCCCTTATCTAAAAACTGCCCAAAAAACAAAAAACAAAAATTTAATAACAGCTCGATATTCAATTTTTTCCATTGTCACAAAAACACACACATCGACTCACTCAAACGACTGTCAACTAAAAACTGCGCACCCAAAATGGCCGAAACTTTGGTGAGTAACTGTCAAAAGATGCACAACTCCGTACCGTCGGTCGTTTTGACGACCTCCGTAGTCCAGTGGGTAAGACTCTTGACTCACAATCCGGAGGTCGCGGGTTCGAACCCGGCATGCGCAAATAAATTTTATTTGATTAATTAGTGTTTTTTCACAATTAATTCATTTAAAATAATATATAGTATATTTGCGGCATGTTCCAGAGTGGAAGATACTATCAGTATCGCCCTGGTGTAAGACAACCATTCAGAATTGAAACATTGCTTCAAAATGGCTTTAGCCCTGTTTGGTGACCAGATCTGAATAGCCAGGTACTTCCCAACCTTCCTCTTCCCCACCTCCTTCCCCTTCCCACTATCCTCAGCCTCACAACATACCCCAATTGGGGATGCCATAGTCTCACTGGCTCCAGACGGGAGCAGTTGAGATTCTTGTGCGGTATTCACTGTAAAAAAAAAAAAAAAACTAGCTTTTATTAATGAGTGCTGCCATCTTCATGTTCAGATCGGAAACTTTTCAGACCACCCTCGTATATATACTGGTGATAAATTATGAAATTTGTATAAAAAAATTTCTATAGGTGGCGTGCGAGCTTTTTGAAAGCTGAATGTACCAGGGCTGAATGTATGGAATGCGGGAGGGGGGAGGGGAACTCGAGAGGGGGGTTCACGGGATGGGGGAAGCGAGAGGGGGGAGTGGGGAGAGGGAAGGCGGAGCGGGAACACGTGAGGGGAAGGGGATGCGGAAGAGGAAAGGGAGGCAGAAGGGACGAATGGGAAAGGACACCCAGGGAGAAACAATTTCTTTATTAAGTTGCATTGCAACGCATGCCAGAAACTCGCTAGTATTAAATAAATAATAGATTAAACATCACAACTTAACCAGTCGTAAGTACCCTTGTGATATACTTTACTGTTGGTTTGGTGACATTCAATTCATTACGAACCATAGGCAGTCAAACGCGCAGAGAGGACACCGTGCTCCTTTTCTGACCCCGTTAACCCTTCAAAAATTTGGCATTTTTTTTCGGATGGTCAAAATATTTTCGCTTTACAATAAAATGCAAATATTTGGAATATTTCTAAACACATTCAAGAACCAAAAACTGTTTTAGAAAGGTGATGAAATACGCTTTCAAATTATAAAATTCGAAAAAAAAAAAAAAAAAATTTATTATAAAATTTTTGCATACAAACATAAAAAAGTTTACAAAATGGCTCACCTTATGTTTTTTCTATGATAATAAAAATAAATAAAAACACATACATATTTTATTAGACAAATGTATAACAAACACATATTGTAACCGCACTTTTTTGTCGCTCTATGAAAAATAATTTATAAAAAATTCCCGAAGTTTCAAATTCTTTTTTTCAATTTGCGATTCAAAACTTTGTGTACATAAAAGTGTACATTTTACTTTTTTGGTGGCAATTTCTTAGATTGCATGATGTTTTTCCTTTCTAACACTGATTAGAACATATTTCTAACTATGATAGTAAGACCTATGTGCGTTGGGACAAATATGGTCTCCTGTGATTAAACGGGTTAAAGTAGTGTCAAACCGCATCACCTTACAATTACCGTATTTAACTATTTGAATTTTTTTTTAGTACCTTTACCTATTGACACAGGAATTTCCCAGTGAAACATTGCATTAAAAATCATTTCTATTGTATTTTATCTGATCAAGAAAAGCTAATGTTGTCGTATGGAATGCACAGCGCCACCCAGTTGGTTCCGGCATTCATTCTGTAAAATTCTAAAATATGGTATATTTGCAGCACATTCCAGAGTGGAAGATACTGTCAGTTTCACCCTGGTGTAAGACCGCCATTCAGAATTGAAACATTGCTTGAAATGGATTTAGCTGTGTTTGCTGACCAGATATGAATAGCCGGGTATTCCCCGCTCTTTCCTAACTCCTTACTCTCCCCCACTATTCAGCCTCACAACATATACCAATTGAGGATGCCATTCTCTCACTGGCTCCAGATGGGAGCCGTTGGAATATTTGAGCTTGGAATACTTATTCACAATGAACGATATTTGTCCTTCCTCATCAGATAAGTGATACGGACATCCCCGGCTACTTCATGTGCCTGACAGTGCTGGCCCTGAAGGTGTTTCTGCAGGAGAAGGTGGATGTGGCCATTATCGAAGTGGGTATCGGCGGGGAATATGACGTCACTAATGTAGTCAGGTAAATACACCAAGTCTTATCTTAACAATTAAAATTACTGTTAACCAGTCACTGCTAGAATACGGTATTATCAATTTGGGAAGAGGGTATGGGTACCGCCGCCCCGAGAACCATTTATTGGATAACCAACACCTCTGCCATAGATCACCCCAAGGGGTTCGCTACGTTTGGTGACTGTGCCCGGGTTCATGGGGTGAGATTTATCTAGGTCTTGGCGGCACGTGCGTTTGCCCACCTACTGCGTGGCAGACCGGATCGATTTAACCCTCCAACCTAGCCTCTCTATCCATCACCTTGTACCGCAGTGGAAGGGATGGATTCACACACCTGTCACTCCTAGACACATCGACCCCCATTCCGACCACCCCTTTTCCTTCCTGGAACTTCCTCTCCTTCCTTTCCACACAGCATCCCATGACACAGGAGGTCCTGAGGAAAAAAAAATCCTCAGGACCTCCTGTGTGGAGCAAATGTAAAAAAAAAAACGAGTGTTCTTTAGACCCACACGACTGAAGTAAATCTTCTTTAGCTAATGATAAAAGATGATAAAGCTATATGATAGGAAGAGAGAAAGAAAATGTGCGTGTGCTCTGTTCTCTCTTGCTCCTACAGTATGATACAGACAATAGGCTTGCACTGTGTCTTAGATATACGAAAAGTAACTGGCTATGGGAGAAAGAGAGAAAGAAAATGTGTGCTCGCACCTCTCTCTCTGTCCCCTACAGTAATATACGAAACGTAACTCTCTCTCTTTCTATCTTTACTAACTTATGTCTCCCTCTCAACTACCGTTCGCCTCGCTTTTCGTAACGCTCTCGTAACGCATTCACCAGCTTACTCCCCAAGTCAAGGGTTCTGGGTTGGTTCCTCATTGCTGAGGATCGCGATCCCTATTCCAATGTATCCCTGGTGTACAAGGTTCTTCCGCTCCTCATGGTTCTGCACTGCGTAGAGAGCCAAGGACACCCTAGTACCTGATGCCAGTGATACTTGGTCTCTCCAGCACATTGGTGACCTTCCCCTGCTTCTTTTGCCAAACACTTTTCCAGAAACTATAAGTTTCCTCCTCAGTTTGGAGAACAAAGTGTCCAAAGATATGTTGTAGGCAGATAGTTGAAAGCCTATTGTGGATGCTTATCTCTTCCAGAATGGACACATTTGTGTGTCTGGCCGTCCATGGAATCTGAGCATTTTTCTCCGGCACCACATTTGGAGGGTGTCTGTCCGCCTTCTTTCGCTGACTCTGTGTCCATCTTTCCACACCGTATAGAAATGTTGGAAAAAATCAACACTCAGATGAGTCTCCCAACCAAAAGTGGGAGTTTCTCCAAGTTGGAGTCGTCATAGAAAATGTTCGTTTAACCACTTCCCTTCATGCATATACCCTACTCATTCATATCTTGTTTTTAACCTTTAACTGGTGACAAGCGGTCTCACAGGCCGTGCAGCGTCAGTGAAACGTTATTTCACCCCCTTCCCCGCGCTTGCTTTGTTCCAACGCCTGAGTAGCTTCTTTAGTTGCGTCCACGCCGTAGAGAAGGATAGTCGCATCGCGCAATCCCAAATCGGTAAGTTACATCGATGTAAAGTTCGGCAGCGGTCTCTCAGACCTTACGTCACCAGTTACGTAACTTTTTATGCGTGCACATTTTGGGTTCTGATTTGCCACCTGATCCACAAAACTCCAATGACGGGTCATAAATACTAAAACGTTGTCCTCCGAAGCTAAATCGCAAATCGAATTACCAATGTAATTTGTGTGAAAAACATGTGTGCTTGCAATGTGCCAAACAATTATGCCCTGACTGCCAATAAAAATAACCAAAGTTTGACCATTGCCAGTTTTGTAAAATGGTACATGATTAGAGCATTATTTTTTTTTTTGTTTATTGATTAGTATCTTAACTGTAAGGAAAATAAATATTTTTATTATAATATGTGGATATAATTTTTTTTGTTTGTGATTACTGATCTCATCTCTAGTTTTTTGATTTTAGTTACTACATACATACTTTGTAATGACAATTTCTTCTTTAAAAATTACATTTAGAGTTTATTGATTAGTTTTATTTTTTCATTTTATATGTTATTAAACTGTTTTTAAAGACTGCTGTAAGCTACATTACCTAATTTCTATGCTGTAGACCGGATAAGGCAGCGGCCTCTCAGGCCGTTTGTCACAGGTTAGGTTACACAAAAACCATGTCACCAGTCAAAGGTTAAATCAATATACAAAATATTGAATCAGACTTTTCCCGTAATTTAACTAATAATAATTGCTGTTTTCACTTTGTGATGACATTATTTATTTTAATGAAAAGAATATATTTTAAGTCCATGGTTTTTGTCAAAATTATGATCATTTTTTAATAAATGATCTGCGAACTTAGATTCGCTATTGCCATTTAATGCCCTGAGATGTTGAAAGTCGTGTAAACAAAGTTATTTGTCTTTTGAATAAAATAATTCTTACTTCAAACAATTGGCTAATGGTTTAAGATAAGATCAGGTAAGACTAATTTGTTTGCTTTGTAAATAGGAATTTTTTCAGCTTTGTGTATACAAATTTGGTTAAGTCAACATTCTCAGTTCATAATCTTTATTGGACGGCTTTTTAGCCGCGCCATTCTGTGATCAAGGTTTCTCTCTCTAATTGCTCTACGATGGTAAATATGTATGTGCATAAATATGAACCATGTTGATGGAGCTGAAAATTCCTTGGCTCTGGACCCGGAAATCTATATGGTTTATTGTTTTCACATAGTGCAATCAGTAAACTTTTGATATCGCTGGATTCGCTTAATACAAAACTATTTGCATTTGAGATAATGGAAAATAATGCATTCAAAATTACAATTATATAAAATGAAAATTTGCTTTCGTCTTATGGGATGCGAGCCATTTACAATTTCTGCTCTGTAATAAGCACTCCATCTCGTTCCGGCAGCACGGTAACACACGAAGCAGCACGCGTATCGTGTGATCCCGTCGCAACGTGTAGGAGTGTGATCAGTGGCGACATATGATTGAAAAATATATTCAATTTTTTATAAGAAAAACTCTCATTTTATAACTTTTGAAGGTTGTTCCCATCATTGTAATATATCATTGAAGAAGAAGAAAACAATAATAATCTAAACGAAAATATGAAAGAGAACAAGACACAGAAAAACAGAAAAAGACAATGGTCGCAACTGGGACTCGAACCCAGATCTCTCGTCTAACCGGGTTGTGCGCGTTAACCAATTTCGCTATTGCCACCTAATATTATCTTCAACTAATTATTTTTCCTTAATATGGACTCGAATCCAGACCTCTCCTCTTCTTCAATGAAAAATATATTTGTTTTTTATTGAAAAAAATATCATCAGATGGGAAAATATCATCTACTTCTTTTACTTCAAATATGCTCAAAAATCACGTACTAAAGAATAGGTTAGGTTAGATTAATTTAGGTCAGCATAGGTTAGGTACTGTTCTTCTTTTTTTAGTTGTTTCGTCATTGCTTAGGAGGCATTGTGTCACTTCAATTTCCCTGGTCGACAAAACTCCATCACTCCTCGCTGTCTTAGGTTGGGTTGGTTATAGTTTGTTTAGGTTTCAGTCATTTTAAACAAATGTTTAGTTTTAATTAATGCAATGTTGCCGCTTCGGGTATCACATCCCTAGGCCTCGAGCACACGGTGATGCTGGGCAACACCATAGAGGACATAGCGTAGGGAGTGTGGTGAACCCATTGCTGCAACACAACCTGCAATAGCCATTCCAAGCCAAGGTGTGAGCTACCACCATCAGGCTGAATGTCCTAGGGAACAGCGTAACGAACGGTGCCTCCGAGAAACAAGGTTGCATCTCGGAGTATTTAGACCTTTCTCCACTTACACCTTAGCCACTCGTGGGACAAAAAAAATTGGACCATTCGAAAACTAGGGGCCTTTGGGGAACCTAGGAGTAAGGCCACCCATGTGGACTTACTTCGTGGGGCCTGCAGGAGGAACCAAGAGGAAAAACCGTGGAGAGGAGAGATGAGGCCCTCTTCCCTCGTGGGGCCTTCAGGGAACCATGTAGGAGTGGAGAGGAGAATTGAAGCCCTCTTCCCTTGTGGGGCCTACAGGAAACCATGTAGGAGTGGAGAGGAGAATTGAAGCCCTCTTCCCTTGTGGGACCTTCAGGGAACCATGTAGGAGTGGAGAGGAGAAATTCAGCCCTCTTCCCTTGTGGGGCCTTCAGGGAACCATGTAGGGGTGGAGAGGAGAAATTCAGCCCTCTTTCCTTTTGGAGCCTTCAGGGAACCATGTAGGGGTGGAGAGGAGAAATGAAGTCCTCTTCCCTTGTGGAGCCTTCAGGGAACCATGTAAGAGTGGAGAGGAGAAATTCAGCCCTCTTTCCTTTTGGAGCCTTCAGGGAACCATGTAGAGGTGGAGAGGAGAAATGAAGCCCTATTCCCTTGTGGGGCCTTCAAGGAACCATGTAGGGGTGGAGAGGAGAAATGAAGTCCTCTTCCCTTGTGGAGCCTTCAGGGAACCATGTAGGAGTGGAGAGGAGAAATGAAGTCCTCTTCCCTTGTGGAGCCTTCAGGGAACCATGTAGGAGTGGAGAGGAGAAATTCAGCCCTCTTTCCTTTTGGAGCCTTCAGGGAACCATGTAGAGGAGGAGAGGAGAAATGAAGCCCTATTCCCTTGTGGGGCCTTCAAGGAACCATGTAGGGGTGGAGAGGAGAAATGAAGTCCTCTTCCCTTGTGGAGCCTTCAGGGAACCATGTAGGAGTGGAGAGAAGAAATTCAGCCCTCTTTCCTTTTGGAGCCTTCAGGGAACCATGTAGAGGAGGAGAGGAGAAATGAAGCTCTATTCCCTTGTGGGGCCTTCAAGGAACCATGTAGGGGTGGAGAGGAGAAATGAAGTCCTCTTCCCTTGTGGAGCCTTCAGGGAACCATGTAGGAGTGGAGAGGAGAAATGAAGTCCTCTTCCCTTGTGGAGCCTTCAGGGAACCATGTAAGAGTGGAGAGGAGAAATTCAGCCCTCTTTCCTTTTGGAGCCTTCAGGGAACCATGTAGAGGTGGAGAGGAGAAATGAAGCCCTATTCCCTTGTGGGGCCTTCAAGGAACCATGTAGGGGTGGAGAGGAGAAATGAAGTCCTCTTCCCTTGTGGAGCCTTCAGGGAACCATGTAGGAGTGGAGAGGAGAAATAAAGTCCTCTTCCCTTGTGGAGCCTTCAGGGAACCATGTAGGAGTGGAGAGGAGAAATTCAGCCCTCTTTCCTTTTGGAGCCTTCAGGGAACCATGTAGAGGAGGAGAGGAGAAATGAAGCCCTATTCCCTTGTGGGGCCTTCAAGG
Organism: Limnephilus rhombicus; assembly: GCA_929108145.2. Lineage (NCBI taxonomy): Eukaryota > Metazoa > Arthropoda > Insecta > Trichoptera > Limnephilidae > Limnephilus > Limnephilus rhombicus. Next base: position 15,376,993 of record OV815294.1, on the reverse strand, counting down.
AACCATGTAGGGGTGGAGAGGAGAAATGAAGTCCTCTTCCCTTGTGGAGCCTTCAGGGAACCATGTAGGAGTGGAGAGGAGAAATTCAGCCCTCTTTCCTTTTGGAGCCTTCAGGGAACCATGTAGAGGAGGAGAGGAGAAATGAAGCTCTATTCCCTTGTGGGGCCTTCAAGGAACCATGTAGGGGTGGAGAGGAGAAATGAAGTCCTCTTCCCTTGTGGAGCCTTCAGGGAACCATGTAGAAATGGAGAGGAGAAATTCAGCCCTCTTTCCTTTTGGAGCCTTCAGGGAACCATGTAGAGGAGGAGAGGAGAAATGAAGCTCTATTCCCTTGTGGGGCCTTCAAGGAACCATGTAGGGGTGGAGAGGAGAAATGAAGTCCTCTTCCCTTGTGGAGCCTTCAGGGAACCATGTAGAAATGGAGAGGAGAAATTCAGCCCTCTTTCCTTGTGGGGCCTTCAAGGAACCATGTAGGAGTGGAGAGGAGAAATGAAGCCCTCTTCCCTTGTGGGGTCTTCAAGGAACCATGTAGGGGTGGAGAGGAGAAATGAAGCCCTCTTCCCTTGTGGGGTCTTCAAGGAACCATGTAGGGGTGGAGAGGAGAAATGAAGCCCTTTTCCCTTGTGGGGCCTTCAAGGAACCATGTAGGAGTGGAGAGGAGAAATGAAGCCCTCTTCCCTTGTGGGGTCTTCAAGGAACCATGTAGGGGTGGAGAGGAGAAATGAAGCCCTCTTCCCTTGTGGGGTCTTCAAGGAACCATGTAGGGGTGGAGAGGAGAAATGAAGTCCTCTTCCCTTGTGGAGCCTTCAGGGAACCATGTAGAAATGGAGAGGAGAAATTCAGCCCTCTTTCCTTTTGGAGCCTTCAGGGAACCATGTAGAGGAGGAGAGGAGAAATGAAGCTCTATTCCCTTGTGGGGCCTTCAAGGAACCATGTAGGGGTGGAGAGGAGAAATGAAGTCCTCTTCCCTTGTGGAGCCTTCAGGGAACCATGTAGAAATGGAGAGGAGAAATTCAGCCCTCTTTCCTTGTGGGGCCTTCAAGGAACCATGTAGGAGTGGAGAGGAGAAATGAAGCCCTCTTCCCTTGTGGGGTCTTCAAGGAACCATGTAGGGGTGGAGAGGAGAAATGAAGCCCTCTTCCCTTGTGGGGTCTTCAAGGAACCATGTAGGGGTGGAGAGGAGAAATGAAGCCCTCTTCCCTTGTGGGGTCTTCAAGGAACCATGTAGGGGTGGAGAGGAGAAATGAAGCCCTCTTCCCTTGTGGGGTCTTCAAGGAACCATGTAGGGGTGGAGAGGAGAAATGAAGCCCTCTTCCCTTGTGGGGTCTTCAAGGAACCATGTAGGGGTGGAGAGGAGAAATGAAGCCCTCTTCCCTTGTGGGGCCTTCAAGGAACCATGTAGGAGTGGAGAGGAGAAATGAAGCCCTCTTCCCTTGTGGGGTCTTCAAGGAACCATGTAGGGGTGGAGAGGAGAAATGAAGCCCTCTTCCCTTGTGGGGTCTTCAAGGAACCATGTAGGGGTGGAGAGGAGAAATGAAGCCCTCTTCCCTTGTGGGGTCTTCAAGGAACCATGTAGGGGTGGAGAGGAGAAATGAAGCCCTCTTCCCTTGTGGGGTCTTCAAGGAACCATGTAGGGGTGGAGAGGAGAAATGAAGCCCTCTTCCCTTGTGGGGTCTTCAAGGAACCATGTAGGGGTGGAGAGGAGAAATGAAGCCCTCTTCCCTTGTGGGGCCTTCAAGGAACCAAGTAGGAGTGGAGAGGAGAAATGAGACCTGGGAAGACACATTGTGAAAGCAGAAGATATGGCTTCATTTCCAATGACAATCCTAGTGAACTTTATAAAAGGGACTGGGTTATTGTTAAAGGAAGGAGTTAAAATAGGAGATAGCACAATGGTCCTATGACCTAAGTGCTCACGGGAACTAAATGTAAACTGTCTCTGCTTTTAAAAATATATATATACATATTATAAAAATATATACTATATATTGTTTGATAAGGTTTCAGTCATTTTAAACAAATGTTTATTTTTAATAATGTTTCCAGCAATGTTGCCGCATCGGGTATCACATCCCTAGGCCTCGAGCACACGGCGATACTGGGCAACACCATAGAGGATATAGCGCGGGAAAAGGGTGGCATTATGAAGCAGGGCGGTTGCGCTTTCACCGTGGCGCAGCCCCAGGCGGCTATGACAGTTTTGGAAAACATAGCGCTGAGCCGAAATGTAAATACCCTTTCAGTTTGTTATTTATTTTATCTACGTTCTGAACCAACCACCTCTTTATCAGGTTCAACTTGAATTGTAGTTAGTAGCTGTCGTTAAATTATTAAGGTTATCCCATTTTTATCGCTTTAATTTAAAGTTATTTGACAGTAATATTATTTAATAAAAAAACCTTATATTACACGAGTCGACTCTGTGCATGAACGGGCGGTCCGTTTGATAGATTCTCCTATCTTAAAAAACGGATTGCAATCTTTAGAGCACAGGAGTCAGGAAACATACTAAATGCCCGCCCAGCATTTGTATACAGTCAAAATTTGTCACATGAGAATGAGTCGTTACTACGACTCAATGGCTCGCTACAACAGCACGGCTGTGGAATGATTTACCGCCCTCTGTGTTTCCTCCCTCCTACAACATGGGTCTCTCCTAGATCCTGGTTCACTTCTTCCTTTCCACAAAAAGGCCCTCCACACAGCATCCCCAAAGATGACATCAACCCTGAGGTGTAGAGTTAATGTAAAAGAACAAAAATGCCCCAATGAGAAATCGAAAATTGGAAAAAGCGTGAGAAGGAAAAGGATGAATGTCGATAATGTCCGTACGAGCTGGGACTAGTTTATTTATTCCTCTTTTGACTACCTTTGCAGATAAATTTGTAAACCTGTTCATTGGAAACAGCTACCTTTGCAGATAGATTTGTAGACCTGTACATTGGAAACAGCTACCTTTGCAGATAAATTTATAGACCTTTATGTACATTGGAAACAGCTACCTTTGCAGATAAATGTGTAGGCCTGTACATTGGAAACAGCTACCTTTGCTGATAAATTTGTAGACCTGTACATTAGAAACAGCTATCTTTGTAGATAAATTTGTAGACCTGTGTATATTGGAATCAGCTACCTTTACAGATAAATTTGTAGACATGTAAATTGGATACAGCTACCTTTGCAGACAAATTTTGTTGACCTGTACATTGGAAACAGCTACCTGTGCAGATAAATTTATAGACCTGTACATTGGAAACAGCTAACTTTGCAGATAAATTTATAGACCTGTGCATTGGAAACAGCCACCTTTGCATATCCGTAATACCTTCCTTTTATTTATTATTATTTTTTTTTTGGTTATCTTCAATATTTGGCTCCTAAGAGCATTTCTTACTGTTTACTTGTCATACTTTTTTATATTTATAACTTTTGTAATTTATATTATTTACAAAGGTAACTTATAGTTTATATTATTTCCTGCCTTTCAACTTTTTATCTTAACTTCTTACTTTTACATTATACTTTATATTTTATAGTTTATACTTTTACTTTATACTTTCATTTTATACATCATAATTCTATTTACTACTCATTACCTTAACTCCTTTCTTTTACCTTTTGTTTTTATATTTAACTTTACATTTATATGTCACTTTCTTATGTTATTGTATTATAATATATATAAATATAATTATGTCAATGGCACATGTTGTGCCGTATGTTTTTGAAATAAATAAATAAATTTGTAGTCCTGTACATTAGAAACGGGACTACCTTTGCAGATAAATTTATAGACCTGTATGGACATTGGAAACAGCTACCTTTGCAGATAAATTTAAACTTACATATTTCAAATTAGAGAGTCTTGTTAAAAGACGAAACATAAATGACCCCTTAATGCTCTATAAAATTGTGAATAATCGTGTAGTCAGTAACTTAGTCAACCAAATTAAGTTATACGCCAGGCCCAAATCTACAAGTACCATTAACATATTTTGGACTGAAATTTTTACGAATAATACTGGATATTTTAATCCTATATCTAGAATGTCTCGGTCATACAACGATCTTGTTAAAATACACAGTTCCATAGATATTTTTGCAAATAATATAACATATTTCAAGAAATATCTCCACAATTTGTGCACTTAAAAAAAAAAAAAAAAATTGTTGTATTACTTTTCAGTAAATACTTTATAAATATTGAATACTTGTTATTATTATGTATTTCAATTTTGTATTTAAGTTTTCAAGTTATGTATAAATAATACTTGCATTGTTTTTCAAGAGTTTGCTTCTGTGAAAATGCATATGTGATTAATGCAGACACATTAATCTAGGGATACTTATATTTGTATTTTAATTTATTATATACTACCCACAAAAATGTTGTATAAATATCCTGTTTGTGTCTCAAATTAATAAAAACCTGTACATTGGAAACAGCTACCTTTGCAGATGTCCTGTGCATTAGAATCGGCTACCTTTGCAGATACATTTGTACACCTGTTAATTAGAAACGGAGCTACCTTTGCAGATAACTTTGTAGATCTGTTCATTAGAATCTAAAATTTTATTTAATTTTTTTATTTTAGGTATGGATATCTAATTTATAAATACGTTTCTTTCTTTTCAGTGTATTCTTAGCATAGTTCCCGAATTGAACAATTACAATTGGGGGATTAACAACGAACCTGCCGTATTAGCGGACATTCCAGCCTTTAAATTAAATGCCTCCCTCGCCATACAATTATCACATGCATGGATAAGTCAACACAAAATGAAAAACTCCATAAACGCTCACATCTATTCAGATGAAAAAAAATTGAACCAGCTTTGTGAAAATATCAGACGTTCAGTATTGCCGTATAGTAAAAATAAAAAAAACAAAAGTAAGGGGATTAAAACCATAGATATAAGCATAGATAAAAGAACCAACGAGCCTATTTTTAAGAAGACTTCAATGAGGCGTATGAAAAATATTTGCGATGTTCAAGTGTTGCCAGCCACGTGTAAAGGAATTGAGTGTTGTGTGTTGCCAGGGCGTTGTCAAATTCTGAAAGAAGTTGCCATAGATTATTATATAGATGGCGCTCATACAAAAGAATCTATGATGGTGTGTACAGAATGGTTTAAGAATTTGGCCAGGTATGTATTTTATTTTTTGCGTATTTATTTATTCTGTGTTCTTAACCCCTCAGACCTCTGGGAAAATTTGTCAGAAGGTCAGAATATTTCCGCTTTGCAATAAAATCCAAATAAATAGAAAATTTCTGAATGCATCTGAAAACTATTAACTATTTTTAAAGGTGATGAAATACAATTTAAAATTTTATTATTATTAGCTATAAACATTTACAGCCTTACTAAAAAAAAACCACAGCACGGCCGATAACCTGTGTTGCAGCAGCAACATGAATAAAACCAAAATACACTAAAACACGATAACATTACTAATAAGATTTGATCTTAAAATGTATTTTAAGTCTGGCAACAATGCAATTTTTCATACTGTACATAATTTAATTGTTTGTTTTCCTACAGAACCGCTAGATGGCAGCGCCTTCGCATTTGTCATTCGCGTTGAAACTGCCAAAAAAAACTCATTTCGCGGGTGTGTGAGAAATATTACACAAATCTGATTGTAATATCTATTAATATGACTAATTCACTATTACATTCGCATAATTGATATATTTACCATGTTTTTTGTGGTTTTTAATAAGTTTTAGTCAAGTTATAATAACCATTATCATACTTTGAAAATTGAAATGTCCATAAGTATTTTATGTAAAACATGAAAATTCAAATTTACATTTAAAGTATTTTATTTTATGTGAATTTCATAAAAGTCTTTAGAGTTGCAAGAAATCTGTTATAAAAGTCGGTATTATTTTTTTTAGGTTAGTTTTTTGGCAATAAAAAAACTTTGAAATTTTTTATCATTTTTTTATTGTGTGCACGAGGAAAAAATTAGGTGACAGTTTCGTTCCAAATTCATTATATAAAAGGTCATTATTTTTTAAATTTTGTTTTTTTTTTTTTAATTTCTGTACACCTTCATCAAATATGTTTTGGTAAAAAAAAAATCCATTTTTTTTCGCGTTTAAATCTTAATATATGGCAGTTTTTAAAAACTAAAGTGTATTTCAATTACACAAATCTAAAAGTTAATTTTATTTAGTTTTCATAAATGGTATTTGTTTTTACGACACCTTCAAAAATAAGAAATATATAGAACATTCAAAATACTTTGGAAAAATTTCAAATTTTGTTCAGATATCATTACTAAAACAGAGATAAAGTACCCTCTCAGGCCGTGTAAACCAAGTGTATTTTTTTCCATGAACAATTTTTTTAATTAGTAATGTTTTCACATCCGCGGCCGTTTGTCAATTGAATAAAATTTTCACTGGGTTTTTCAGTAAGGCTGTTAGTTTTTTGAATACGTTTTTTAGATTTTCACGGCCAAAAGTATTTTCGTTATTTGTTTTTGGGGTGTTAAGCCGTGTTGCGCTACCTCCTTCTTTAGCCAACGTTTCGGACAGCGTTGCAGTTTCCATCATCAGGGCAGATCCGGTAGATGTTTAATGTAGTTTTTTTAATATAAAAATTTTGAAAGCAAACTTAAAAAAATCTTAAAAATTGTTTTTTAAACTAAAATGATTGATAGCAAAAAAAAATTAAAACACGTACACATTTATTAGTAATTATTTAACTTATTTTTTTTGTTCTTTCTTCTTGTAGAAATTATAAATAAAAAATTCAAGTTGCGTAATTTTTTTTCAAATTGCGGTTGAAAATTTAGGTTTCATAAAGGCTTACATTTAAATTTTTCTATAGTGAAATTTTAGATTTTTTTTTCCTTTATTTTTCCTATTATATCTTGTTACATTTCAAAAGTAATTTTTACACATTTTCTAAATACATATATATAACATAACATAAGATAAAAATAATGTAAAAAAGTAAAAAATATATATAAGACAACAGTAGATAATGGGAACCCACTAAGGCACTGCCTGTGCGTGGGTAATATTAACTAAAGTGCTAAATTACACCAATGAGTTGGCGGTACAAGTAAAAAATGTAAATTTCAAAGTGAAAGTTTAAAAATATAGGTATTGTATCTTTGGAAATATTGTAGTAACAAAGTGACACATACAAGTTAGTTGATTTTTTGTTACGGTTTCAATAGAGTTAGTCTTGAAGTTACAGTAGAATTGTAAAAGTGAAGCGTGAAGGTTTACATAGAGTTTATAAAAAAAGTGTTTCAACATCTGCATCATTTAGCCATAATTTTAATTCATGTAAAGTGATATTTTATCTGACATTTGAACGTGTTTTGGTAGAAGATTAAATGTACGAGGACCAATAAAACTGTTACGTGTTTGCATTAATTTGGTTTTGATTTGAGGAACTCGATACGCATTATTAGTCCTTTTGCTAATTCTATTTTCGTTTTTTACGAAACAATTTTTGTTTTTAAATACATATTTCATTGTTTGCAATATAAATAATTTGCGGATATTGAATATTTTTGTCTCTTTGAATAATAACTCAGTCGGGAATGTTTTAGTTCTATTATACATAATTTTAAAGATGCACTTTTGAGCATTTTGTAAAGGCTTAATAAATACATCAAGCGCACCACCCCATCCTACAATGCCGTAGTTTATTGAAGATTGTACCAGGGAAAAATAGATCATTTTCACGTATTTAAATAAATAAGTGGAAATAAGTTAAAAAGTGTTTTAATTTCAATTTTAATACAATATAATTCCACCACGTATAACAGAACAATAAATAAACTCATAAAAGATCATTTTCAATTTGTCAAGATTGAGTACTTCCTTAAGTCTGTAAAAAGTAGATGTAAGATATCTTATCAGTTATTTTAGCTGGAAAGAAACAACGTGAGCCATTTTTAAACTTTTTATATTTGCGTTAGAAAATTTTATATTTCAGAAATTAAGAAAACAAAATTTGTACTTTATAATTTGAAAGCGTATTTCATCAACTTTCAAAAACAGTTTTTAGTTTTCGAATGCATTCATAAATGTTACATTTATTTGGATTTTATTGCAAATTGGAAATATATTGACCTATTGACAATACAGTGAAACCCTCTTAAGAAGTTTTCCAAGGGACCGGAAAAAACAAACTTCTTAAGCAGGAAAACCTTATAAGTGGGAAAAATTGAACCAATTTTAGGCCGAGGGACTGAAAAAACCAAACTTAAGAGGGTTTCACTGTATACGGTTGAGGCGTGAGAGGTTAACGACACATTTAAAAAATCATTTCTTTGAATATAACTAGTGAAACTACATATTGTAGTGTTTTTTAAATTTGTTAACACGTTATCTGGTAAGCAACGGACAGTTCTATAGCCTCGCGGTTACCCGGCGACATCCAGTCCTCCAGATCTTGGGCCGCATCTCTGCAAGCACCTCTGGCTCCAGGTGTAGTCGGAAGGTCTTATGATGACTGCGTCTGCAGATGCTGTATTTGGTTAAATCCAGCAGAAATAATGTGCTCCCTTCCCTGGTGGTACTCCGCTGCTGATCCAGGATTTTAATTGATGCGCTGATGGTCTTCAGTAATGGATGCCGCTGATGGGCGCGGATTTAATAATTTTCACTTGTTGTAATATGGCGAATTATGACTACACTCAGTATAACAAACTGAGCATAGATAAACATGACAATGTTGGCAATATAACAATGTTGAATGTTCATAAACTTCCTACTAAAAGTACCCATTCACAGAGATAATTCACTTGTTACATTTTATTTATGTAACAAGTACAATTTACAAAAATGTCGTTTTGCAAAAAACGAGGAAATGACCAAAAACACACCAAGAGTTATGGGCTCTTTATTATTTATCCAATGTTTATTTTATAGTTTGTCTTGTACTATGTAATAATTCATTTATTTATCAACATATATTGAGTATACTATATCCTTCACAGATTATCCTCTATCCGGATTCTCATCTTCAACACAACGGGAGATAGAAACTCGGAGACTCTGCTCAGGTTACTTCATCCGCTGAACTTCCACATGGCTTTGTTTGTTCCCAACAATGCCTTCGATGATCAGAATCTATTGAAATATTTAGGTAAGTCACCTATTTATTCATTTTTTTATGTTAACGTCACGCAATAGTCCCAACTACCCCTAATCGTCTGGAGCCACTGAGACTGCATCCCCAATTGGGGTATGCTGCGAGGTTGAATGTAGTGGGGAGCGGAAGAGGAAGATGGAGACTTACCTGGCTATTCATACCTGGTTACAAAGCCATTTCAAGCAACACTCCAATTCTGAATGGTGGTCTTTCACCAGGGCGACACTGACAGTACTTTCCACTCTGGAACACGCTGCAAATATACTGTATGTATCCTGTACCCGAGAAGCATACGGATGCAAGTCCAAAAAGGTAAATGTTCAGGAGAGCCAAAAAACATTTTTTTTCTGTGACTATGGTCTCATGACTTCTTCGGATATCCTCGCTGATGGATAACAAAAAAAGTAATTATTAGATGAATTAGTTTTGTTTTGAAAACGAGCAAATAAAACCAAATATTTTATATTTAAAGCCTTTAAAAATATTGTTTAAAAAAAAACGTTGAATCGAGTCAAACAAAAACACGGACTTGAGTCTTTCTGCTTCAAAACGAAGTGGAGTATTTTGTTATGTTATGTGTATTACGAAAGGATCAATGTTTGAAAATTGTTTACTTCTACAGACAGTGTGGTAATGTTGGAGGCAGAAGGATGCAAATACATTTCAGTCATAATACTCAAAATGCGACTAAATCATAAAGATGCATGTCCATCATCTATATCCGGATCTGCCCTGATGATGGATACTGCAACACTGTCCGAAACGTTGGCTAAAGAAGGAGGTAACTTGGGTCAGCACACACATTCGTTAAAATAAGTATTTTATTTTATTCTTTCAGATCAAATCAATCTCACAACAAATTGCCACGAAACACTACAGAAATGCAAAGAAAATCGAGAAATTTGGAAAAATTTAAACGAAGAGCAAAGACCAGATGGAAAAATTATCAAAAAATCTTCTGAAATATTGACATCTGTTGACAAAGCTATCAAGTATATAAGAGCGAAGTATGAAAACAATAGTAGTCACAAACCTCAAGTTGTGATCACGGGATCGCTCCACCTGGTGGGGGCTGCTTTGGCAGTTTTAGATCCTGAACTTAAAACCTCTGAAAAAAGTTCTTAGTTTTAAGTTTAACTTTTATAAATCTTATTATATAAGAGCGATGTGTAAAAGCTATAACTGTCACAAACCTCAAGTTGTGATCACGGGATCGCTCCACCTGGCGGGGGCTGCTTTGGCAGTTTTAGACCCTAAACTTGCAATTTCTGATAAGAATCGTGTTCAACTTTTATAAATCTTATATAAGAGCGATGTGTAAAAGCTATAATTGTCACAAACCTCAAGTTATGATCACGGGATCGCTCCACCTGGTGAGGGCTGCTTTGGCAGTTTTAGATCCTGAACAACCTCTGATAAAAGTTCTGTTTTTTAAATCTTATTTAAGAGCGAAGTGTGAAAACAATAATTGCCACAAACCTCAAGTTGTGATCACGGGATCGCTCCACCTGGTGGGGGCTGCTTCGGCAGTTTTAGACCCTGAACTTACAACCTATGATAAGAGTTCTGTTTAATTTTTATAAATCTTTTATTTCATTTTAAGTATTGCCAATATTATTGGCTTCTACAACCAGATTTCACATTGTTTATAAATGTATCATATATAACCTTAGAAATGCCGAGCTCCCGCTACCTATACCACTGTACTGTTTTTTTTTTTAATTTTTATTAGTTAATTTTTTTTATATTAACTCCACTCAGGAGGCCCCAAGGAAAAGAAATTCCAACTTGGGAATGCTATTTGTTTGATTCTACGAGGTCTAGGTATTTTTATAATAGGTTTTTTGTAGTTTTATGTTTAAAGTTTTTTTAATGTGCATTACAGATTGATGTAATCCTATTACAATGCACATGACATATACATAACTTTAAATGAAAATTTTTACAATAATAGATATTTTAGAGTTCTTGCCTAGTTCTTTCTTGAAACCTTCAAGGCCAATTTAGCGGCACCATACCTCTTGTCATGCTATGCTGGATCAGAAAGTCTGTTCTGCCTGTGGAATACAGAGCAAGTCGTGTTGACGACCCCGGCTGTAGTTGTTCGGTACGAACAATTTATAGCATTCCAAGAAGTATGGGCTCTCAATGTAATCTATAATATAAAAATCAATATTTGTTTGTTTGTATGTTTGTTTGTTCGTATGCTATGCGCTGCCATACCGTTCATCCGATTGCGATGAAACTTGGGTGATATGTTGTGCGCACACCCGCGAAGGTTATAGACTATTTATAATTGTAAGCTCTGGCATTATGAAATTTGTATAAATGAAAATGAGTTTATTTATACACATAAAAATCAAAATAAGTTTGTTTCTGGGTTTGTATGGGGCCTATGCGTTGCTAAACCATTCATCCGATTGCGATGAAACTTTGGGAATTTGATGTGTGCGTGCCCGCGATGGTTTTTGTATGCAATAGTGAGCTCTGGCATCATGAAATTACGCATTGCTAAACCTTTCATCCGATTGCGATGAAACTTTGGGGATTTGATGTGCACATCCCCTCGATTCTTTCAGTATAAAATAGTGAGCTCTGGCATCATGAAATTATGCATTGCTAAACCGATTGTGATGAAACTTTGGGGATTTCTATTCTTGGGGATCTCGATTCTTTCGGTATAAAATAGTCAGCTCTGGCATCATGAAATTATGCATTGCTAAACCGTTCATCAGATTGCGATGAAACTTTGGGGATTTGATGTGCTCATGCCGGCAATGGTTTCTGTGTAAAATAGTGAGCTCTGGCATCCTAAAATTATGCATTGCTAAACCATTCATCCGATTGCGATGAAACTTTGGGGATTTGATGTGCGCATGCCCGCGATGGTTTCTGTACACAATAGTGAGCACTGGCATCATGAAATTATTGCAATGTCATTGCTTCGGGCTTGGAAAATTGTTTACTTATACTTATACAAATCCAAGATGTTTGTAACAAGATGATGCCAACTCCACTACTGAAAAAGTAATTTTGGTATCAAATGTAACCCCGAGGTCCCTTATGGATTTCACTGATGACAATATTTCATTATTTAGTTTATAATCAAATTTAATCGGGTTTTTGGAATGCGTATATGTCATAGCGACACATTTTTTACATTAAAGAAAAATTTATTCTCATCTGCCCATGAAGATATTGCGTCTAAATCAAGTTGCAATTTAAAACAATCTTGAAGGTCTGAGTAGCACACTGTACTCACACAGATGCATTGCCTGTATACAGCAATTTTCTAAATTTTCATTTGACTTCAAAAAAGAAAATTTAATCATCAATCAATCAATATATATTATAAAAGTGTACTATGTGCGTGCCTCTAAAATTCAGAAATGAGTCCCGGTACGATCAAGGGAGTTATATGGTTAGTAGCCCACTATCCTCCATCTATGAAGGTTTAGAAATTTCTAGAACAGTCCATAACATGCGTCTAAATCAAGTTGCAATTTAAAACAATCTTGAAGGTCGCCTATCATCCTGTGCAGTTTGAGATCGTCAGCAAAAAGCAAGCAAGTGGTACTTTGGATGCATTCTAGAATATCATCTTTTAATATCAAGAATAGTAAAGGTCCCAAGTTTGACCCCTGAGGTAAGCCTTAACCACTCCGACCCCTAAGCTTGTTTACGCGACAATATAACAATAGCAGTCAAGTACATTAAGCTTGTTTTCAAGCTATCGCATGTGTTCCTACAAAAATCATTATAACTCTGTTATTGTTCTAGTGACAACCCTAAAACAAAAAGTAGAAGATCCATATTAAATTAAGCTTCACATCTCTTTTCAAAGATGTCCATAAAAATACATAAAAAAGACTTATTTTGTAGAAACAGTTTTCACCCGCCAAATCGCCTATGCGCCGTTAGACATTGTTAATTTTTTATTAAATATTCTTGTATGAAATGGTGAAAAAGTGAGGTGACAAAATTGTTTATTATACATTTGTATGATAGAATAAGTGTTTTTTTTACATAATCCATAAAAATATCACGAGAATTATTTTTACAATTTTTTTATCTTTGCACTCTAAATTTTAATATTTACAAATGTTAATTTGTAATAATACAATTTGAATGCTCATTTCATAACCTTTCAAAAACAGTTTTCAGTATTTGGCTACGTTCAGAAATATATAATTCATTGAGCTTTAATTGCGAAGCGGAAATAACACAAAGTTTTCATAAATCTGACATTTCGTTTGACAAAAAACTTGCACAATGGCAAAATACCTGAGTGGTTAAAATGCTGGGAATTCCCTGGACTCATGGTTAATGCATATCACTGTATTCAAGGTCTGCCTCTGTTTCACTGTTAGCCAATTTAGTTCCTTTAACATTTTAGTTACTTTTGAATATCTGTTTCTTTAAGTATTATTATCATTGCTCTCTTTTGGAAAATTAGCAACTTATTTTTTTCTCTATCGATGGTAAAATCCCGCAAGTGTAAAGAATTGTTTTCAGATTACCAATTAGATACGCTGGTGCTTATTTCATCACCTTTCAAAAACAGTTTTTAGTTTTTGTATGTGTTCAGAAATATTTAATTTATTTGGATTTTATTGCAAAGCGGAAATACTCTTGACAGAATATGTCCGAGGCTGAGAGTTTAAATAGTGTCTAGGTCTGTTTTAAATTTAAAACTGACCTATTTGAAAGTATATACATAGTTATGTAAGTATGCATTTTTTATATAATATAGATATAAGATAATGGTCCGCTACGTTTGGTGACTTACTTACTTACTTTGGTGCCCGGGTTCATGGGGTGAGGTTTTTCTAGGTCTTGGAGGCGGATGACCAAGACACACTGAACCCCTTAAACCCTTTTCCTTCCCAGAACTCTCATCTCCTTCCTTTCCTTAAAAAAACCCTCCACACAGCATCCCCAAAGATGACACAGGCCCTGAGGGAAATTATTTTCCTCAGGGCCTCCTGTGTGGAGCTCATATAAAAAAATATATATATATATGTGTAGGAAATATATTCCCTTTAAATTTGAATCCTATAATGTCAATTAGAATGCAATCATCGATTGTCATTTGTTTTGTTATTCTATTATTTGATTGTTAGAAAAAAACCATTCAAAGTGATATTAATAAACATAAATGTCGTTTCTTAGTTAAAAAAAACTTTGCAACACAAGTGTTTTATTTATAAATTAATAAAAAGGAATTAAACCTATCAACTTATTATAAAATGACATTTCGTTTTAAACCAAAAATGGAGAAAATTCAAATATATATAAAATTGCTCAATTAGTATTAAATGTTAGTAGAGTTCATCACCTCTAAGTATAAACATTTTTGTGATTCTCACCCATTGCTATCACACTGCACACTGTGTGTGTTTCAGTGAAATTTTTTGGATCACATATGTGTGACAGCTGCTTATATAGGGTTAAAATTTAAGAAAAGTGATTTATTTATCATAAATTATACTTTCAAAAAGATTCTAAATTAAGCAAAATTGCTGTGAATATATTGTTGTGCCTTATGAAGGCAAGTGAGATGTTACCCCACTTCTTTTATACTTCAACCCCCTAAGGTACATAACCCTGCATTTGCAGTGTTCAAGAATCGTACAGCATGAAACACTGCTATTGCAGTATGTTTATATAATGTATGTTTATTTTGCCTTCAGATATTACCTCTACTGGGTTAGTTAGAGACAAAAGTGAAAATGTCACTTTATCAAGTATGGTATTGTCTGTAGGTTGGCTTTAACAAAAAAAAAGATTTATTGTAGTTTCCTTAGGTTAAATAACCCTACATTTCTAAAAAATACATGAAATAATAGAAATGTTAAATCTTTTGTTTATATATTATCTATGATGTATATCAAAAAAGTATGTAATATACAGAGTGAACAAGAAGTACCCGAGGGATTTTAATCAGCGATTCCTGAGCATATTTGGAGTAAAAATTTAGATGTCATTTTGCTGTCCGATGACATTTTTTTTTCTATTAAAAACATAAATATTTTTCCATCACACGTCGCCACTGACTAGAGCAACCATACTCAACCTGCGGCCCGCCAAGCTTTTTTGTGTGGCCCTAACCACTTTACCATCAGGAACTTGATTTTAAAAAAAACTATCATTCTAAATTTCGTATATCTTGAGATTCGTTTCGACTTTGACGCACAGATAGTGACACCCGAAAAGGATTGTCGTGGCGTAAGGCAAGATGAGCTTATTCAAAGACTTAATGCCACGAAAATAGGCTGCCATTTAAATGGAGTGTGTGTAAATAACATTAATTACGCATATGACATGGTTCTTCTTGCACCGTCACTAAGCGCATTAGAGAAATTACTAAAAATTTGTGAAGATTTTGCAAAAAACCATAACCTTTTGTATAATACCACCAAGTCAATAGTTATGGTTTTTAAACCGAAAAACGAAATCGTCCCAAACACCCTCAGTATGGCTAGATGAAAGGAAAATGAATGTTAATCACAGCGTTAAATACCTAGGACATGTCATCACAGTCGACCTAAAGGATATCGAGGACATGGAAAGGCAGAGAAGAGCAATATCAGTTAGAGCGGGTATGCTGTCAAGACGTTTTTACTCCTGCAGCCCCAAAGTAAAAAGAATGCTGTTCAACGCTTTCTGTACCTCGCTGTATACATCAGAACTGTGGGTTGACTACACTGCAACCCAATGGCATAAGTTAAAGGTTGCTTACAATAACGCCTATTGCCAACTTTTCCGCCTACCGAGATACTGCAGTGCTACGGAAATGTTCCTGGAGGGACGAGTACATACTTTCCGTGCACTTCTCCGCCACCGCATGGGAAGTTTATGGCGCAGACTGCGCCATTCGAAGAATGCGATCATCACCGCCATGGCTGCCTGGATGGAATCTCCCCTGATGACCCTCTGGAAACGGGAGACGATGAAATACCCTCCGTAAACGACTATTTAAAAATCATTTTAGTGTTTGATATCTACATAATTTTTTTTTCAGTTTAATTTTTCATGCTTATTTGTTTATTTTATTTAATTTATGTGTTGTTATTTACTTTTTACCTTAACTTATTATTTATCTTTTTTTTGTTATTTTAAAATATGGAATGTATTGCATTGCCCTTCCCCTGCATACATTCTGGAATAAACTTATATTATTATTATTATTATTATTATTATGGTCCACATGATCTGGTACAAGAGTAAGTTACGTTGCTTAGAGTTTCACGGCCAAAAGGTTTTTTGTTATTTGTTTTTGGGGTGTTATGACGTGTTGCGCTACCTCCCTCTTTAGCCAACGTTTCGGACAGCGTTACAGTGTCCATCATCAGGGCAGATGTGTGAGAGTGTTGCTATTTACACACGCTATATTTATTCCCAAAAAACAAATATTTGACACACAAGTACGCACATAATTTATAAATTAAAGTGCCACTTCTAGAAACAACCGCATCAATTATAATACATAAAAACTGGTTAGTCAGGTACCTACTAATTTTAACAGCATTTCTTGCTGTCGTATAAAGTACTGTTTTGATATAATTTAAAAACGCATAATTAGGTGATTTTTTTTTTGACAAAAACGGCGCTCTACTATTTATCCAATTATTATTATTATTAATGGCGGGAGTGTCTTCACAATGCAATCGAAAAATGTCCGAAGAAAAGAGAGTGCTTCAAGACAAATGGGAAGAAGAATATTTCTTTGTGGGGGGGAGGAGGGGGTTTGATGATTTTTTTTTCGTCATACCAGTATAGTGTTGCGGCCCGCGTAACTTTACAAATACATGTATGTGGCCCGAAGAGAAAAAAGGTTGAGTATCGTTGGACTAGAGTGTGAGAGTGGCGCGTTTATAGACTAGCAGTTCATTTGATAATGTATAATTATATGTATATAAAACGGCATGCGTATCGCTCACAACCATCGCGATGGTATATCTCTGGCTTGCCATTGAAGTAAAATCATGTATTGGTTTCACAGTGTTTTCACACAAACGAAGTATTGAAATCCGTAAGTCTAAACTTAAACTTTAGGTTGCACAGTTTACACCTGCGCTGTGCAAGCGGGTTCCCCACAGAGCGTCGGACCATCCCCATATTAATAGCGTATATATTAAATAGCGATGGGAACAGTAGTGATATGTGATTAAAACATTTTTTTTTGTTTTTAATAGAAAAAAAATGTCATCAGACAGCAAAATGACATGTACATTTTTACTCCAAATATGCTCAGGAATCACTGATTAAAATCCCTCGGGTATGTCCTGTTACATCCTCTATATTAAAAAGTATTTATACAGGGTGTCCGGGGGTAAAGTGCATTAACTTTGGGAGGTTATTCTACAGAGTAAAAAAAATTAACAACTTTTTCCAAAATTCCAACACTTTTTTCCCATACAAAAAGGCATACCTACTAAAAATCCTCAGTGTGAGGTATGATTTTTTTTTTGTGCACTACAGATTAATATAATCCTATTACAATACACATAAGATATACATAAGGGAACGTACCCATACTACGTGACCAACTTTTTGCAATTTTTAACCCCCCCCCGGTGACCAAAAACCTAAGCAACCCGCCGCTCATTTGTATGGAGCGTGACATTTTGAAGACCCCCCCCCCCCTAAACGTGTCACGTAGTATGGGTACGTTCCCTAACTTATGAGAAAGAAAAAAATAAAATTACAATAATACATATTTTAGAGTTGTTGCCTAAAATTACTCTTGAAACGTTCAAGACTAATGTTGAAAATGTCAAGGGACCTGGAGATATCATTTAGCAGCACCATACCTCTTGTGGTGGCGACCCTGGCAGTAGTTGTTCGGTACGAACAATTTTTACTTACAATTTTATGGTTGTGATTGGCCCGTATTGTAACAGTGGAAAATAATAAAGCTGGCCGCACACGCCGGTCTAATTTTATCTTTTTACCACAAAACTACCTCTAAAAGTTGGAATTTCTGAAAAGTTATTTATATTTTTAAATTATAATATCACGTAGAATCATCTCCGAAAGTTAATGCACTTTACCCCTGGACACTCTGTATATATTATATCAAATAAGTTTATATATATTACATCAAAAAAGGAAAAGAAAAGAAATTTCTGTTAGAAAATGTTTATTAAATAATAAATACAACAATGTTTTTCTTTTTAGACCTAATTATTTCCTAATAATGTTTACTTATTTTATAGTACACTAAAAAATAGTTATATTTGTAGGTTTTGCAACCAGAATTGAGTAGCACACTGTACTCACACAGATACATTGCCTGTATACAGCAATTTTCTAAATTTTCATTTGACTTCAAAAAAGAAAATTTAATCATCAATCAATCAATATATATTATAAAAGTGTACTATGTGCGTGCCTCTAAAATTCAGAAATGAGTCCCGGTACGATCAAGGGAGTTATATGGTTAGTAGCCCACTATCCTCCATCTATGAAGGTTTAGAAATTTCTAGAACAGTCCATAACATTCCAGAATATCCCGTAACATTCTGGAATGTTGGGGAATAGTCTGGAACATTCGGGAGCATCTCAGATCATTGTGGAACACTCTTGAATATTGTGGAATGTTCTAGAACATTGTGGACTATTCGTGTAGTATGGGTGGGGCAACCCATTGGTGGGGGTGTATAAAGCAAGATCCGTCATGGGTTAGAACATCAGTTCAGTCTCATATCAACTCCCTGAGCGAAGCCAAGTAAAAAGAACACTCAGTAAAACTTTTCAAATGGCTAAAAACTTTCTTGCTCAAACATAATAATATGTAGGTGTACACACATGCACCAATACACACAATGAGTTATACGCCTCAACTCAATCAGATAATGTATAAGTAAATATCGTCACCTTACTATCAAGTATTTGCTAAATCTATTGAGAAAAATATTAAACAGTTACATATAGTTTTGAGACACAAATAAAAATATCAGTTATTCTTTCTTAAGAGTTATTTTAAGAGTCACTCCACACATCTGGGCACAATCATAGATAATAGAAACAAGGGAGATGGGGCCATGAATCATTATTCATTGTACAGCCGCCAGTGGCGGCTTAAGCACTTCTTTAGTGGTGGGGATCGATAGTTTTTACGAACTGTACCGTAATCTCACCAACATATATAACCAGAATATAATATAAAATTTTTGATGGTATTATGCTAGTCGGATATCTAAATACAAAATAATATAAAATGTCTATAGATATATACCAATTTACAATATAGTATAATAAAAATAAAGCTTTATCTTGCAAGATTATTATCAAACTTAATTTGAACGCGAGCGATTCCCGCCCGTAACTGCGCAAAGAAATGGTTCAGTGGGAATCCAAAGAATTGCCCCCGTGGGTATTTGAATTCACATACGACTGCGCATGCGCGGTTGCATACAATCGCGAAACAACGCAATGAAAGTATGGGGATAGTTCGGATTGTCCCCCAAGTGCGCAGTACATTCTGCGCACTGAGAAATAGACCCGATGTTCTCATACGCCGTACATTGTTCGCTGTACGCGAGTAGGGTCTAATTAAAATCATCCGGAATAATTTTTTGTATTTTATTTGTGCAAATGTTTATTACTTTTACGTTTAAAAAATTCATTCATTTTGGTGAAGACAAAGCATCGACTGTTATTTCCTTTAGTAGGTTTTGAGTGTAACTGGCGGGGACTGTCCCCATTGTCCCCCTGTGAAGAACCGCTTTGATACTGTTAAAAGGCTCCGTTTCGACAAAGCCGTTGCTCTCTTGAATTTGATTTTACATCAAAAGAAAATGATTCCAATTGGTAAAATAGGTAGTTAACATTCAATGCTCTATTGATAAATCAAAATAATACAGTGACATCTATCGACGATAATCTGCATCATTATTAGTAAACGAATCTTAATAGCATAGCTTCAAACCTTTTTTACAATTAATAATAATCACCTTTAAAAATAGTCCATTTAATTTTGTCATAGTTCGGCGATAGTCAGCACGCTTCCATGGCGTACCTCCCTTAGTTCCTTTTATTTATGGGCACAACATTATTTGAACCAATTTATCTTCAGACATCTCAATGTTGTGCCAAAATCAGCGGTATTATTGGTAAAGAACATTTATTGTTTTCACTTGAACGCATCCAGAGTCAATTGTGTAACATTACTGTCTAACAGTCTATCAATATCCGTCAGCCACAAAATGAACCTATCTAAGTAACCTCCGTCTTGTTGATAGCTCATCAGCAAGAGCTGCAGATGTGTATTGGCCCTGTCTTGCTCCAGAGCGTACTTCAGCTTTCCATCTCTGATAGACAGTAACTTTATAAAGATCATCACAATCATACTCCACTGGGCCGGCTTAAAGACAATGTTGTGTGCCTGAAGGTTGAATGTTGCCACTAGCAAGCGCACGTCGGAGCTCACTTCTCTTGACGGCAATCCTAACGACTGTAACATGTCTGGCAACACTCGATTCAAACTGTTTAGAACTATTTTTCTTCGTAAGGCGTGCTGTGCGGTTTTATCCACTAATGGTAGATTTGTCGCTTTTTCGTCATTATCTTCACTGTCTGCGATTGTTTCGTTATTGATTTTCACTTTTTTGTTTGGCATTTCCATGTCTCCCTTTAAAAATGCTCGCACTTTGATATCCAGTCTCTCGCTTTCTTCTTGAAGCATTGAATAATGTGGCAAAGGTTTCAATTCTTTGGCAGACGTAACTTTGGTATCGAACTTTCGGTCCTCCAATTCTAGTAAGTTTAATTTTCTGCACAGCAGTTGGTACTGGTCGTAAGAAGTGGACTTGTACAATAAACCATTGGCTACATTGTTCAGGTAAACTTTGATGCTTTCTCCTTTATCGGAGACCATTTGTTTTACTCTCACGTCTCCAAACAAGAACAGCATAGTTTCAAGGCTAAACCATTCTCCCAGACACTTTTCAATGTGAACAATAGCGGCGGATAATGGCAGTGGCTCCCTTTTCTTCCCCTTCTTCGATGTAACAAACTTTTCTTTTCTTTTTTCTTCCTGCTTAACTAAATTTTCTTTTCGAATCACTTCATTTTTGCCGTCTTCGACATCTTGCATCTTTTGTCCGGCGCTGATGATCGGATCTATCCTGTTTTCTGGTTTTCTCTCCACGATTTCTCCGAGTATCTTTCCAGACGGCATCAACGGTTTCTTCCTTATCTTTGTGTCTTCAGTTTTGTTTTCTGTGGGCTTTTCTGTTTTTATTTCTACAGGTTTCGCGGAGATTTCAGGTGTAGCTACTTCAGTGGCTACTTCTCCATCCAGATCCATAATTATATCTTTTTCCTCTTCTTCCATTGCCTGATCTTCGACTTCCACAGATTCAAGGTTAACTTTCTTTCCTTCGATATCCATCTGAGAAAGAGATGCTTCAGTGAAATCGAGGAAAGAACTGAATCCGACGTCTTTAATTTCATCCGCGTCGATTTTCTTAACCAGCGCTAAATCGACTTCATCTCCTAAGATACCTTTCGAATCTCGCGACATCAATTGGAAATTTGGAATATCATTTTTATCGCGGCACCAAAGCGGACTTGGAAGGATTTGTTCTTTTATAAATACGGAAGCTTTGTAACAGACATTGCTGCAAAAGTTTTTCCTGGCCGTAATATCGTAGACTTTATTCGTCTTGCAGGAAATCATGAATTGCTGGGATGGTAATTTATCAGGTAGAAGTTTACTGCACAAGGGGTAGCCGCAAACTTTGATGATGGCTCTCTCCTCGGTGATGTCGTCATAGTGGCTTTGGGCGATGAAGCGCAAACTTTGAATGAAAGTCTCTTCGGTGACTTTATTTTCTAGCAGCGTGACGACGACCGATTGCGCCACGGCTTCGCAGTCGCGTTTTTTCTTCAAAAAATATATCACTTCTTCTTTTGTCATATTCTCCACTTTGGGTGGTAATTTCTTCTTTTTAAACGCACTCATAATGACGCTAGAGTAGTGGACCTTTACGTAGTGAAAGATAGAATTTTCTTGAACAAATACAAACAATCTAAACGAAACTGACAGCTGTTTTCCACAGATATGCACAGATATTTTGACATTTTATTTTTAGGTTATTATACGTGATATGAAATAGTGATGTACAACGATTTTCAATTGATTTATTTTTATTCAACCACGAATTCCATCCGAATGCTAAGATTCAGAAAAAAATCTAACAGCGTTTGTAAATAAATCTGTAAAAAATTTAAACATGCTCCTGAAAACCGTAATCACGCAGAAAAATTGAGCACCATAAAATCCACTCAACGCGAAATTTTTTTTAATTCACTACAAGTCCCTTTTCTGCTTTAGTTTCGATCCATTGCAACCTACACTGCTATTAGAAGAGATGCCTTATCATAAATGTCTATATAATGGCCTTTGAACTTCGGCGGTAAAAATTGTTGAATTACCTATATTTTTAAATAATACTCGCTGCCCCACAAAAACAGCGAAATTAATTTGTCAAAAAATTAACGTGTGAAAAAAAATTGATAAACCATTCTGAAAGTGGAGTAAACTTTCTACAATTTAAGAACAAGATGAACAATATAGGTATGAAGATTCCAGAGATACAACTTTTGACGAAGCTTTTTAAAATGTCCCTGAAGACTGGCTCTGTGCCCTCTGGTTCCGAAAAGCGGTTATCCATCTTATTCCAAAGAACTTGTCAACAAACTGCCTTCTTACGGACTTCCCGCATCCTTGTGTACGTGGATTGCCAACTTCTTGAGGGAGAGGTCGATTCAGACGGTAGTCGATGGTTTCACCTCTTCCTCACACTCGATAAATGCTGGCGTCCCACAGGGATCGGTTCTGTCTCCGACTTTGTTTTTGTTGCACATCAACGACCTTTTGTCGTGTGCACCAATTCATTGTTACGCGGATGACAGTACAGTTCATGATAGCTTTCTGTTTGACAAGCCCCCAAAGGGCTCACAAACTCCAACAGCTCGTATGGCTTTGATGCAAAGAATGGACGGTTACCTCGAGAGTATTTTCTCTTGGGGTAAAAATAATCTCCTTGATTTTAATGTTTCAAAGACCCAATCTTGTCTGATTACGTCTAAAAGGGATCGAAATGAAAATCTAGTCTCTTTCAACGGAAGCAATCAACCGAACAGGCCCTCCATTGATATGCTTGGTGTAACCCTAAGTGACCAGCTCAGGTATGGGGGCTCCATCGAAGCCAGAGTAAAGTTAGCCTCCCAGAAACTGGGCGTACTGTATAGGGCCCGCAGATACTTTAATAGTACACAACTGCTAACCCCTTACAAATCACAAGTGCGCCCCACGGTTGAATTTGGCAGCCACCTCTGGTCTGGAGCTCCAAAATATAATATATTGACCAAATATCATTGATCCCTTCGGCACCGGTGCATAGTCGGGAAACACGCCAAACGCGTGCCCAACATTTGTACACGGTTGACATTTGTCATATGAGAACGGTTCGTATCTTCGTCTCGTTCTTATGTTCAACAGCTCGGCTGTGGAATGATTTGCCGGCCTCTGTGTTTCCTCCTTCCTACAACATGGGTCTCTTCAAGACCAATGTTCATTCCTTCCTCTCCTCAAAAAACCCTCCACACAGCATCCCAGATGACATAGGTCCTGAGGGAAATTATTTTCCTTAAGGCCTTTTGTGTGGAGATAATGTAAAAAAAAAAACCTTTTTTTATTATAAAAATCAATGAATTACGTTAGATATCTCCTAAATTTATTACGTTTAGAAGGTATTTAACACAATTCGTAGGCGTTGATATATTTTTTTAAAGTATACTGTGTACGTCGGTTCCTCACTGCGGTTTTCGTATGAAAAAGCTGAGGATCCGGCATCGGGAAGTACTCCATGTTTTACGAGGGCTTGATGTTAATAAAGCTAGTGGGCCTGACGGAATACCTGCCCTGGTACTGCAGAGGTGCGCTGCAGAAATAGCTCCAATTTTGACGAAGCTTTTTAAAATGTCCCTGAAGACTGGCTCTGTGCCCTCTGGTTGGAAAAAGGCGGTTATCCATCCTATTCCAAAGAAGGGTGACCGCTCCAACCCGGCCAACTACCGCCCCATAGCGATCACATCAGTTCTGTCTAAGGTGATGGAACGTGTGATCAACGACAAACTGCTCACATACCTCGAGAAGAACAAAATTATTAACGACCGTCAATACGGATTCCGGCGGAACCGCTCGTGCGGTGATCTTCTCGCGTATGTGACGCATGTTTGGGGGCGATGCCTGGAACGTTTCGGTGAGACCCAAACGGTTTCACTGGACATCTCCAAGGCCTTTGACCGGGTTTGGCACCGAGGACTTGTCAACAAACTGCATTCTTACGGACTTCCCGCATCCTTGTGTACGTGGATTGCCGACTTCTTGAGGGAGTGGTCGATTCAGACGGTAGTCGATGGTTTCACCTCTTCCTCACACTCGATAAATGCTGGCGTCCCGCAGGGATCGGTTCTATCTCCGACTTTGTTTTTGTTGCACATCAACGACCTTTTGTCATGTGCACCAATTCACTGTTATGCGGATGACAGTACAGTTCATGATAGCTTTTTGTTTGACAAGCCCCCAAAGGGCTCACAAACTCCAACAGCTCGTAGGGCTTTGAAGCAAAGAATGGACGGTTACCTCGAGAGTGTTTTCTCTTGGGGTAAAAATAATCTCGTTGAATTTAATGTTTCAAAGACCCAATCTTGTCTGATTACGTCTAAAAGGTATCGAAATGAAAATCTAGTCTCTTTCAACGGAAGCAATCTTCCGAACAGGCCCTCCATTGATATGCTTGGTGTAACCCTAAGTGACCAGCTCAGGTATGGGGGCTCCATCGAAGCCAGAGTAAAGTTAGCCTCCCAGAAACTGGGCGTACTGTATAGGGCCCGCAGATACTTTAATAGTACACAACTGCTAACCCCTTACAAATCACAAGTGCGCCCCACGGTTGAATTTGGCAGCCACCTCTGGTCTGGAGCTCCAAAATATAATATATTGACCAAATATCATTGATCCCTTCGGCACCGGTGCATAATCGGGAAACATGCCAAACGCGTGCCCAACATTTGTACACGGTTGACATTTGTCATATGAGAACGGTTCGTATCTTCGTCTCGTTCTTATGTTCAACAGCTCGGCTGTGGAATTTTTTTTTTTTTTTTTTACATTAACTCCACACAGGAGGCCCTGAGGAAAATAATTTCCCTCAGGGCCTATGTCATCTGGGATGCTGTGTGGAGGGTCTTTTTGAGGAGAGGAAGGAATGAACATTGGTCTTGAAGAGACCCATGTTGTAGGAAGGAGGAAACACAGAGGCCGGCAAATCATTCCACAGCCGAGCTGTTGAACACAAGAACGAGTCGAAGAAACGACCCGTTCTCATGTGACAAATGTCAACCGTGTACAAATGTTGGGCACGCGTTTGGCGTGTTTCCCGACTATGCACCGGTGCCGAAGGGATCAATGATGCTAGTTCCTCGGAGCATCTTCCATTGTAATACCGGTAGAACAAGGATAGCATTCCCACCCGACGCCTGTGCTCTAAAGATTGCAATCCGTCTGTCAAGATGGGAGAATCTATCAAACGGACCGCCCGTTTCTGCACAGAGTCGAGGGTATTTTTCAGGTATTTTGGAGCTCCAGACCAGAGATGGCTGCCAAATTCAACCGTGGGGCGTACTTGTGATTTGTACAAGGTTAGCAGTTGTGTACTATTAAAGTATCTGCGGGCCCTGTACAGTACGCCCAGCTTTTGGGAGGCTAACTTTACTCTGGCTTCGATGGAGCCCCCATACCTGAGCTGGTCACTTAGGGTTACACCAAGCATATCAATGGAGGGCCTGTTCAGAAGATTGCTTCCGTTGAAAGAGACTAGATTTTCATTTCGATCCCTTTTAGACGTAATCAGACAAGATTGGGTCTTTGAAACATTAAATTCAACGAGATTATTTTTACCCCAAGAGAAAACACTCTCGAGGTAACCGTCCATTCTTTGCTTCAAAGCCCTACGAGCTGTTGGAGTTTGTGAGCCCTTTGGGGGCTTGTCAAACAAAAAGCTATCATGAACTGTACTGTCATCCGCATAACAGTGAATTGGTGCACATGACAGAAGGTCGTTGATGTGCAACAAAATCAAAGTTGGAGACAGAACCGATCCCTGCGGGACGCCAGCATTTATCGAGTGTGAGGAAGAGGTGAAACCATCGACTACCGTCTGAATCGACCTCTCCCTCAAGAAGTCGGCAATCCACGTACACAAGGATGCGGGAAGTCCGTAAGAATGCAGTTTGTTGACAAGTCCTCGGTGCCAAACCCGGTCAAAGGCCTTGGAGATGTCCAGTGCAACCGTTTGGGTCTCACCGAAACGTTCCAGGCATCGCCCCCAAACATGCGTCACATACGCGAGAAGATCACCGCACGAGCGGTTCCGCCGGAATCCGTATTGACGGTCGTTAATAATTTTGTTCTTCTCGAGGTATGTGAGCAGTTTGTCGTTGATCACACGTTCCATCACCTTAGACAGAACTGATGTGATCGCTATGGGGCGGTAGTTGGCCGGGTTGGAGCGGTCACCCTTCTTTGGAATAGGATGGATAACCGCTTTTTTCCAACCAGAGGGCACAGAGCCAGTCTTCAGGGACATTTTAAAAAGCTTCGTCAAAATTGGAGCTATTTCTGCAGCGCACCTCTGCAGTACCAGGGCAGGTATTCCGTCAGGCCCACTAGCTTTATTAACATCAAGCCCTCGTAAAACATGGATTACTTCCCGATGCCCGATCCTCAGCTTTTTCATACGAAAACCGCAGTGAGGAACCGACGTCGGGACAGCACCTTGGTCATCGAGGGTTGAGTTATCCGCAAACATTTTACCTAGTAAGTTAGCCTTTTCGGTGGCGGTGTTTGCTAGTGAGCCGTCAGGTCTGGTAAGAGGTGGCAGACTGGATTTGCAGAAATTGCGACCTATTGAGCCCGCAAGCGACCAGAATTGCCTGCTGCCATGTGGGCATGCAGTCAGCTTTCTGCTGATCTGCTGGTCGTGCTCGAATTTTGACCTATTTATGATTCTCTTGGTTTCCTTTGCCATTTTGTTGTAAGCTGTTCTGTCTTCGGAAGTTCTAGATGTGTTGTAGGCGATTTGCCGGCCTCTGTGTTTCCTCCTTCCTACAACATGGGTCTCTTCAAGACCAATGTTCATTCCTTCCTCTCCTCAAAAAACCCTCCACACAGCATCCCAGATGACATAGGTCCTGAGGGAAATTATTTTCCTTAAGGCCTTTTGTGTGGAGATAATGTAAAAAAAAAAACCTTTTTTTATTATAAAAATCAATGAATTACGTTAGATATCTCCTAAATTTATTACGTTTAGAAGGTATTTAACACAATTCGTAGGCGTTGATATATTTTTTTAAAGTATACTGTGTACGTCGGTTCCTCACTGCGGTTTTCGTATGAAAAAGCTGAGGATCCGGCATCGGGAAGTACTCCATGTTTTACGAGGGCTTGATGTTAATAAAGCTAGTGGGCCTGACGGAATACCTGCCCTGGTACTGCAGAGGTGCGCTGCAGAAATAGCTCCAATTTTGACGAAGCTTTTTAAAATGTCCCTGAAGACTGGCTCTGTGCCCTCTGGTTGGAAAAAGGCGGTTATCCATCCTATTCCAAAGAAGGGTGACCGCTCCAACCCGGCCAACTACCGCCCCATAGCGATCACATCAGTTCTGTCTAAGGTGATGGAACGTGTGATCAACGACAAACTGCTCACATACCTCGAGAAGAACAAAATTATTAACGACCGTCAATACGGATTCCGGCGGAACCGCTCGTGCGGTGATCTTCTCGCGTATGTGACGCATGTTTGGGGGCGATGCCTGGAACGTTTCGGTGAGACCCAAACGGTTTCACTGGACATCTCCAAGGCCTTTGACCGGGTTTGGCACCGAGGACTTGTCAACAAACTGCATTCTTACGGACTTCCCGCACCCTTGTGTACGTGGATTGCCGACTTCTTGAGGGAGAGGTCGATTCAGACGGTAGTCGATGGTTTCACCTCTTCCTCACACTCGATAAATGCTGGCGTCCCGCAGGGATCGGTTCTATCTCCGACTTTGTTTTTGTTGCACATCAACGACCTTTTGTCATGTGCACCAATTCACTGTTATGCGGATGACAGTACAGTTCATGATAGCTTTTTGTTTGACAAGCCCCCAAAGGGCTCACAAACTCCAACAGCTCGTAGGGCTTTGAAGCAAAGAATGGACGGTTACCTCGAGAGTGTTTTCTCTTGGGGTAAAAATAATCTCGTTGAATTTAATGTTTCAAAGACCCAATCTTGTCTGATTACGTCTAAAAGGGATCGAAATGAAAATCTAGTCTCTTTCAACGGAAGCAATCTTCCGAACAGGCCCTCCATTGATATGCTTGGTGTAACCCTAAGTGACCAGCTCAGGTATGGGGGCTCCATCGAAGCCAGAGTAAAGTTAGCCTCCCAAAAGCTGAGCGTACTGTACAGGGCCCGCAGATACTTTAATAGTACACAACTGCTAACCTTGTACAAATCACAAGTACGCCCCGGTTGAATTTGGCAGCCATCTCTGGTCTGGAGCTCCAAAATACCTGAAAAATACCCTCGACTCTGTGCAGAAACGGGCGGTCCGTTTGATAGATTCTCCCATCTTGACAGACGGATTGCAATCTTTAGAGCACAGGCGTCGGGTGGGAATGCTATCCTTGTTCTACCGGTATTACAATGGAAGATGCTCCGAGGAACTAGCATCATTGATCCCTTCGGCACCGGTGCATAGTCGGGAAACACGCCAAACGCGTGCCCAACATTTGTACACGGTTGACATTTGTCACATGAGAACGGGTCGTTTCTTCGACTCGTTCTTGTGTTCAACAGCTCGGCTGTGGAATGATTTGCCGGCCTCTGTGTTTCCTCCTTCCTACAACATGGGTCTCTTCAAGACTCATGTTCATTCCTTCCTCTCCTCAAAAAGACCCTCCACACAGCATCCCAGATGACATAGGCCCTGAGGGAAATTATTTTCCTCAGGGCCTCCTGTGTGGAGTTAATGTAAAAAAAAAAAAAAAAAAATGTACAATATCTGTGGGTATATACCAGCTTTTATAAATACAAAAAATCGACCAAGTCAATAAAATCGTTTGTTATTTGACCGGTCAGTGGCTGAGTTAGCTTCGCGTTTAAGTCCCACCCAGGCGTTGCGTCTTCAACTCCTGGGCTGGCTAATACTATCACGACCCAAGTAATATTTTCCTCTACTTTGCGCAACCAGTACTTTGCGCAACTTAATTGTGACTTTCAGGTACAAATTGTCACTTGGGCGTTACGTAACGTTTAGGGGGGGGGGGGTGATATGGAAAAACGTTACGGCGCGTTACATGGGGGGAGGGGGGGGGGGTCAAAAATCTTCAAAAATTGCGTTACGTGATACTTGAACGCCCCCTAAGATCCTTACCAACTTTTTATTGGGTATTTTTGAGAACTATTTAAGGTTTGAAATGGGTAAATAATGCACAAAAAAATATAATTTCGGAGATTCAACTGTCGGGTCACCCATTATAATAATTTAGAAATGTAAAATTTTTGAAAAGATCGATTGTGCGCATCATTACTCAGTGCCTACTGTAACCGAAACTTGACATTTTCACTGTTAACATTTGACATTTCCGTATGGTGAATTGAGAAGTCTGAACAGTGATCTACAGATAATAATAATGTGTACTTTTTATTCATTCTTCGTTTGTATCCCGTATCTTCTTCTCTGACTTACTACACAATTTCGGCATAGAAAGGTTCGTTTTAATTTTGTTTATTCATTCATAATATAGCTATTTAATTTAAAAAATCTAAACTACTATTCATTTCCCAGCTATCTGAAACACTCGTCTGATTAAAATGTATTAATTCTATCGTATTACATTGTTAATTACATAGAAAATCTCTTAAATATTATTTCAAAACCTTTACTCTTACATACACAACTTATTACGACTCAAGAAATTATCATTTAACTTTGGTTTTGTCAACATTCATATCATAACAAGACTAGATTTGTTATCTTTTTGTATTAAAAATATAACTATTAATAGTAATACTTATACACTAGTCTTTATTTTCATACATATCTTTATCTGCCGCTAAGGCTTATTAATTCGTAACAATTTTATTTATGTGAATACAGCACAAGAGTCCCAACTGCTCCCTACCGTTTAACCCTTACACAGTAAGGAAGCTTTGACTGTCCAACTAGGAAGGTCTCCCATTCTAGGACAGTCAAAGCTTGAGGGCAAATTGATAAATGAAAAAAATAAGGAGAGATGAAGAAGATGGTTGGGGGAGTATCTGGCTATTCAGATTTGATGAAAAAACACAACTTAAGTCATTTTGGTAAACTTTCGAAATCACTGGACATGCATAACACACTTTATGCGGGAAAGACAGTTCTACCTTTTACGCAGGTCCTACTTGAAAGCCTGGAAAGGTCCTACTTGAAAGAATAAAATTGCTGTCTAATATTTTTATATGAATATTGTATACCAATATCTTTGTAAGGTCCCAACCATATGTGTGTATTCTTCTATATAATACGTAAGTCTTCCCCATCTTCTTATCTCGTTGTCTTTTGTGTTGAAGAATATTTTATCAAAAGGAAACTTACATTTGGCACTGGAGATGTGCAAATTGTTCTTTTTTTGTAATGATTTGTACCAAAGTAACAAATTTTTTTGTAGTGTAATAAAATATGTACAATTTTTATACATAAAACATTACTATATAGCCCATCACTGAGTTTACCTTCTGTTTATGGAGTCCTATTCAAAGAAGACTATAATTTTTAAAAGTAGACAATACTCCGAGGAATCCCTGGACAGAAGACGCGATGGGTCCTTTAGTCGCGGGATGATTATCTCTTGAGCTGAAGGTGCGATGGACCTGAGCTGCGAGACTATGTGAGTTCCTCGAAGATAACAAAGGGTACGAGATGATGTCATAGTTCTTTGCTCCTCTGCCGCACTGGATATGAACATTATCACATAATGCACTGTGCGCTTGTAACACTATTCGTCTGAGTTACCGTCCAGATGTTACATAAATGGACCTTTCTCGTGGGCTGACTTGAGACTGACTGACTACTGACTGTTGGGTTCGGGATCACAGACACTTTTATAGTATTCATTCCTTCCCGAAAGTTCGGCGCGGTACTGTTAAACATTGGGAGCTAGTCTCCGCCTTTCCACTAGGCGACCGGCGTAGTGCAGCGGTAAGGCGCTTGACTCGCATTCCGAAGGTCGCGGGATCGAATCCCAGCGTGGCAAATAAATTTTATTTGATTTATTTGTGTATTTCACAATTTATTCATTTAAAATAATTGTATAGTATATTTGCGGCACGTTCCAGAGTGGAAGATACTCTCAGTATCGCCCTGGTGTAAGACCACCATTCAGAATTGCAACGTTGCCTGAAGTGGCTTTCGCCGTGTTTCGTGACCAGATCTGAATAGCCAGGTACTTCCCCACCTTCCTCTTCCCTATCTCCTTCCCTCCCCACTACCTTCAGCCTCACAACATACCCCAATTGGGGATGCCTTAGTTTCACTGGCTCCAGACGGGAGCAGTTGGGACTCTTGTGCGGTATTCATTAAAAAAAAAAAAAAAGGTGACAAAATAATAATTCAAGCGGGCCGGCTGAGGTACTAGGCAGTGCCAGACATGGCGCTACATAGCTAGGCAGATGCTCGTATCACACATTCGATATTGTTCTGAATTCGAATATTGTTCTGGCCATGAATTTTTCAGGAGCGGGCACTGTAAGAATGAAGAGTGAAAGTGGTCGCTACAACTTTTATGTTGCACCTATTGTAGTTATATGAAAAAATTCATTAAAATGTACATATTATTTTCAAAGATATATTGGTTTAAAACAAATAACTTTTTCTTGAAAGGGTTCCTTGCTTTCGCCCGCCTGAAGTCTGTTAATATGAATATTTTTTAGAAAAAATCTTTAGATTCACCTTAATTACTACAAAAGACAACTATTTGCATTCGGGGCGATGGAAAATACTGCATTCAATATTTCAATTATTAGTATAAGATCGCGGCCATTCGCTTGCGAATATTCGTAATAAGCGTAGTATTTTCGTAATTTGAATGTTTACCAAAATTTTTAATGTAGTATTTTCCATCACCCCGAATGCAAAAACTTGTCTTTTAAGGTCTCTGCCCACTACACCGTTCCATACCATGACCGTACTATGAACATCAGCCACGAAATAAACACGCTACGTCCTACTATGCCCACTAGAACGTACTAACACTGTATTATACCCGTACGTAACGGGTATAGTGACCGTATGATACCCGTATACACTGCGGTTAGTGTCCGTACCATCCCCGTTCAATAGGTGTACGGTGCCCGTTATATCATTTCGCCTGTGTTTTCGTGTCGGACTGACGCGTCAGGAGAAGCATAGTATCATATCATTAAAATACCTGGATATAAACACGAAAAATGAACACAAATCACGAACTGACAGAGTGGCAACGTGGTTAGAACGGGGATCATACGCGTATGATCCCCGTTCTAACACCGTCGCGTGCCATGCATAGAGCGGACCGGCACCTGCAAAATATTGTCATCGAGAATTCGCCGTCAGTCCGGCATGGTATGCGACGGTGTTGGTCGGTGATGGAACGGGCTAGTGGGCAGCGTTTCATACTGATCGATACAAAGAATTTTTTTGCATGCGCCGCTACGATTACAGTCATGGTATTGAACGGTGTAGTGGGCAGAGACCTTTACAATAATTAAGGTGAATCAAAAGATTTTTTTAAAAATTCTTTTACCTATATTTTTTTATTTAAAAATAAAAACAAACATTCCCGGGTTACAAATAACCCGATAATATCCTAAAATCTACTACCACCACAGTAAGCGGAAAATGTTGCTTGTGTAACTGTATTACTATTAAGCGTGTCCAGTGATTTCGAAAGTTAACTGGATTCCTATTAGCATGTCCAGTGATTTCAAAAGTTAATTGTATTCCTATTAAACGTGTCCAGTGATTTCGAAAGTTAACTCTATTCCTACGTGTCGAGTGATTTCGAAAGTTAACTGTATTCCTATTAAGTGTGTCCAGTGATTTCGAAAGTTAACTGTATTCCTATTAAGCGTGTCGAGTGATTTCGAAAGTTAACTGTATTCCTATTAAGCGTGTCAAGTGATTTCGTAAGTTAACTGTATTCCTATTAAGCGTGTCCAGTGATTTCGAAAGTTAACTGTGTTCCTATTAAGCGTGTCGAGTGATTTCGAAAGTTAACTGTATTCCTATTAAGCGTATCCAGTGATTTTGAAAGTTAACCATATTCGTATTAAGCTCGGTGATTTCGAAAGTTAACCGTATTCGCATTAAGCGAGTCCAGTGATTTCGGAAGTTAACCGTATTCATATTAAGCGTTGTCCAGTGATTTCGAAAGTTTACCGTATTCTTATTAAGCATGTCCTGTGATTTCGAAAGTTTACTGTATTCGTATTAAGCGTGTCCGGTGATTTCGAAAGTTAACCATATTCGTATTAAGCATGTCCAGTGATTTCGAAAGTTAACCATATTCGTATTAAGCATGTCCAGTGATTTCAAAAGTTAACCATATTCGTATTAAGTGTGTCCAGTGATTTTAAAAGTTTACCATAATGTCTCGATTTTAAATGGTGGCCTTTTATCGCGGAACTGTTGGGACTCTTGTGCAGTAAAATATTGTTTTTTTATATGAAACGGATTCTTCTCGAGACTAGAGCTTATTAATAATAATGCATCAATGAATAACATTTACATTTCTAACAATAGTAGTGTTATTAAAACAACAATGGGTAAGAATCTATAAACAGATCAAAGATTCATTTATCACACCATTCGTTCTCTACGTTGTCTGTTTGTACATTTCAATGAAAACTCTCAAAAGTTGAGCTCTTCATGAATTTTTTTTTTTAAATGTATTTAAATGTATATGTGAATACCGCACAAGAAGAATAAGAATACATACTGCTCCCAACCGTCTGGAGCCAGAGGAGATAGACTGTGGCAGCCCTAATTGGGGCGTGTTGTGAGGCTGAGGGTAGCGGGGAGGGGGGTGAGATGGGAAAGAGGAAGTGCCTGACTATTCAGATCTGGTTACCAAACGTGACTAAAGCTATTTCAAGCAACATTTTCATTTCTGATTGGTGGTCTTTCAGCAGGGCGATACTGAGAGCATCTTCTACTCTGGAATGTGTCGCAAGAATTCTATATTTTACTGTAAATTAATAAATTGTGGAATAACACTAATTAGTCGAACAAAATTTACTTGTGCAGCTGTTTGTTCACATTGGGGGTTGATGGGGGGAGTGGAGTGGGGAGACGGAAGGTGGAGGAGGCGGAGTGGGAATCCACCTAATACCATGCGAGCGAAGCCGCAGGAAAAAGCTAGTACTTTATAATTTAAAGCACAAAAGAATAAAGTAGCACAAATCGTACTAGATATTTGATGTGCCTTGTAATAAAAAATAGTATTATTCAGTTTGGTTGGGTATTTCGGCTTCAAATCCAAATTAATGTTTTGTATGAAAATGGCCACACAGTAGTTTCTCTTAGGAAGTTACAATATTGCCTTGTAAACAAACCTTGTTGATTAAAACTTGTTTACTTTAGTACTTAGAACTATAATCTCT
This sequence comes from Limnephilus rhombicus, assembly GCA_929108145.2. NCBI lineage: Eukaryota > Metazoa > Arthropoda > Insecta > Trichoptera > Limnephilidae > Limnephilus > Limnephilus rhombicus. The sequence continues at coordinate 15,342,119 of OV815294.1, read as the reverse complement.
AATGTAGGTTGTACGTTTCTTTATCTTATCTTAGCTACTGTTTTATCTAACCGTACTTGCAACCATGTTACTTGATGCATAATATTTTTTCCCGCCAACTAATTCAAGATAAAAAGTACAATAGGTAAGCCCTCCAACATAAATTATTTAATAAAAATGAGCCCAGTGATCTGGATTAGGTTTATACAAATATCTTAAAAATTTTATTATTATGTAACCGACATTAGATAAATTAACTTATATGTCCCTAACGCCTATACTAGTGGGAGATCCCACGCACTTTTTTATGCTCCGAAAGCGAGAACTTCTGCCTGTCAGAATGCACCATTAAACAGAGCAACTCAACTGCTTAACGATTCTGCATTGAGCATTGACATCTTCAATGTCATCTACAGAGCGTTCAGCAACAATCTTTTGAGATATGTAACAACATAGTAAAACTGCCCCCATGTACTTTTTTTTCTCTTAAATTTTGTAATCTTCTCCATAATATTTTAGTGTATAACTGTTTTATGGAGAACCTGTAAAAATAAATAAATAATGTGCCTACCTTTTTGAAAGTATTTTTTCATATTGTAAACATTTTTTTTTACTTTTAAACGAACATTTGTAAGCTCTGTAGTTCGTGGTGGAATTGATTTTAATTAATTTTAACCCCTCGGACTAATTTGTTCCGTTTTCGGAACAACTCGTATAGAAATAGTTGCGTCCCCTAACTATAATGGTTAGAATACGATCTAAATCTAAACGGTGTTAGAAAGAGAAAACTCTTTGTATTAAATCTAAACATAACCACAAAATTATTATATTAACCTTTAACTGCCGATGTGATATTTTTTTTACGTATATTCTGATGTGGGGGCGGCTTGTCACTTTAAATGTTTATATATTAGAGATCCATGAAAATTTTGAGGTTATTATTAAAATTATTATTTATTGGACAATTTCAATTAAATAAAATAAATCACTTTATTTATTGTTAAGTAAATTATACTTGACAATTTGAATATTATCAGCCTTACTAAAAAAAACCACAGCACGGCCGATAGTGTTGCTGCAGCAACATGAATAAAACAAAAATAGACTAAAACACGATAACATTACTAATAAGATTTGTTCTTAAAATGTATTTTAAATCTGGCAACAATGTAATTTTTCATAGTGTACATAATAAATTTTTGTTTTCCTACAGAACCGCTAGGTGGCGGCGCCTGCGCATTCGTCATTCGTGTTGAAGCCAAAAAAAATTCACTCGGCAGATGTGTTGTGTAATATTACACAAATGTGATTGTAATATCTATTAATTTGACTAATTCACTATTACATTCGCATAATTGATATATTTACCAAGTTTTTTGTGTTTTTTAATAAGTTTTAGTCGAGTTATAATAACAATAATCATACTTTGAAAATTGAAATGTCAATAAGTATTTTATGTAAAACATGAAAATTCAAATTTACATTTAAAGGATTCTATTTTATAAGAATTTCATAAAAGTGGTGTTTTTTTTAAATATTAATATCTAATACATGTGTTCCTAAACGTATCAATGAAATTAACCTCTTTAGAGTTGCAAGAAATCTGTTATAAAAGTCGGTATTATTTTTTTAGGTTAGTTTTTTGGCAATAAAAAATTTTGAAATTTTTTATTATTTTTTTATTTTACGAGGAAAAAATGAGGTGACAGTTTCGTTCCAAATTCATTATATAAAAGGACTGTATTTTTAAAATTTTGTTATTTTATAAATTTCTCTACACTTTCATCAAATATGTTTTGGTAAAAAAAAATCCATTTTATTCCGCTTTTGAATCTTAAAATATGGCAGTTTTTTAAAACTAAAGTGTATTTCAATTACACAAATCTATAAGGTAATTTTATCTAGTTTTTATAAATGGTATTTGTTTTTACGACACCTTCAAAAATAAGAAATATATAGAACATTCAAAATACTTTGGAAAAATTCCAAATTTCGTTCAGACATCATTAATAAAACAGAGATAAACTACCCCCTTAGGCTGTGTAAACCAAGTGTATTTTTTTCCACGAACAATTTTTTAATTAGTAATGTTTTCACATCCGCGGCCGTTTGTCAATTGAATAAAATTTTCACTGGGTTTTTTGGTAAGGCTGTATATGTATAATAATTTTTGGCAAAAATCACTTGAGATCAGAAATCAGTCTGTATTATCGATGAAAGTAAATAAAAACAATGAACTCACTTTTTTAACGACTTCAAAAAGGAGGAGGTTCTCAATTCGACTGTATTTTTTTTTACCTCAGAACATGTTTTTCATTTTACCTCATGTTTGTTACCTCAGAACTTTTTACTGGGTGAACCGATATTGATGATTCTTTTTTTATTTGAAAGCTGGTGCTTCCCGTGTGGTCCCATTTTAATTTGGTCCAGTTCTGACAATGGCATCCATGAGAAAACCATATAAGTCTTAAATTTGCATTAAGTATCTGCGCGACAAAAGGACGAATAACTCAATGCCTCGCCAACCGATTTCGATGATTCTTTTTTTATTGGAAAGGATGTATGTCAAGGGTAGTTGAGAATTTGGTTAAATTCTGATTATGAGATACATGACAAAGTAACGGAACTCTTCAATTCTTAGGAGCAAATTAACGATACTCTGCCGAATCTCTTAATTTGACCGTAACATCGTTATGGTCAAATTATGTCATGTCTAGACCAGCACGTTTAGTAGGTCTACCCATATTCAGGGAAATTAGTGTACTTCGGATTCACTAAAACACAAAAAATAAACAAAAATTTTAACAAAACAAAAAAACGACTTAAAAAAATGCACTAAAAAGTAAAAAAATAATTTCGTATTCTTCAACAACTTAATAATCAACTCACTTTTTCTACTCATCAATATGTAGGTATGATTGTTATTTTTGGAGTCGGTGTCAGCAAAGGTACCCGGCCCGGCGGCGTGTTCACTTGACGCTCCCCTCCCGCCTCTTGCCTCGTCAAGTCGCTCGTGCGACACAAGCACATCTCATCTATAACTATGTATGTAGTTACAAACCTACCTTGGCTGACACCGACTACAAAAATAACAATCGTACCTACATATTGATGAGTAGAAAAAGTGAGTTGATTATTAAGTTGTAGAAGAATACGAAATTATTTTTTTACTTTTTAGTGCATTTTTTGAAGGCGTTTTTTTGTTTTGTTAAAATTTTTGTTTATATTATAATCTTTCAATAGTGTCTCGAATAAACTATATGTATTCAACTTTAGGAAAGTTATTTATGTTTATTTTTATAGAGTAAAAATCAACTCTTTAAAAACGTTAGTTTAAAAACGTCACATAAGCACTGACGATGGGTCAGAGAGGCCGGCAAAAAATATTGAAATGAATTTACTTACAGAAATTTAACTTTAAAAATTTAAAACCTACGGCTCTGGCGTCACTAAATTCGAAGCTACTGGAAGCGGCGTATACATCGCGCGCGGGGGAGGGGAGTATTTCGATATTATTATTGTCGCTAGGACAGAGCTGCCCCCACGTCAAAAGGTTAATTATTTTTACATGAATCGACAAAAAAGTGAGTTAATGTGATTTGTTTTTTTCCCCAGTGCTTTATTTGTGGTATATGACCAATCTAAAATACTGTCACTGGAAACATGTTTGTTTAACATCAACAGTCTTTATTTAATAGAGATTACGATCCCAGACCACGCTGAGCTGTTTAATGTAATATTACTGTCGCATCATTTTCTTTCTAGTTTACTAAACAACAGTATATATTATTTATTTTTTGAATATGGTTGAAATTTTTTTTATTGGCCAATAATTTGTAATATTTAAAGATGTTGGATAGATAGTGTAGGTACCTACCTAATTTCTTTTGAAGTGAAAACTTCTTTAGCCCTGTTGTGATTTGAAACTCAATGAAATGAAAAATAGTGACACTAAAAAAAGACAAACACATACATCTACAGGATTTAGCCTGTGAGAGAATTAGATAGTATAATCGGTCTCCTCTTTGTGTGGTGTTTCGTAGCCTATCAGTCTCCTCTTTGTGCGGTGCTTCGTAGTCTCCTCACTCTTGTCTTTTAGTTTTCTGAAAGTTTCACTTCTACCCCATGTGAATGGTTTTTTTTAATTATATTAATACTTTTTTTTTATATTAACTCCACACAGGAGGCCCTGAGGAAAATGATTTCCCTCAGGGCCTATGTCATCTGGGAGGATGGAGTCAAAAAGACCCTCCACACATGCTGTGTGGAGGGTCTTTTTGAGGAGAGGAAGGAATGAACATTGGTCTTGAAGAGACCCATGTTGTAGAAAGGAGGAAACACAGAGGCCGGCAAATCATTCCACAGAACGAGAACACAAGAACGAGTCGAAGAAACAACCCGTTCTCATGTGACAAATGTCAACCGTGTACAAATGATGGGCACGCGTTTGGCGTGTTTCCCGACTATGCACCGGTGCCGAAGGGATCAATAATGCTAGTTCCTCGGAGCATCTTCCATTGTAATACCGGCAGAACAAGGATAGCATTCCCACCCGACGCCTGTGCTCTAAAGATTGCAATCCGTCTGTTAAAATGGGAGAAACTATTAAACGGACCGCCCGTTTCTGCACAGAGTCGAGGATATTTTTCAGGTATTTTGGAGCTCCAGATCAGAGGTGGCTGCCAAATTCAACTGTGGGGTGAACTTGTGATTTGTACAGGGTAAGCAGTTGTGTACTATTAAAGTATCTGCGGGCCCTGTACAGTACGCCCAGTTTTTTGGAGGCTAACTTTACTCTGGCTTCGATGGAGCCCCCATACCTGAGCTGGTCACTTAGGGTTACACCAAGCATATCAATGGAGGGCCTGTTCGGAAGATTGCTTCCGTTGAAAGATACTAGATTTTCATTTCGATCCCTTTTAGACGTAATCAGACAAGATTGGGTCTTTGAAACATTAAATTCAACGAGATTATTTTTACCCCAAGAGAAAACACTCTCGAGGTAACCGTCCATTCTTTGCTTCAAAGCCCTCCGAGCCGTTGGAGTTTGTGAGCCCTTTGGGGGCTTGTCAAACAAAAAGCTATCATGGACTGTACTGTCATCCGCGTAACAGTGAATTGGTGCACATGACAAAAGGTCGTTGATGTGCAACAAAAACAAAGTCGGAGACAGAACCGATCCCTGTGGGACGCCAGCATTTATCGAGTGTGACGATGAAGTGAAACCATCGGCTACCGTCTGAATCGACCTCTTCCTCAAAAAGTCGGCAATCCACGTACACAAGGATGCGGGAAGTCCGTAAGAAGGCAGTTTGTTGACAAGTCGTCGGTGCCAAACCCGGTCAAAGGCCTTGGAAATGTCCAGTGCAACCGTGTGGGTCTCACCGAAACGTTCCAGGCACCACCCCCAAACATGCGTCAAGCGGTTCCGCCGGAATCCGTATTGACGGTCGTTAATAATTTTGTTCTTCTCGAGGTATGTGAGCAGTTTGTCATTGATCACACGTTCCATCACCTTAGACAGAACTGATGTGATCGCTATGGGGCGGTAGTTGGCCGGGTTGGAGCGGTTACCCTTCTTTAGAATAGGATGGATAACTGCTTTTTTCCAACCAGAGGGGCACACAGCCAGTCTTCAGGGACATTTTAAAAAGCTTCGTCAAAATTGGAGCTATTTCTGCAGCGCACCTCTGCAGTACCAGGGCAGGTATTCCGTCAGGCCCACTAGCTTTATTAACATCAAGCCCTCGTAAAACATGGAGTACTTCCCGATGCCGGATCCTCAGCTTTTTCATACGAAAACCGCAGTGAGGAACCGACGTCAGGATAGCACCTTGGTCATCGAGGGTTGAGTCGCAAACATTTTACCTAATAAGTTTGCCTTTTCGGTGGCGGTGTTTGCTAGTGAGCCGTCAGGTCTGGTAAGAGGTGGCAGACTGGATTTGCAGAAATTGCCAGCTTTCTGCTGATCTGCTGGTCGTGCTCGAATTTTGACCTATTTATGATTCTCTTGATTTCCTTTGCCATTTTGTTGTAATACTGAACAAGAGTGTTTGCACTGCTCCCAAATATCTGGAGCCAGTGAGAACACGACATCACCAATTTTCGGGGTATGTTCTGAGATTGAAGGAAGTGGGGTGTCGAAGGAAAGGGGAAAGAGGAAGGCTGGGAAGTACCTGATTTGAGATTTTCACAGCTAACGTGATTTATTTTTGGGTTATTATGTCGTGTTGTGCTACCCCTTTCTTTAGCCAATATTTCAGACAGTTCTGTTCCAATTCGGAACCAAGTCAACTAAACACCTCTTTGAAAATCATTAAAAGCTATGAAAAAAATCATTTTAAAGTAGCCCATAACCCTAACCCAACGTAAACTTAACCAATTTTTTTCATCACTTTAAATGACTTTTCAAAGGAGGTTCTGAGTTGATTTCTGAGAGTCCGGTCACCATTTCAGGCAGTGTTACAGTGTTCATCATCAGGGTAGATGTGTAATCGATAATGATGAAGTTTGTGTTTATGTATGTAGATGCAATACCGTGTTGCAGGCTCAATCATCGTCGAGCTGGTATTACAGTATAAATTAACTTCGATTTGGGTAGCACTCACATGCTGGTGTAATATAATTGGATAATTTGTAGAGTGTTTGTGAAAAATCACCTCAAGGGCGCTGTACAATTTATTATGAATTCTTAGGCTCTATCTAACTTTATTTACAAATGGATACAGAAAACATACCCTGGCAGGTCACTTCCCATCAACACACTTTAATTAAAAAGTTTATACTTTGAGAAGAAACTGCTTTGCACACGTAGGACATTATATTTAAAACACTGGACATTGAATGATTTTACATTTGCTACCCCCATCACTATTAGTATTGCATTTATGAGAAGATGAGTGGCAAAAATAGAGTTGATATTTATTTTGAAAGACGGGAGAATTTAGGACTCTTTAAGGCTGGAGAATTTTTAAGAAATGACCTTTACAAAAGCTTACAGATAAGAATTTTTAACATTTTTACACAAATAGTTATTTACAATGTCGCTGGCAGTGAAGGTGAAAGGTTGAGTTTTAAGTATAGCTCTAAATTCCGCCAAGTCTGTGATCATTCTTAAGTCGTGTGGCAGTCCATTCCAGGTCCTGACACTACGAAAGCACGCTCACCGAATTTAGTATGTGGTGAGCGCTTTGGTTCCTTTAACCTTCCGATAGCTGGTGACGCGGCTGACCTGAGGTGGGGGTGAGATTTGTCTAGGTCTTAGCATCTGATACGTTTGCCCTTCTACTGCGCGGCGGACCGGATTGGATGAAACTGATGAGACCTTTTGATTTCTTGACTCATCGCCTTACACCGCAATGGGAGGAATGGATCCATACTTCATTCACTCCTGGGCAGCTGCTCCCGAGCAACGATCAATCGTTACTCATTATGCGCCTCGTAGCGAGCGAAAAATTACTCGTCGTCGTGACAAACTTTGTCAAATGTTTCAATTTTATGTATTCTTGAACGACGAACGATCGAAGAGATGATTATATTGGTAGCCCTGTGAATATTGTCTGTTCCTGATGTTTTTGAGATTTCTATGGTGTAAGTTTGAAATGTCAAACCATGTCAAACAGTTGATACACATATTTTTACCGCGTATAACTTCTATGAGTTGATAATATTCGACATGGCTGGGCAACCAAAACATCGCTGGTAAATCAGCCATTGTAATATGGAACCTTAAAACGACTTAATAAAAACATACGATGTATTTGCGGGTGCAAAAGTTAGCACGGGAATTCAATACTAGATTTTGACAGCCAATTGCATAGATACGTCAACAACCCACAACTCGCTGCTCTATTTCTACTGGGTTGCCCCACTCGTTGTGTGGAATGACTTGACGTTTTTGAAGTATGTTCCTTCAACTAAGCTCAAGAATCACCAAGTCGACCAACGGACGTACTTTCGACGGCGATTATGAGCGACGAGGCTTGAAGAATAGCTAGCCTGGACACAATGACCCCCAAATTCCTACCCACCCCTCATACCTTTTTTCTTTCCAGAACTTCCTCTCCTTTCCCTGAAAAGACCCTCCACACAGCATCCCCAAAGATGAGATAACCCCCGATGGAAACTGTTTTCCTCGGGGTTTCCTGTGTGGAGCTATTGTAAAAAAAAAAGCTTCCGCACAATCCATCGATATCGGTTTCGTTCCTAAAAACAAATTTGTTTTTTTGCCAGGATTTTTTCAAAGACAATATTTGTGATTGTTTGAAGACGGTTGCAGAGGTATAAAAGAAGTAGATATATACAGACTTTATGTATTTTAGCTGTTGTATATAATTTGATGTTATTCTTATTTTAGGGCGGCTGAAGCCTGACGATGCACGACAGTTTCTGGTGGGATGTAGACGTTGGAGCCCTGCTGTTCAGCGGACTTCAGGTGGAGAATGTTACAGCCATGGTCGTTACCTGTCTGGTGTTTGTACTGCTAACCGTACTGTTCGAGGGATTCAAGGTGACTATTTATTTTTAAGCTGGCTGGGGTATCCGGATTTGTTCGAGGAGTTGATATGAGATTGAACTGACCTTCGTACCCTCGACGGATGTTCTGGAACAATGGTCCACAATGTTCCGGAACATTCCACAACATTCGAGAGTGTTCTGGAATGTTCCACAATGATGTGAGATGATCCAGGATGTTCTCGAACGTTCTAGATTAATCCCGAACATTCCACGATATTCCAGAATGTTCCGGGACATTCTAGAATGTTGTGGAATGCTCTCGAATACTCTCGAATGTTCTGGACTGTTCTAGAAATTTCTAGAGGGCGAAACTTCCAGCCCTTATATCTTCAAAAGCACGCCTTCAGGTAATAACGAGAACCTTCTTCATGGATGGGGGATAGAGGGCTACCACACCATAAAACTCCCTTGATCATACCTGGACTCGTTTTTAGTTTTAGCGGCACGCACATTGTAGTACACTTTCTTTTATAGTATACTAGCTGACCCGGCCACGCGTTGCTGTGATCAACGAAACACAACGCCATCTACTGGATAGTTACTTTACCTTTATAACCACCGCCATCTGTTAATTTGCATACAAATCAAATCCACACCGCCCGCTTGCCAGTCCGCTCATTCACCACATACATTTATATTTTATATATTTCAACCAATTTACACAAAACCTTGACAAATTATATACTTAAATCTTCCTCATGAATCACTCTATCTATTGGTGAAAACCGCATGAAAATCCGTTCAGACGTTTTTGAGTTTATCGCAAACAGACAGACGCGTCGGAGTACTTTAATTTAGTATGTAGAGATATTGATTAACTCTTCACAGTAGGCCCTGATGTAAATAATTTATCCAGGGCCTGGGTCATCTTTCAGGATGCTGTGTGAGGATATTTTTGAGGAGAGGAAATAGTGAATATGAGTTTACGTTGCAGAGGGAGGAAACACAAATCGTTCCACAGCCGAGCTATGAACTTAAGAATGTGTTGTAGAAACAACCCGTTCTATAATGTCAATCTTGTACAAATGTTTTGATGTATTTCTACTATGCACCGGTGCTGAAGGGATCAATGACACTAGTTCCTCGGATCATCTTCCTTTGAAATACCGGTAGACCAAGGACACCCACCTGACACCTGTGCTCTAAAGATTTCAATCCATTTGTTAAGTTAGGGGAATCTATCAAACAACCGCCCGTTTCTACATAGAATTGAGAGTTTTTTTTAGGGACTCCAGACCAGAGGTTTCTGCCAAATTTAACAATTGCAATTTAACAACTTGCGATTTGTAAAGGGTCATCAATTGTGTACTATCTGTAGTATCTGGAGGTTCTGTACAGCTTGCCCAGCTTCTGAGAAGCTAACTTGACTCTGACTTCGATGTGTACTATCTGTAGTATCTGGAGGTTCTGTACAGCTTGCCCAGCTTCTGAGAAGCTAACTTGACTCTGACTTCGATGGAGCCCCCATCCCTGAGATGGTCGCTTAGAGTTACACCAATCATATCAATGTTGGGAAGATTGCTTTCGTTGAAGGAGACCAGATTGTCATTTCGATCCCTTTTAGGTATAATCAGACATGACGACTCGCAAATAAGCAGTGCTTGAACACGATTCATTCAGTACATTTGAGCCAGTGAAGAGTTTTGAGATGCTCTGATATATTTATTAGAATGATATTGTTATTAATTCTTTATTATTTATGGATCAGGTTTTGGAAACAAAAGTACGCAGGGACCACAACGTGCGAATGCGTCGCGCCATGCAGGGGGTGTGCGCAGAGGACAGGAGTAATCTACTGAGGAGGTATGCGTTACTTCTCGCTCATACATAAAACTGTTATATAGGAAAATGCATTTTGTCATAAAGTTTTTTATTATTTTGTTATAGAGCTGCGGCTGGAACCAGCAGTGAAGACCAGAATGTTCCTAGTGCCTCCAACATCCTCAAGTTAAAGTAAGAACTGTTTCCATATCATTCAATTTGTGTATCCCTAGACTGTTATGCTCTCCCGAAGGTGTCACAATCTGACAAACTCTGTGGTAGAGCGACGGGCTCCTTGATTCCAAAGGTCACGTGTTCAAATCTCAGCATTGGAAAATCAATTTACATTGGTTTCTTCACACAAAGTATGAAACCAGCAACCTTCATTATAAGTGGAAAGTTAGGTGAAAACATGTGGCAATGCGAAGTATAAAACTATTAACAGATTAAAATATGTGGCAACGCGTAACGTGAATATAGTAACAGATAAAAACACGTGGCAATGCAAAGTATGAAGCCAGTAACAGGTGGAAACATGTGGCAATGCGAAGTTAAAAACCAATAACAGACAGAAACATAAATATGGCAATGCAAAGTTTGAAACCAGCAACAGATGGAATCATGTGGCAATGCGAAGTATGAAACCTGCAACGGATGGAAGCATGTGGAAATCTCAAGTACAAAACCAGTAAACGATGGAAACATTTTTGCAAGGTCAAGAATGAAATCAGTAACCGATGGAAACATGTGGTAATTGAAGAATAAAACCAGAAAAAAATAGAAACATGTGTCAATTAAAAGTATGAATCAGTAAGAGGTGGAAACATGTGATAATATGAAGTATGAGACCAGGAACAGATGAAAACTTGTGGCAAAGTGAAAAATGAAATCAGTAACAGATGGAAACATTTGGCTATTGAATGCAAAGTGTGAAACAGTAACAGATGGAAACACATGGAAATGTGAAGAATGATACCATTAAAAAATGCATATGTCATTTAAAAGTATGAATCAGTAAGAGATGGAAACATGTGGCAATACGTAGTTGAAACCAGTAAGATTTAACACAAGTAGCAGATAAAAATATGTCCCAATGTGAAGGTACGAAATCAGTAACAGATGGAAACATGTGGCAATGTGTAGTATTAAACCAGTAATAGATGGAAACATCTGACAATGTAAAGAATGAAACCAGTGAAAGAAGAAAAACTATGAATTAAAAGTATGAATCGGTAAGCGATGGAAACATGTGGCAATGTGACGTATGGGATCAGTAACAGGTAGAAACATGTGGCAATACAAAGTATGAAACCAGTATCAGATGGAAACATGTGACAATGCGAATTATGAAACCAGTAACAGATGGAAACGTCTGACAATGTCAAGTATGAAACCAGTAACAGAATAAAACATGTGGCAATGCAGAGTACGAAACCAGTAACAGATGGCAATGCGAGTTAGTTTTGATGTTGCCTTCAAGTACCGGATACCAGGAACTGTTAAGCTTAGTTGTTGTCATCTTTATTAAGTGGCTGTTGATGTTTTATTGCAGATGCGTAGTAATGGCAAGTCAGGTGCTCCTCTACACAACAAACACCAGCTTTAACTACCTCGTCATGCTGGTGGTAATGCTCTACAATGGATACTTGGTGCTGGCCATCATATTGGGAATTACTATAGGTAAATACACCTTCTTCTTTTATATATTGTATAGGTATGAAGATACGGATGCCATGCTCGAGGAAGACATGGTACGACCAAGGATGAATGGGATGGAAACATCAAGGATGATCAATGAATACTTGATTCAGATCATCTCAAGAATCTGAAGAACAAATCTGTTAACCTCACACAGGCTTGACCTAGCGAGGTTATAAACTGAATTGTAAACATTAGACCATGTAAAGAAACAAATAAATAAATAAACCCAAAAGTCTGCATGAGATGATGTATTTTTTTTTTTAATTAAGTCCACACAGGAGAGGAGGCCCTGAGGAAAATAATTTGGGGTCTATGTCATCTCTGATGCCTGACAAGATGTATGAATCCATCCCTTCCACTTCGCTGCAAGGCGATGGGTCGAGAGAGTCGAAGGGTTTCCCTCAACCAACCTCTTACGATCTGGATGACGCATCAGTCACCAAGACCTGAATGAGGAGTTAACTTTTTCTTCAATGATATATGACACCTTAACTTTAAACCAAAAATAGAAATTTTATGACAGATAGATGGATAGGAGTGTTAGTTCGAAATACCTGTTTTAATTTTTAGCATATTTTTTATGTATGTGTTAACGGAAATGTATGTACTCCGTCATTATATTCAATTCCTAGGAAATGTATGTAGTTCCTAAAATCGCCCGGAAATGTGTGAAATAAATTATATTAGACACATTTCCTAGGAAATCTATACATTTTCTAAATAGCAATCTGAAATATAAAACATTTATGATATCAATGGGTACGCGGGGATAGTGGAGCTAACCTAACCTAACCTAACCTAACCTACAATCCACTGGAACCGGCCAAGGATTTAAAAAGTGCCTTTGCAAGAAGAACTTTTGGAGGGCCCACCACTTACCCGCCCTGGTATAGGTAACAGATGGTTACCCCTTCAAGGCTCTTGCAAGGACTCTAATTTTTTTGGTAAAAACGACTCTACATTTGAAAACGAAACTAAACCTCCAATGTCCCTGCATACGTTGTTAATAAGCAGCATGCAAGTGCTTAGCAGGAAATACAGATACAATATGTGTTAGTATGACAAAATATAGACAAGACAGTGGGACAGGTTGGTGAAAGTCCACGAGGTGGCAAGCGCTGGGTGATTGTATCCAGCGTATCCTACAAGCACCTGTTTGGGAGGAAGACACAGTAGATAAGTAATAAGGGCATGGCAAACGGTTGGGAGTCCTTTCCAATCGATTGGCAGTCCCAGCAAGAATGCGCATGACGTTCGGTCTAGTCGTGAACCACACTCAGCTTCCGCGCCCCTTAGCCGGTTCCTCGGTGATGCCTCAAAGAAAAGTAAATGGGAGATTGGGGGGAAATACCCGACGACCCTAAGGAATTCAGCGTCGAGTAGCCGGAGGCAAGGCGAAGGAGAGCCGAGGTCGCCCCCCCAAACCTAAAGCCTGCACATGTTGCTGGGGGTGGCGCAATTGATTTTAGAGGGCACCGTGCCATCGTCAACCGACTCCTGTTGATGCAAGGACGAGGTCTAGCGCACCCCCAGAAGGGGAAAAAGAAACATAACAAAATAGATAGATGCAGTTCAGTTCAGCCTTCTGAGCGAAGCAAAGTAGCATTGTGAGACTAAAAAGAAAAAGAGAACAAAGAAACCAAAGCAAACTAAAAAAACAAAGTCGAGTATGTTAGTTGTATCAATAGTGTTCCTTGGAATATGAAGCTGGAAAAAAAATAAAATCACACAAAAATGATGGAAAATAATGAAAATAATAAACAGGTATCTCGATAAAACAACGTCTAGCATAGCTTGGTTAAATCTAAAAGAAACCATGTGAAAAGAAATAAAATAGGCATAAAAAAGATAGTCACACAAAAATAAAAGAAATAGGAAAAAAAATGTATACAATAGAATAAGATAAAGGTACCAAAGATAGATATGATATAACAAAAAAAAAAATGCAGATATAAAACATAAAATTCTTGCAGTAGATGTAATAAAGTAAAGGGAATGTCCGTGGATTCAAGAGCAGATACACCTGGCAACTACATGATTTTACAGCTAGTCAGCGACTCTAAGATCAGGCCATCTCTCAACCCAGACTTTCGTAAATTTCCTCAAACACTCAAAGTTCACCTTATTCGAAACGAGATCCGCGTTCCAAGCTGGTCTCGTAGTAACTTGCAAGCCATCGAGCATTTCCTCTCGGGCATCCGTCAAAATCTCGCAGTGCCACAGAATGTGCTCGGCTGTTTGATCAGTATTACCGCAAGCGCAGTTAGGATGGGGTGATAGAGAGAGACTATGAAGTCTCCCTCTGAACTCCCCATGACCGGACAGAAGTTGGGTCACATGATGATCCCTAGTGATGTACGCCCCTTCCATTCTGAGTTTAACTGACGGGAAGAAGGAGAAAGTCCACCTTCCCGTATTAGACCTATCCCAACGTTCCTGCCATTCTCTCAAAGTTCTTTCTCGCATCTCTCTAAGAAGTCCTGGGAGGGAAACCGCTCCACCTGGTATTAGCTCAATACCATGATGGGTTGCAGTTCTTCCTCTTGTTAGAAGCTTCTTTGTTAACACCTCCCTAATTTCAAGATCGATAGGCAAAACGCCGGCCAAAACTGGCAAAGCGTCCGAAGCGACTGTTCTGTACGCACCCGAAAGCGCCAGCAAGGGGACTCGCTGGCCTCTCTTGAGCGCCGAGAGTATGAGTGCATTCTCCAGGCGGTGCTCCCACATAGAGGCCGCATACGAGACTTGCGCCACGTAAGCCCCCCTGTATAGGAGTCGGAGCGCTGGAGAACGCAGTCCCCACTCAGCAGTAGAGATTCTTCTCAATTTCAAAAAGAGGGCCTGGGCCTTACTTGATACGCTTTTAACATGGGTCAAGAATGAGGACGTTCGATCCAAAGTGACGCCTAGGTATTTAGTGTTCTCAACGAATCGGATGTTGGTATCTCCCATTTTGATAGTGGGATTTCTACTTCTATTGAGGTTACCCTTCATCAGGAGTCCCATGGTCTTGTGGGGAGCGAAGGTCAGCCGATTTCTCTTTCCCCATTCTAAAGTCACACTTAAAACCTCTTCAGCTTTACTCTCAACTTCTTTTCTGCTGTTCCCCGAGACCAGATACAATTTGTCATCAGCGTAATCTACCGAGATACATCCTTCAGGCAAGGGCAGCCTGGAGGAATCATCAAACAAAATGTTCCAAAACTCAGGTCCAAGGATTGAACCCTGAGGACAACCCATGTCAACTATTCGTTCAATCAGATAGTCTCCAAAAGAAAGGATGACCGTTCTGTCGCAGAGGTAATCAGCGCAGATCTTGAACAGATTTTGTGGACATTTCCTATTTTTGAGCTTGACAAGTATCATCGGCCACCACGCATGATCGAAGGCACCAGTGATATCGAGGAAGATTCCTATTACGTACCTCTTTTGGCAAGCCTTCACCCAGTCAAGCGCATACGTGATGGCGTGCTCAGTGGACATACCGGGGACAAAACCGAACTGCTGCTGGCAGGGTGGGGATAAGGTTTGACGTAAACGCTGCCTAATCAGTTTCTCCAGGATCTTCCCCAGGACAGGTAGCAGGGTGATTGGACGGTACGCTTTCACGTCCGACCTTGGTTTAAGAAGACCTTGGTTGCAAGAAGAACTGTATTATAGCAAGATGTCTGTGCTATAAAAATAAACTATTGTGTACTTCCGAGTGCCATTCCAGCTTACCCTGCAAAAATAAATAGCCATGGAGCATTCTTTTTATACATTTCCTAATACGATAGTAGAACTGTTACATAGGTTAGGTGTTGTAAGATATTTATTGAGTTCTACTTTAAAAATATAATTTGCAAAATGAATTTATGTATGGACAGCGTTACAGATTTATACACATACCTGGGGTCCTAGCATGGTCGGTCGATATAGGTTTTATTGAAAATGTCGGTAACTTGACATCGCTCCCGAGCACGACTGCAGGCCGCTAACGAACAAACAACAGTTCACATCGACTAAGGGTTCCTAATTTATTTGACGTAAACTGTTATTTCTTCATTAGCGTCCTGCAGTCGTGCTCGGGAGCGATTTCAAGTTACCGACATTTTCGATAAAACCTATATCGATCGACCATGCTAGGGGGCCTGGTCTCTAGAAAAACCAAACGAACGTTGTTTAACTGTCAATGGTTCTGAATTCAAACATTTTAATATGCTTCTGGAAAGATCGCTACTTTTAAAAAAAAATCTAAAGCATGAGGTAGCAGAGGCTGGCTGCTACACGATATTGCAATTATATACAATTCCTAGGAAATGTATACATTTCTCAGGAAATGTATGTATTAAATAATTTTTAAAACAATATTTTATACATTTCCTAAATAGCTTCGGAATTGTATACATTTCCTAGGAGTTGTATACAATTCCTAGATTTCGTACATTTCCGGTAACATATGCGCTATTATAATCGCTTTCACTAATTGGACACTTGGGCGCTCTTTGGGGTGGCGGATTAGTGAAAGACCACTGTATATTGTAGGGTGCCACTTTCCCATGGCATTCTAAGGAAACAGATGGTTTCTTCTAAGGACTCTAATTTTTGTTTATAAAGATGCTACTTTTTATTAAAATTACTCTAGACCTCCAATGTCCGGGCATACATAATTAGCAAGTTGTATGCGAGTGAATAAAAGAAATTTTGAAAATAAAAGTTAATATAAAGGAAGTAGAGTTAATAGAATCATAAAATAACATTATGACGAGATTGTATGACTTAACCAAAGCAGCTGAGCTGCAGTCATCCGGCAGTCCCGCCGAGGATAAGCGGAGCCATTAGTCCAGTCGCAAGCGAGACTCGGCTTCCGCGCCCCTAAACCGACTTCCCGGCAGACCCTCGAAGAAAGTGTTGGTATTAAGGGGGAAGGAGACCCGAAGACTCTAGGGATAAAAGTGAGCATCGGGTCACCAGAGGTAGGACGGAAGGGCACCGGTCCGCTACGGTCGGTCTTCAGGCCCGATCATGGTGACAGGGAAGGTGCGAGCGGGTTACGCAGCGCTGTCTTGGGAGTCATCTCCTCATCTCAAGACAATACGAAATGATGGGATGGTGTACACGCAAAACTTGATTAATATATATATATATCGTAGATTTAGAAAAATAGTAAAAGAAGAGTAGCAAGTGTAGTTAGGATATGGTTATTGATAATTAATAGTTAAGAGAAAGAAAACAAAGAAGATTAGTACCTAAGAAAACATAATAAATATTAACCCCCGTAGATTTGAGATTAAATTACTGATACCGCTCATAAAAAAGATGTCTATGGCCAGCGAATTCTTGAGTATTTCCGCATTCCAATAAAATCAAAATAATTTGATTATTACTGAGTATCCAAAAACTAAAAACTCCTTTTGAAAGGCGATTAAATACGCTTCCAAATTGTATTATTAGAAGTAAGCATGTTATTTTTTAATGCAAACATTAAAAATTTTCACCTTACATTGCTCTTGGACCCATAAACGTGTCAAACAGCCGATCATCGTTAGAGTAAATTTGACCCTTTTAGGGGTCAGCTCGTCAGGTGTCATAAAAATCGTTATGTCTCCCTTACTATCGTGATGAGAAATGTGATCTAAGCAGTGTTAGAAAGAGAAAACACTACGCTACGATTTGAGTTCCATAGATATTCGCAAAAAAAAAATATTATTCTCATTTATGACGTCAAACTTCCGCCAAAACAGTGTCAGGAGAAAATTTGTTATGTTTGCATTCAAAATTTTAATATGTCAAAAATAACATCATTACTTCTCTACTAATAATACAATTTGAAAGCGTATTTAATCGCCTTTCAAAAACAGTTTTTAGTTTTCGGATACGTTCAGAAATATTAAAATTATTTAGATTTTATTGGAATGCGGAAATACTTAACGATTCGCCGGCCATAGACATCTTTTTTATGAGCGGTATCAGTAATTTAATCTCAAATCTACAGGGGTACATTTAGACATGAATATAATGTATTTGCAGGGTACTACCTGTTTGGCCACATATCGGTCAAGTACACCATGGAGCGAGCCAAGCAGCAGAGCAAGGTGGTGACGGTGTGCGTCCCCGAGTGCGAAGAACCAGGTATGACCATCTCTCTGTGTTACACTCTGTAGAGCAGTGATGAGCAACTCGCAGCCCATTTCGTTCCCTCGTACCAGAACTTCCTCTCCTTCCTTTCCCTAAAACGACCCACCACACAACATACCCAAAGATGACATAGGGCCTGAGGAAAATTGTTGTGCTCAGGGCCTACTGTTTGGAGCTAATGTAAAAAAAAATCTTTGTAATTTCATTGTTTTCCTCTTTGATATCTAATTATATTCAATTTGGTTCAAAATTGGTTCGGGGGAGTTAGGGGGATCTGACCTTGAATAAGATTTCAATTCATACTATTATCCAGTGGCGGTTCGAGCACTTCTTCATCTAATCATGCTAATCGGATACCTGCGGGATATCTAAACACAAAATAATATGAAATGTCTATAGATATGTATACCAATTTACAAAATAGTATAATAAAAATAACGCTTTATCTTGCAAGATTATTATCCAACTTAATTTGAACGCGAGTACTTCCCGCCCAAAACTACGCAAACAAATGGTTCAGTAGTTTGTCGAGGGGATTCATTGGATAATCCCCACGGTATTTGGAATTCACATACGATCGCGAAAGAAATGCAAGGAATGAACCAAGCTAAGGGGACAGCTTGGATTGTCCCCCAAGTGCGCAGTAGGTTCTGATGGAAATGGACTATGATGGTTCGGGCGCTAGTCGGCTATCCGCTGTTCTCATATGCCGTTAGCTGTACATGCCTCGGGTCGCATTAAAATCATCCAGAATAATCTTATGTATTTTATTTCTGCAAATGTTAATTAATTTTATGTTTAAAGAATTCATTCATTTTGGTGAAGACAAAGCATCGACTGTTATTTCCTTCAGTAGGTTTCAGGTGTAATTGGTGGGGACTGTCGCCATTGTCCCCCTGTGAAGATCGCCATGCAGTATCATTCTTCTTCTTCTTCTTGTGCCCTGTCCGTTCAACGGACGTTGGCTATCATGTTGGCTATGCGGACTTTGTTTACTGCAGCCCGTAACAGCTCCACGGTAGACTGGACATACCACTGTCTCAGGTTTTTCAACCATGAGGTTCTCCTTCTTCCAGGGCCCCGTCTTCCGGCAATCTTTCCCTGCATTATGAGATGCAGGATCTCATACTTCTCTGGATGTCTCATCACATGTCCAAGATATTGAAGTTTTCGGATTTTTATAGTTTTAATTACTTCCTTTTCTTTATTCATCCGAACCATAACATCTTCGTTTGTAACTCTGTCCATCCAGCTTATTTTAAGTATTCTTCTGTAGATCCACATCTCGAATGCCTCAAGTCGCCTAATAAGTTCTTCAGTAAGCGTCCATGCTTCCATTCCGTAAAATAATATCGAAAACACGTAGCATCTGACCATCCGCATTCGTAATCCAAGGTTGAGATCATGACTGCAGAACATTTTTTTCATGCGGATAAAGATCGCACGAGCTTGCTCAATGCGGCATTTGATTTCAACTGAAGGATCCCATCTATCATTTACATTGCAGCCCAAGTATACAATACTCTGTACCTTCTCTAGTTTTGTTCCAGCAGTATCATTACAAATAGAAAATGTTGCTTATTCATTGATAGAGGACATAGACGAGGCATTGAACCACTTATTTATAGAAATGTGTCGTTAGACAAAATGTCAAAAGTTTCATAAAGGGCTAGCGAGACTATCAAGCGGCTTGGCTCAATCACGTAGTTTTTTGTCTATGGCTAGAGTTTTGACCGCATTTTGACCGTCTCCAGAGGTGGCTTGAAGCTTGAGCCAAGCATTGCGCAATAATCTACGTTATTGCGCAACGCTTGAAGCGAATTTATATTTTTTGAGCGTAGACAACAAATCATAGACAAATAAGTACCTGAGTGGTGATTTTAGATATTACGTATCACGTAAAACGTTTATAAAAATTAGATTAAATTATTACAAAATAGGTATTAATTGCTTTTGTGTTTAATGTGTACAAATCCATCGGATTTTTCTTTTGAATTAATGTAAATATAATTTAATAATGTTATTACGTCAATGTTATATTAAAATAATAATATATAACATTTATTATAACATAACATGGCCTGGATGGGACCCATACAAATAAATTATTTTAATATAGTTTTTTTTTTCATTTAGAAGGTTCTACCCCGCCCCTTCTTCAAGGCAGCGGCGCTTCGGAGACCAATCTATACAGCTCCGCAGTGATCCATTCTCAGACGCAGCATCTCCTGGACCAGGAAGCCGAGGTCCACGCCGGAGAAGCCGATTGCTGCGACTCTTCAAAAGCCAAGAAGACGACCGACGTCTCCAAAATCAAGACATCCAAAGATTCGGAAACCAAGTGTTGTGATAAAGATACCAGTGAAACGGATGGTGAAACGTCCAGAGGTGGTGATGATAAAGACACGATAGAAGTCATTTCTGAAAAGACAAAAAACTGCGG
Source organism: Limnephilus rhombicus (assembly GCA_929108145.2). Classification (NCBI taxonomy): domain Eukaryota; kingdom Metazoa; phylum Arthropoda; class Insecta; order Trichoptera; family Limnephilidae; genus Limnephilus; species Limnephilus rhombicus. The sequence goes on along the minus strand of OV815294.1, from coordinate 15,321,601 downwards.
TTGCAATAGTAAGAAGGGCGTCGAAACTGATGCGGCTGAGAAACTAGCCAACAGTGTCGAGCTCTGACGTGAATTCACGTGCAAAAGACTAATATTTATTATTATTCAATGTCACAAATATGTTCTTGTGATTTTAGTTGATATTTTTTTTAAAAGATGCGTAAATATTTTACTACAGCACATCCATAGAAAAGTGTCGCAAGTCAAAATTTTCTAATAATATTTTTTTTTACGTTAGATCCATGCAGGAGGCCCTGATTAAAATAATTTCCCTCAGGGCCTGTGGCATATTAGGGGATGCTGTGTGCAGGGTTTTTTTAAGAAAAGGAAGAAGAGCAAGCTCTGGGAAGAATATGAGGAAATAGGTATGAGGGATAGGTAAGGAATCTGAGGGTCAGTGTGTCCAGGAGTGACGGACATATGAATCCTCCCTCGATCCAGCCCGTCATGCAGCAGGTGGGCAGACACATCGTCTGCCTTGACCTTGACAAACCTCACCCCATGAACCTGGGCAAAGTCACCAAATGTAGCGAACCACTTAGGGCGACCTATGGCAGAGGTGTTGGATATCCGATAAATGGTTCTCGGGGCGGCGGTACCCATATCCGCCTCCCAAAATGAATCTAAAATGTCTGAAAATCTCTGAAAAGTAAAGTGATTGTGATTTACACCCCATGAGAACCGTATTTAAATTAGATTACTACATCTCCGCAAGATGTCGCTAGTATCTCTTTTCGACGGGACCGCTTGTACATCATTCATTCATCTAAGACACTTTTCTATAGGATGTGCGATATGTTGTTTAACCCCTAGGGGCCGGAGCCCTGCATTTGCAGTGTTGAAGAAACTTGCCTACGCGTGGTACGATGCACTGCAATAGAGAACTCCAGTCCAGTTTTTTAAATTTTTTTTAATGAATAAGGACCTTCTAACTTTAAATAACTGCATATTTATTTTTATTTTTAAAGTTAGTTTTAATAGTTAAAATAATTGTCAAAGGTTTAATTTTTCAAGATCCCCTGAAAACCACCGTATGTATGGTGAATCGTGTGACGTCATCACTCCTGAAAAATGACTATAGGATCGGGCAATCTGATCAACTGATCAACTGCCGCCATTTTGAATTTCGTTGTTTGAAATATTCTCTCTAGAAGTAGCATTACTGTTTTTTTTTCTGCAGTAGTTTTTGAATATTTTCAATAATAGAGATAAACTAATACGAGATACCTTTATTTTTTAAATATTATTTAGGCCCAAATAATGTTTCAATAAACACAACAACTAAATCTCTATAAACAGTATGTAAATAAACGAATAAATTAATACGATGGCTTGTGTCATATCATACATTCCCATACACGAACAGTGATGTCACCACTAAAATTTCAATAATGCCAACTTGACGGCGTGTTTTTATGACCCTATTAAAAATGGACTTTTTAATAATTTTTTAAAAACTCTGCGTTTAATATTATTAAATAAAACTTTATATTCAGAATCAGCGTTTATTGGTCAACATGAATATATTTTTTTAAAGCCTTAATATTTTTCACTGGAGTTCCTTATTGCAGTGTCGACTTTATATGTTCATTTTGCTTTCTGATATTACCTCTACTAGTTAGTTAAAGACAAAAACAAAAATGTCACTCTATCAAGTCTGGTATATTATATATGTTTTGACTGTAACTAAAAATATCATTTTATTTATTGAAATTTCTTGTTGGCCCCTGCGGGTATTATTGTTGATACGTACATTGTTAGCATAGTTACCATCACAAGTATCCATAATAGAAACTAAGGGAAATAAATAAATCATTTTTGAAATATTCAAATTTTTAATGCAAACATCAAAGTTTTAAAAATGGCTCTCCTTACGTTTTTTCGTCTAAACAATGAACTAAAATTACTGATAATGAAAAAAATACATTTTTTATATATACAGTACAGCGTCGATTATCCGAACTAATTGGGGGACGTGGGTGTTCGGAAAACCGGTATTTTCGGAAAATCGAGCCACACATGCATTACGTACTGCCATATTACGAAGCAGTGAATGAGTACCATATTTAAATTTATATCTTTAATGACAAATAGGAATTAAATGAAAAAAAGTGCAAAATTAACGCTTAAAAAAAATCATCAACATTCGTCTGCCGAAGCAAGCCTACCCGCTTACGAGCGGCTAGGTCACGTACTTTTTTAAAAACAGATATTTGATTCTGTTCGAGGCTCCGATAATGTAGGATGCGTCTTCCAAATCAATCTTTTTTACGATTTCTTATCAGGCTTACTTCTCCCTCCTTTCCTTTTCCAAAAGTAACTTACGTAAAAATTATTTTCTATAATACCGTTTGAAAGCCTCAATAACGCCTTGATCCATGGGTTGTAATAATGAAGTCACATTAGGTGGAAGAAACATGACTTTTACAAACTCGTCTTTTTCTTTTCATGAAGGATGAGTTGGGGCGTTATCAAGAAGCAAAGATGTTTTCACTCTTTTACCATTTTTTAATCGATGAGCTCTTACAGAGGGTATAAAAGTTTCTGCAAACTATTCCATGAAAATTGTACTATCCATCCAAGAACTCTTTTGCGAAGTGTAAACGATAGGCATCGCAGACATATTAAAGTGTTTGAAACAACGTGGTTTCTTGCTTTTGCCAATTACAAGCACGGGCAATCGGTGGCTGCCAGTAGCATTAGCACAAGCATAGGCAGTGACATGATCCTTGCTTATTTTAGGACCAATGCTAACGGCTAAGTTATAACCAAAGCTAAATGCTGCTAATTCACGACGTGAAGCAAAAGAGTTTTTCGTGGCAAAGCTTTCAAATTGAGCCCGGTTTCGTCTGCATTTTAGACGTTTTCGAGAGTAGGCACTCGCGGGTCGGGCGGGCGTAGTTTTTTTTTTTTTTTTTTTTTTCAGTGAATACCGCACAAGAATCTCAACTGCTCCCGTCTGGAGCCAGTGAGACTATGGCATCCCCAATTGGGGTATGTTGTGAGGCTGAAGGTAGTGGGGAGGGGAAGGAGGTGGGGAAGAGGAAGGTTGGGAAGTAGTTCGGATAAGCGGTCGTTCGGATGATCGACGTTCGGATAATCGACGCTCCACTGTATTTAACAAATGAATTATAAACATTATTGTCACCTCATTTTTTTGTCATTTCATATAAAAATAATTTAATACATTTTTCTCATATGCGGTCGAAATGGTTTCATGGAGGTGCACATTTTAATTCTTGTGTTCTTAACTTTTAGATTTGAATATAATGCATGGTATTTTCTCTTTCTAACACTGTTTAGATCATATATCTCACCATGACAGTAAGGGAGACACAACAATTTCTATGAGACCAAATATGAACAAATTGACTCTACGGGTTATAGCTATTTGTTCACAAAACAGAACAAATTGGACTGAGGGATTTAATTAAATAATTAATTATTTTTATAGTACTGTATATTGTTAAGTTTTATATTGTTAAGAGTTTTATAATTGTGTTATTTCTTACTAGTTAAGTATTCTCACAACTGAAATCAGCATAATGAAGATTAAGAAAGGAAGTCTCACGGCCGCTGTTCCCAATCCCACTAATCGATTACTAAGCCGAAACTAAGGTTCAACACTGCTCAAATGCACAACTACGCTCTTTCCAACACACAAGCATCGCTTAAGAATAGCTTAATCTAAGGAAGCCGGACATGTGATTAAGTTCGACTGAGCAAAGCAAACTTATAAAAAGTGTCGACAGAGTGGCGCTAACGTCACGTGGTAACGACGCGCCGGCGGCAAAAGTCAAGCTAACACTTTATTTTTAATATATTTTTTACATTTGTTTAATACAATATAAAATGCCAGTTTATGGATAACAGCATTTAAAAGAAATTATATGTATTAATAATAAATACAATATTTAACTCTTAAATATTAATTTAACATCGAAAGTTTTTACTTTGATGCATAGACATATGAATATTAGTAGACCTGCCCTAAGTAATAAAAGCATATTATTTCCCCCTCCCCATACCGGTTCCATTAGAACCGGCTGGGATTAAATATGGCTTCACATGAATCTAAAAAATGTGATGTCATCATTCTTCTGCGAGCCAGCGTCGAGCGTTCATCGGTGCATTTTACGAAATAACACCGCAAAAAACATGGTTTGTGTTTTGAAAACATCTAAATATATACTATCACTCGAGATACATGGCATGTTCTCGTCGATGTTTATTGGGGTAAGTAAATTTTGAAACATTTGTAAAAGTGTCCTAACTAAATACAGCAACCAAATATTGGAGTCTGAAAATAAACAAACTTTACTTTGCCATATTTAGACTTCGAAAATTTGTACATTATGCGGCGAGCAATTCGCGCTCCCATGTAAAAAGGTCTATTCATTCAAAAGCAGAGTTTACTTGAACTAAATGGTGATATTATAATGTGAATTTTTTTTTTTTTTACATTAACTCCACACAGGAGGCCCTGAGGAAAATGATTTCCCTCAGGGCCTATGTCATCTGGGATGCTGTGTGGAGGGTTTTTTTGAGGAGAGGAACGAATGAACATTGGTCTTGAAGAGACCCATGTTGTAGGAAGGAGGAAACACAGAGGCCGGCAAATCATTCCACAGCCGAGCTGTTGAACACAAGAACGAGTCGAAGAAACGACCCGTTCTCATGTGACAAATGTCAACCGTGTACAAATGTTGGGCACGTGTTTGGCGTGTTTCCCGACTATGCCCCGGTGCCGAAGGGATCAATGATGCTAGTTCCTCTGAGCATCTTCCATTGTAATACCGGTAGAACAAGGATAGCATTCCCACCCGACGCCTGTTCTCTAAAGATTGCAATCCGTCTGTTAAGATGGGAGAATCTATTAAACGGACCGCACGTTTCTGCACAGAGTCGAGGGTATTTTTCAGGTATTTTGGAGCTCCAGACCAGAGGTGGCTGCCAAATTCAACCATGGGGTGAACTTGTGATTTGTACAGGGTTAGCAGTTGTGTACTATTAAAGTATCTGCGGGCCCTGTACAGTACGCCCAGTTTTTGGGAGGCTAACTTTACTCTGGCTTCGATGGAGCCCCCATTCCTCAGCTGGTCACTTAGGATTACACCAAGCATATCAATGGAGGGCCTGTTCGGAAGATTGCTTCCGTTGAAAGATACTAGATTTTTATTGCCAGATGCCTATATACTGTCATATTGAGTTATCGACGAATCACATATCTCCAAAGTCATCTTCCCGCTCTGCGCCCCACTGTAGTTGTTGTCTACCCCTCACCTTTATGTTCTGGTCTAGTAATATTCATATGTCTATGCTTTGATGCCATTTTGGGCGGGGCCAAAGTGGGCGGGGTACCTTAAGATATTCAACAATAAAATATTTGAGAACAACGAGAATCGTTACCTTTAATACTATACTTACAAATTGCTGATGGTAGACTCAGATTGGTCTATCGAAAAGTTAGGAACAGAGGCCGTTACACGGTTTGAATAATATGTAGTTATTATTTTTGTTGTATAATATTTGTAAAGGCATAATATTATGTTACCAGAGGGAATTTTCCTTGTTTCAACGATTATAATATGTGCCAAGTCATTTTGTGATAATTTTTTTCTATTTTTGGCAATCTTTTCATCGAACTCACACTCTTAATACAAATATATTTTTAGAAAAAACCTTTAGAATCACCTTAATTACTGTAAAAGACAACTTTTTACATTCGGGGTAATAAAAAAAGTGCATTCAAAATTTCAATTGCGTAAAATGAAAATTTACTTTTCGCGTACGAGACCGCATCATTTTGCGGCCATTTACAATAATTCCCGTCATTTTGTTGTTTTCTAAAAAAATATTCGTGCGTGTCCAGTTCGATCGAAATCTTATTTTTAGTTATTAGTATATCGAACAAATTTTTTTCTTCACCTGATGATTTTGATGAGATGTTTTGTGCAATTTTCTGTATCAAATCATGATATTAATTGTAAGTTTATGATGGTACGTACCATTTAAGTTAAGAAGTTTTATATTATTATTTGTAAATTTTCACATTTTTAAAATACTTCACTCTACATCCGGAAGTCAATTTATTGATAAAAAAACCATTCTGATAAGCAGACACTATAATAATTTTCAACGAGCTTCAAAAGTATTAATTTGTACACAAAGATTGAAAAATTGGCTAAAGTTCGGTGTTTGGGCTAAATTCCTAAAAAATAAAACTAGTTATTTTTATACTAATTTGGGGTCGGGGAATCCGAATCTGAAAGAATTAGGCGGCGGCAAGCAATATTAACTGAATTACAGGACTTTAAAAAATTTTATACACATACAGGAAAATAGCCATTCTGGAAGCATTTTGATTCCTAGAAAATCAAACTAGTTATTTTTATACTAACTATGGGCCGGGGAATCCGAATCTGAAAGAATTAGGCGGCGGCAAGCAATATTAACTGAATTAAACGACTTTAAAATTTTCTATACACACACACATGAAAATAATCATTTCGGAAGTATTTTGACACACGTCGTACAAAGATCATAGAAAAACAAGATAACATAGATGTTTTTACCACACAAAATTAAGTGTTGCCATTAAGCAGTAATATTAATAACGTAAAATAACATGTTTATATTTTAAGTACTTATTTTTTATAAATTTTACTCACTTTTGTATCACAAACCATGTTACATAAACCCGGCGTAGCTGCTAAACTACTTGAAAACAGGGATGTTTTTTTGCCGTGACGCGAGCAGGTGGTATAAAGGGGCACAAACCATGTTACACAAACCTAGCGTAGCCGTTAAACTACTCGAAAACAGGGATGTTTTTTTGCCGTGACGCGAGCAGGCGGTATAAAGGGGCACAAACCATGTTACACAAACCTAGCGTAGCCGCTAAACTACTCGAAAACAGGGATGTTTTTTTGCCGTGACGCGAGCAGGCGGTATAAAGGGGCACAAACCATATTACACAAACCTAGCGTTAGGTTAGGTTAGGTTAGGGACGCGAGCAGGCGGTATAAAGGGGCTGGAGTTTTACCGCTTAGCTGGACTCTTATATGATCCGCGTATCCGACAGGAATCCTTCGAGACGAGCGAGTTTGACAAGGATACGACGGACGAAGAAGACTTGGTCGATTTATAAGGTATGTTTTTCTGCTGTTATCTATTTTCATATTGATATAGGGATAAATATTTTTGAGAGCTGGTAACACTGCCGGCACATGTTTTTGTATATTTCTTGTTTTTCTATGATCTTTGTACTACGCGTGTCAAAATACTTCCGAAATGATTATTTTCATGTGTGTGTGTATAGAAAATTTTAAAGTCGTTTAATTCAGTTAATATTGCTTGCCGCCGCCTAATTCTTTCAGATTCGGATTCCCCGGCTCATAGTTAGTATAAAAATAACTAGTTTGATTTTCTAGGAATCAAAATGCTTCCAAAATGGCTATTTTCCTGTATGTGTATAAAATTTTTTAAAGTCCTGTAATTCAGTTAATATTGCTTGCCGCCGCCTAATTCTTTCAGATTCGGATTCCCCGACCCCAAATTAGTATAAAAATAACTAGTTTTATTTTTTAGGAATTTAGCCCAAACACCGAATTTATTCCGAAAAATTCATTAATTTTTGGGGATCGCTGGCAACGGTTAATATGCACTTTTAAAAAAAAAAACCTTTTGATTCACCTTAATTACATTAAAAGGCAACTATTTGCATTGGGGGAAGTGGAAAATATTTCATTCTAAATTTCATTACGTAAAATTAAAATAAGCTTTCGTCTTGTGAGATTGTACGCCAGAATCACAAACCATGTTACATAAACCTAGCGTAGCCGCTAAACTACTTGAAAACTGGGATGTTTTTCTTGCCTTGACGCGATTAGGCGTTATAAAGGGGCACTTTCTTTTGTATCACAAACCATGTTACACAAAAATATTTTCCACTTCCCCCAATGCAAATAGTTGTCTTTTAATGTAATTAAGGTGAATCAAAAGATTTTTTCAAAAAAAAGTGCGTATTAACCGTTGCCAGCGATCCCCAAAATTTACCAAAAAAACAACTTCACAACAAACTAAACCAACCAGCTTTTACAACAATAAAAATCCTTTCCTTTTTTCTTGCTCAAAACAAAAGAACTCGATTTGCCAATAGATTTTTCACTACTGTTCCAATTTTCAAATAGTTTCAAACTAAGTATCTATGGTTAGAAAAGGTGGGTAAGTACTGTAGATAAACGACATCAAGGCAAGAACCAACCATATTATCATTTCAAAATCCAACAGCATAAAAAAATAAAATAATAGGTACATAGCTCGTTTCCAATGCCAAATACTTCAAGCCCTGCCGTGGTTAAGGAGCACTATTCAGAATCAAATTTAATTTATATCAGTTGTCAGTTATCAATACTTTAAAAAACATTCCCAATGATTTTATAACCAATATTGTATCTTTGATTGTGTATTTTAGCCTGACAACAAAATTCTATAGAAATTTATTTAAAAGTTTTCATTACTATAGCAACACCAATTTTAGAACAAAATATAGTAAGATACGATTTTAGATTTTCACGGCCAAACATTATTTTGTTATTAGTTTTTGGGGTATTATGCCGTGTTGCGCTACCTCCTTCTGCGTTGCAGTGTCCGAAACGTTGGCTAAAGAAGGAGGTAGCGCAACACGGCATAATACCCCAAAAACTAATAACAAAAAAAATAAATATATATATAGTAAATTTTGAAGGGTGAAAAGATAATTTATTTTGGGAGTAAGTACTATGTACTAATTTCTGAACATCACTGCTTGATATTGCGAAGAATATTCACTGGTGTTTTTTTTTCCAAAATCATCTCTTTGTTTTTGATATGTAAATAATCATAGCACCCTCCATTTTGTTCTACTATTTGTTACCAAACTGTAAATTAAGTAATAAATTTTTATTCATATTTTATTACTGTTAGAAAACAGTATGCTCAAAATACTTTATGATGCTTATAACGTAATTTTATTTATCTATATAAAATAATGGAGTTCGTCAAACCCATGTTCACTCTTTCCTTTACTTAAAGACCCACCGCACAGCATCCCCAAAGACGACAAAGGTCCTGAGATCTCCTCGGGGCCTCCTGTGTGGAGTTATAAAAATAGTGTTTTATTTATAAAGTTTAATCAAACAAAACAAAGTTATAGGTTAAGATATTTATTTATATAGTTCTTATTTAAAATAATTTATTGTAAATATGAAATTAATTGTTGATTATATTATTATGTAAAGTGTAAGAAAAATGTTTTGTAAAGAAAAAGAATTTATTTAATAAAATATACTTACATATTCAGATGGCCATTCAACTCTTGCTTTTTTCATTTCTTAGGCCCAGTTGTTTTACAGAAATTCACGTGTGACAAAGTCATCAAATTCAATGCCATTTAGTTTTTTGACAGTTAATTATTATTGTAAATACATAAAGTCATAATAAACTTATCAAGAACCTTAAGTTATTGAGAAGACCCCCACAGAATTAATTGTGTTTGAATGTAAATAATACCAAACATTACACCGTTAAATGCCGGTTCTAAGTCCGTTTCAGCTTTTATAAATTATTATTTTAAATTGTTATCAACAGAAGAGGACCACTATCATATTGTTAAGCATGTCGGCTTATTACACTTTGATAGAAAGCTGAAACGCACCTAGAATCAAAGTTAACGGGAACCTTTCAAATGTCGAAAAACAAAATGGCGCTGAATGTCAATTTGAACTTGTGCAAAACGCTTGGGCTTTAGAATTCTTTGCATTTTATTCCTGTCAATCCTTTTCTCTCAGCTTTGCCAGGTCTTAATGTAATGTACAGTGATACCAGTGATACGAGTTTAATTCGTTCCGTAACCTTGCTCGTATTACAAAGCAATTTTCCCCATTGAAATTGAAATGCCATTAATCCGTTCCAGCCAATGACGTTATATAAATAAATAGACTCGCCATAGTCTCATATACTCACAATATAATGTGGAAAGTAAGGAACACTCTTTTGTTTTCAGCAATTTTCAGTATAATTTCTTAATTCAAAAGTTTATTCCTGTGTGATAAAGATAGACAATCAAATAATGTGTGTGTATGAATGACATGAATATATGAGCGGGCAGCGTATTGCTTGTCACTTTTTGATGGAACGTTCGCTGTCTCCTTTTCTTGAGGCCCACTAGAATAAAAGGTCCGGCTGCCTGTCGGAGTTTGATATGTCGAGCTATACAATAAATACAATAGGGCAACGACAGTTTTCAAATGGTGGCGGTTGTCATCAATACTTGTTGTAACTACTGATTTATGTGTTGTTTTACCGCAAGCAAACAAATAAAGGAGTGTTTAGGCTGATTAGTCTACTTTAAAACAGTAAAGTTTACTTAGCAACAGAAATTTGGCTGTTGCGCGTCCAGACCCTTTACTTTAGTAGGACTTGAATTTTCTCTAATGACGTGTAAAACCGCGAGCGGGAAGCATGAAAATTAATTATAATATTTATAATAATCGATAATATTAAGTAATTTGCGTGTACTTACAAATGAAATGTTATTCATTCGCCTTTACTATTATTTGCCGTGTAATTGAAACATTTTCTCATCACACAGGAGGGCATTTTGGCACTTTTTAAAATGCAATTTACTTACTGGTAAGTGCTGGTAAGACGCAACCTTACTCGACGCGTAGCAGTTTAGTACTAAAGTACTAGATATCGAGAATGGTGCAATTGTCTTGTTCTTGTCTTCCCACTTTGAGATTTCTACCCCTCGCCTAATATAGTATGTAACGTCATTGGTTCCAGCCCCCAAAATCTCCCTTATGAAAAGATGAATACATAGTCATAAAAAGCAAAAGGTTTTTTTACGCTGTGAGTCAACATGTGGTTTTTGATTAAACGATTTTTTACAGCCGGAACTGGGTTTTTGTGATGAAAAGGATTTTTCTTTACTGTGTGTCAGCATGTGGTTTGCAAACATACTTTTTGAAAAAAACGAGTGTGCTTTAGATCACACAACTGAAGTAAAACTTTACTAACTTATATCTCCCTCTCAACTTCCGTTCGCCTCGCCTGATCACACTTTTCATAACACTCTGGTCACGCATTCATCAGCTTACTCCCCAAGTCAAGCGTGCGTAAAGGCCCGACCTTGCGCCTCGCCAGATCACACTTTTCGTAACGCTCTCGTCATGCATTCACCAGCTTACTCCCCAAGTCAAGCGTGCGTAAAGAAGTTTTACTTCAAAAATGATTTTTTGCAGGCGGTACATGAAGAGGGTTTTTTTTCCACTGTGAGTCAGAATGTGTTTCTTCAAATCTCTCTTATGAGAGGATGAATACGTACAGTCATAACAAGCAAAAGGTTTTTTTACGCTGTGAGTCAGCCGGCTGTTCCTCGTATCTCAAATGTTGCTCGGATTTTATAGCACTTCACTTCACTCGCTCGATGGCTCGTATCTCAAATATCTTGTGTGTTAGAGCACTCGTATCTCAAGGTACCATTGTATTTACCTTTTGCATAATAGCCTTTACTGCATGGCGAAATAACTGTCAAAAGACCGTAATTAACACAATCTATTATTTCCGACGACAGGTGATTATGAAGTGAAACCGAGAATCTTACAAACTCTTAACTTACCTGTTGTCTCGCTTTCATGTTGCCTCTCTTAGACCCTTCCTCCACATGATATGCAAATCGATTGTCCAGTTGATTACTCAGACATCTCCAAAAATATATAATATAGTTGTGAATGATGAATACTTGGAGCAGGTGGATGAGTTTGTGTATGTGGGAAGTAAGTATACGAGAGATGGGAAGGCTGAAAGAGATATTGAAAGAAGGGTAAATGCAGGTAACTCCATTAATGGAGGACTGAACAAACTATCCAAAGAAACAAAACTAGCAGTCCACGATAGAGTGCTGGTACCTACCCTGATGTATTACAGTGAGGAGTGGAACTGGCAGAGGAAGGATGAAAGTAGACTGAATGCTGCTGAAATGAGATTGTTATGAAAATATATAATATTCAAATAACAATTGTAATCAAGTACTGATAATTAATTTAATTATTGTCAATGGGTTTTTTTTGACATCCATATATCGGCGCGAATAGGTAGAAAAACATTATTCTTGCCGGCGGGATTACTTATCCACAGGGCCTAGTTGGGCGCAGACCCGGTGGGAACGTCACAGTGCCTAGTTTGAAACGATGTGAGTTTCTTTTTATTTAAAGTCGACCGGAACAAATATTCCCTTAATATTGATTGAGGCATCTTATCCTGAAAATGTCGGATAATCATATAATGGCCGATTCAAGTAATACGTGTAATCGTGATTTATAATCGCACCCGAAGTTATTAAAAAACGCGTGTCGATGTGCACACGGAAGTGGAGTTCCGTATCGAGAGTAATCAAGGCTAACGGCCGGCAATCCTCGCTCGCTTTGAACCTGTTTAGTGTCGGGAACAAGCTGTGACATATATTTAATCGGATGAATTCCGTATTTGAGGGAAGGACCCTTTACTTACTTTGCCGCGCGCGCCGTGGTACACGCGTTAGCGCACGGATGGATGGACACGACCGACATGGACATGGACCTGGACATGGACCGAGAGACGGGGCTGGCAGGCTGGCCGCCTGCGCTGCAGCAGACACGGACCCGTGGAGGAAGGCGTTTCCATTCCTCCGCAGAAAACTAGCTAGGTAGTTTAGGTATTTCGAAAACGGTCAATGATGGGGGTAAGTGAGTTGTATATGTAATCCTATTAATGAAATAGATGACCTTATTATTTCGAAAGAACTTGCCTTTCATTTATGTAGAGCTACTTGTGAATAAGCACTATATGCCCACCTCTGAGGACGAGTACTCAGGCCACCACGGAGCTCAGCATACCCTGTCGTCCGACAGGGTTTGGCGCCCTTAAGTTTCCCCAGGAAACTAAGCTGACCACTGCGATGGTTTACACTGTACGAATCTCAATCTTACTCTCAATATTAATGGCATTCTCAAGCACCCTAACAGAAGTAGCAGATTGCTACATATCAAGATCCCTGAGGCGTATGTTTGGTAAAACCATGTATGATCATATGAGAAGTGTGAAGATCCACAAAGAATGCTATGATGTAAGCGTAATGAGTAAGATTAAGAAAGGGACTCTCAGATGGTTTGGTCACGTAGAGCTAATGAATGAAGAAAGGAGAATATATGACACAAATGTGAATGGTAGAAGTCGGGGATGCTCGTGGAAGACATGGCATGATCAAGTGAATCAGATACTTGAGTCGGGCCATGTCAAGAGTCAAGAATAATAGAAAAGGATGTATGAATGAGGGAAGGAGTGTGAGCCAAGACTGAATTGCTCGGCAGTCCGTCCTCTCTGCCTACCCCTGCAGCGAAACAGTGTGACGGTTAGTAGACCCTGGCTACACGAGCGGTTCTCCCGCCGCAGTACACCGCCCGAGAAAGCTGTTGCAGTCTGTCATACTACACAGATGGTGGTTTCCCGTTATCTTTTGTTCTTTCTTCAAAATGGATCTGCCAATGATCACTGCTCTTGCAGCGCTTATTTTAATAGTTATTAAAAAATAAAAAGGCCGAAGTGTTTGGGTGGCACCAATATTAAGTAATCGTTTAACTTCAGGAATATTTTATTTAATGTTTAGTGTACACCGAGATAATCCTCAAAATTTTTCACATTAATTCTCGATTTGTGTAATCATTCAACCTTACATCATATGAAGCGGGCCGATCTTGTATTTTTATTATGAATCGCTCTGTATCAAACATGGATCCTTCACGCGCACAACCGATCAACAATGCTCTCTCGCAGGAAATGATGCAATCGCGGGAAACCGCTTGTGTCGTATGAACGTTGTGGTCATCCGCTGCTAGAGAACCGCTGCATGCGGTGGTCGAATTTCTCCCGCCTGCGAACGCGCCGGAAATCGCGCAGTATAGATTGCGTCCAGTGGCGTGCACTCCATATAGGCACAAAAGCATTGCCTACCCTACCGTATTTGTAAAACATAAGTATGTAAATAATATCATAATCTATTAAATTATCATTAAAAATAAATTCACACTTTCAAAAATAAGTGCGAAAAAGCTGAGCAACCGAAATTACGCGAGCGCGCCTCATCAAACGGTATACCAACTACAAACGTGGCATAAACTGTAACTAGAATCTACACGCGCACCCTCCGACTGCCTCACTAAAATGCGGCCTTATTTCTGCTTGGAGCTAACTTCATACAAGATATAATATCAATGTTTACGAAATGCACATAGCATAGAGTAGAACTGTCGTTTTGAATTTGCTTCTATGGGGTTTTTTTTGTTAATATTAGGCAGTGCTTTCAGGAACAAAATTAGCAAATGGCAATCAGTGACGACAGTGACATCTGTTGTTATCTATTTCTATCAACTAGTTGTCTTACCAGCAGCAAGCACACTTAGCGAAAACTTGTACGAAGGGAGTTATTTTTTGTAGGAATTTTTTATTTTTTTATTTGAATCAATTCGGCGGTTTTCCTACTGCTTACCCTGATCAAAAACTCTGTGCACGCCACTGATTGCGTGATACAACATTCATAGTAAATTGGGTGTGCTGTGGTTTACAAGCGGTTTCCTGCAGCGGGAGAACCACTCGTGTAGCCAGGGCCTTAAGAAGGGGTTTAAACTTGAGTCACATTCAAAGAAAATAATTGTATTTTTAAAACATTTTATTATGCAACAATATTTCATTACAAAATATAAATAAAATGGCAAATATATATTCACAATAATATTCTTTATAATTAAACAGATGACAGCCTTCCATACTTATAAAATAATATAGCATTATGAACCTGCGTAGCATAACTTGTATACATATAAGAACAAAACGTGAACAACATAATTATGCAATAATATATTGTATTTACAATTTATGTAAATAGCCCACAAGAGTCCCAACTGCTCGCGCCTGGAGCCAGTCAGACTACGGCACCCCCAATTGGGGTGTGATGTGTGGCTGAAGGTAGTGGGGAGGGACGGGGAAGAGGAAGATGGGGAAGTACATGGCTATTCAGATCTGGTCACCAAACACGGATAAAGCCATGTTTCAATTCTGAATGGTGGTCTTACACTGGAGGGGAAGGAGACGGGGAAGAGAAAGGTTGGGAAGTACCGACTATTCAGATCTAGTCATTAAATACGGCTTAAGTCATTTCAAGCAACGTTTCAATTCTGAAGGCCCCACAATGAGGGGTTGGAGATGGGGAAGAGGAAGGTGGGGAAGTACCGGCTATTAAACACGGCTAAAGCCATTTCAAGCAACGCTTCTATTCTGAATGGTGGGACAGGGTGATACTGAGAGTATCTTTCGCTCTGGAACGTGCCGCAAATATACTATATATGTTTTTAATGAATTAATTGTGAAATACCTCAAATTAGTCAAATAAAATTTATTTTCACACGCCGGGATTCAATCCCACGACCTTCAGATTGCGAGTCAAGAGCCTTACCCCTCGACCACGGAGGACATTTAGCTACTATATGAATTTAAAAAAGATGGTTATACCATTATTTAAATTTTTAAAGAGCTCCTAGTTGATCCAACTTTACAAATGTGTAATTTTTTTCATCACTTTTGGAATAGATTCTTCCAATTTGGGAGGCGGGTACAGGTACCGCCGCCCCGGTAACCATTCATTAGTTAACCAACACCCCCGCCTTAGGTCATCCCAAATAGTTCGCTACGTTTGGTGATTTAACAGGTTCACGGGGTGAGGTTTGTCTAGGTCTCGGTGGTGAATACGTTTGCCACCTACTGCGTGGCGGGCCGGATCGGGAGAGACTCTTTCGACCCATAGGATGGATCAATACATCCGTCACTCCTGGACACACTGATCCCCAGATGCCTTCCCACCATTATACCTTTTTCCTTCCTAAAACTTCCTCTCCTTCTTTTCCTTAAAAAGATGTTCCACACAGAATCCCCTACGATGACAGTGAAATTATTTTCCTCAGGGCCTCCTGTGCGGAGCTAATGTAAACTATAAAGTACTATAGACTATAAAGTAAAACTCTCTATAAAGGTTTTTATAGGGACCAAAAAAAAGCTTATTACATGAGGAAACCTTACATCGATCGTCCACTTGATTAGTCAGACATCTCCATAATACAAGTTTTGAAATAATGGGGAAAGCAATATTCGAATGCTCACCATAAAGGTAAATATTATTTACAAGTGTCTGTGTTTACATATCTGTGAAATCATAACAGCCCAGTACATTAGTAAGACATTTTGAAATATCCTATCAGTGACCCAGAATTTTTTTTTATTTATTTCACTACTTGAGTTTTTATGCATTAGTGCCTCCCTTCACGGATATACTTACAAGATACTTGATCCTGTGCGCGAATCATACGCGCCGATCGTAAGTACCCCCCGTACGATTTGGCTGTCGGTTTCCAATCAGTATCACGATACCGACAGTGCTGATCATCGCACGCGACGCTTCGCATCATTTGTGTCTGATACATATTCGAATGACGTTTGACAGAAATGGCGTCGGAACATGAAAGTAATGTTAGATTTGTTCTGGAAGTGGAAAAAATGCATGTTTATATATACTTATACTTTACCAGAATACGTAAGAAAGGATTTAGTGCAGAAGGCATGGATTGATGTTGGAAAAAAAGCCATATGACATCGCTTGACTGCGTGTTAACTCCACGGCTGCACGTGAAAAATGATCAAGTTCAGTATATTTCGGATAGCGCCGTGTACGGAGACTAGCATTAAAACAAGTGGTATATCAGCAGGGTACTTGTGATTTCGTCACAATTACGTAGATTGTAAGTATCTCCATGAACGGAGGGCCTTATAATTAAATTTCTTTTTACATTAGATCCAGAGGGTAAAATAATTCCTATCTTTGGGGATGCTGTGTGGAGGGTCTTTTTTGGAAAGGAAGGAGAGGAAATTCTGGGAAGGAAAAGAGTATTAGGGGTGGGTAGGAATCTGGGGGTCAGTGTGTCCGAGAGTGACGGACGTATGAATCCGTCCCTCCCGCTGCGGTGCAAGGCGATGTTCCGAGAGAGTACGGCTGGAGAAGTCAAAGGGACTCCCTCAACCATTCTCTCCCGGTCCGGCCAATCCACCGCCAAGACCCGGATAAACCTAATCCCATGAACCCGAGCATCCCTACTAAGTCACCAAACGTATGGCAGAGGTGTTGGTTCTCCGCCTCCCGAGGTGGATGTGGTGGTGTTTATGAGTAATCTGATTATTGTACCAGATAGAGGGGACACTAACACATATAACTGCATACTCAACTTAAATTTGAATTTTTCGGAGATGTCCGACTAATTAACTGGACGATCTACATGTGGGATAAATTACTAGTTCTATATATATATATATATATATTGGGTGATGGTTCTTATCAAGGACTGATGTAATTATAAAAACAATAAGGTAGGTTTGTATCTATAACAGGGCTATATACGTCTACACCAGTTGCCACATCTGCGTGAGGCGTTCTCCTTGCGGCAACGTCATGGACTGCGGGCGGCTGAACGTGAGAAACACTTGCTTGTACGTTTTCTTCATTTCACGGTCAAAGAGCTGGAAAACAAAAATAAACCATTTTATATAAGAACTTTTGAAGGTTATATCCATCAATGTAATTAATATCATTTAAGAAGATATTTCTAATACGTAAATCTAAACAAAAGTATGAAAAAGAACAAGACACAGAAAAATAAAAATAAGAGGTCGCAATGTTGGCATTAGTTTCGGTAAGACAAAAGATCCAGGGTTCGAGTTCCAGTTGCAACCATTAGGGAACGTACCCATATTACGTGACCCATACTATGTGACCCACTTTTTGCAATTTTTAACCCCCCCCCCTTCCCCTACAGTTTTCACGTAGTAAATAATAAATATGGATTTTAATAAAAAAAAATTATGCGATTTTAACCCTTATGTATAAAGAAACTGGACAAAAGACAAGGTGAGAATCGCTTGCGCCAACATCATTCTTGATATAGCCTAAAGTTTCATTCACCTGGCGACACCAGAATATTTTTAAATGAATTATAGTGAAACCCTCTTAAGAAGTTCCCGCTTAAGAAGTTTGGTTTTTTTTGTCCCCTGACCCAAAATTGGCCCAATTTTTCCCCCATATAAGGTTTTCCTGCTTAACCTCTAGTTTTTGCCGTGATTTCAGCTGTCAAAGTCCGAACATGATACTTGACAAAACATCGAAAAACCTACCAATTTACCAAATTAACGCAAGTAATGTTATTTTTATAGATAGTTTATTGTTCAAGGAATGTGTTTCGGTTAATAAAATAAACGATAGCCAAAAATTAATTCACAAAATGTTATTTCAAAGTGATGATTTGCATAATTTCCAGTATGGAAGTTAGTTTCAGGCACGGCTCTCCACCGGTTAAACAACGCAATGGATTTTCATGCGGTTTTCACCAATAGATAGAGTGATTCAAGAGGAAGGTTTATATGTATAATACATGCTTATTATAGTAGAAAAAAGCTGAGAAATTCAAATATTCAATTCAGGCAGCTGGCAAGCGGATGGTGTGGATTTTATAAAGGTTGGGTAATGGCATTGTGTTTCATTAGCCACAGCAACGTGTGGCCGGGTCGGCTAGTTTGAATATAAAGCGTGGTATTTTCTCTTTCTAACACAGTTTAGATCATTTTTCTGACCATGATAGTGTATCCCTACACAACGATTTTTATGAGACCTGTGTGAGTTGTTCCCAAAACAGAAAAAATTACCAAAATTTTCCAAAGGACCAGATTTTTTTTTATGATCGAAATCAGATTTCTAACTAATAATTGTATTTGTTCAATTTTGGAGGGTCAATGACCAAATGACCTCAGGGGGAAGCTGACACTGATGTCTACTATGATCGAGGTGCGTGACTCTACTCACATCCTCGTCCGTGTCGTCCAGCAGCTCAGAGATGGGCGTCTCCATGGTGGCGTGGGGGGCGGCCAGCACTCGAGCGGCGGCATCTGCCACGGCCGGCACCGCATGCCGTCGCAGCCCGCACGCCTCCCACACGCTGGACTGCAGGGCGCCACTCAAGCTGGGATCGCACTCTTCCATCATGTAGGGGTCTGTAGAGGCTGTATCAGAATTACATCAGATTAAAATTACAATACCCTCTGTGATTGGTTTTCAAATGGCGATATGCATAGTTCCTACCGGGATGTCATTTATTCAGTACCTGCCCTCCCTAACCATATCACCTTGCTGAAAAAGCATTTGAAAATGGAACAATGACAAGAGTGAAATCAAGTGCTTTTATTTCTGAAAAAAAAAGAAGAAGAAAAAAAAAGAAGAAGATTTTGGACTCGTAGATTGGAAGCAACTTGTTGGTGTCGTTCATGTTCATAATCTCGTTTATGAACTAAACCGTATTGAAAGTACAATATTGTTTTGTAATTATTTGTTGTGGTGATAACTACCTCGAGGTATCGCTGTGGAACAATAAAAAGTGTATTTGTAATTGTGTTGTTCGCTTTCGCAGAGGTAAGTGATTGGTTGTCCTTCTTCCGTGTAATCCATTATTTTTCCCTACACACCCAATTCCAGCAAACACCATTTTGTTTCGTTTCTTTTCATTTACAGTGAAATCCTCTTAAGAAGTTTTTCAAGGGACCGGAAAAAATAAACTTCTTAACCGGTCAAAGGCCGTGACATTTAGCGGAAATTCGCGGAACTTCGCAAAAAAACACTAAAAAACCACCACTTTGAATTTTGAATTGAATGTTTTGTTGATAAATTTTGAGCTATTGTATATTTTATTAACTGAAACACATTCACATCACAATAAACTATCTACGAAAACCACATTACTTGCATTTATTACGTAAATTAATAGGTTTTATGATCGTTTTATTCGCGATACACCCATTAATTGCGACCGTTAAATTCGCGGCAAATTCTGACAGCCGATTGTCATAGAAGAAATCGTTTTTAAAATATTCCAGGGTGACTAGGTGAATGAAACTTGTAGCGTCTCCGAGAGTAATGACAGCGCAAGCGATTCTGACACTGTTCTCCATACAAATTGTGTACATAGAAGGGCCAAAATCGTCGACCAAAAGTTTTTTGTCGGAAGTATTATTCAAATATTTGAATTATTTTCTCGCGCATGCGCATATGACGCGCGCGCCGGCGCGTCTCCGGCCTCCCAGCGGTTAAGCAGGAAAACTTTATATGTGGGAAAATTTGGACCAATTTCTGGCCGAGGGATCGAAAAAACCAAACTTCTTAAGCCACGAAACGTCTTAAGAGAGAACTTCTTAAGAGGGTTTCACTGTAGTATTTAGGGTCGTTTTCAAGCAGTAATTCGGAAACAGTTACGGATGCAAAACTTTTGGCTTTCAGTATGGCGGTCCATCCAAGCATCCTGATGTTATTAGAATTCATGTCCATGACTGAAATAATAGTTACAGACTTCTGTGTATGAATGTGATTGAAGCAAGCAGTATGACCAAGTTGTTTGGCGGTCTATTCTCTCTGACTACCCCTGAGTTGAAACTATCTGTTCGCATTATAGTTTATACATTCAAGTTCATACCTTGAATGAATTTGAATGTGATTGAAGCAAGGAGTGTGCAGTAAATGACAAAATATACATTTTCACATAAACTCGATATTGAATTAAGTCTAAACTTAAATTTTAAGCTGCACAGTTTACACCAGCGCTGTGCAAGCGGGTTCCCTACAGAGCATCGATCTATCCATTTATCGGATCATTTAACCTGTCAAAGGCCGTTTTCTAACAAGAAATTCCCTAACAAAGCACCACTTTGAATTTTGAATTGAATGTTTTGTGGATTAATTTTGAGCTATCGTAAATTGATATTATGTTATGACAGTCACCTGCTAATCGGAGCTGCACGCCTTCCTCGCGGCACGCCATGCGCTTGAGGGCGGGATGGCGTATCAGCAGATTGGCCACAAAGTGAAGCAGGAGCGTTACGTCGCACGGCGGCGCCAACAGCGCCAGGCGACATAGCCGTTTCACAAAGCCCGCCACCAGTGCCTCGGGGAGATGTCTGTGAGAGAGAGAGAGAGGCAGAATTAAAAAAATGTTAATAATAATTAACATCTTGTATTATATAATACTTTTTTATAAAAATATCAAGAGACAGAAAAATGACATCTCCATTTCTATTCCAAATACGCACAGGAGTCACTGGTTAAAATACTTGGAGTACATGCTCAGCCCCGGATCCAGGGGGGGAGGAGGGGCAATCGGGGTGCATACCCTAGGCGGCAGTATTAGGGGGAGCCAAAATAGTAACTTATATGTTTGATTGAAAAAAAAACTTGATTCACAGAGTGCCGAGTGCCTGTCATCCAGCGCACGTTGTTCTATCGTTTATTCATTTGATTTTAAAAGGCCCAGCTGGTTTTAGAACACAAGTTGATTTACGAATGTATCCTAAGTCGATTTTGAACGCGTGCATAGTGTAAGTTGTAGGTTCTCAACGTGGGCGATAATGTCCCCTTGTCAGCGTTTGAGACTTTCAGGGGGGCAGTAAAAGACCCAGAGAAAATTAGTATGTAGAGATGGCACAGTGAGGGAGTGGGCAGGTAAAAAAATATGATCTAAAAAAGACAAAAAAAAACACACTTGCCAAATTCACATACTTGGTAGTTAAGGAAATGGATGAAAATTGAACTGAAAGATTCCTTTACATTCAGATCTACATTAAATTGGACAATATGAATTTTTTTATTATATGATTTTATCATTTTACTTGTGTTATTATTACTAAGTATTGACACTATATCATGAATACGAGAAGGAAGGAGGTAGAAACCCGGTACTTAAAACACAAAAGGATTGCTTTTTTAAATTGCTAAACAAAAATGTATAAAAAAATAATTTTATAAATTTTTAATCGATTCCCTGACAGTTGAGCCAAAAAAACCAAACTTCTAAAGCCACGAAACTTCTTAACCTCTGATCTGCCGGAGACGCGCCGGCGCGCGCGTCGTATGCGCATGTGCGAGAAAATAATTCGAAAATTTGAATAAAATTTTCGACCAAAACTTTTTGTCTGCGATTTTGGCCTTTCTATGTACAGAATTTGTATGAAGAACACGGTCAGAATCGCTTGCGCTAACATCATAGATGATATAGCCACTAGTTTCATTCACCTTGCAACCCCAGAATATTTTTAAAACGATTATGTCTATGACTTAGAAACGTCAGATTTTACTGCAAATTTACCCGTCGCAATTTATGCGTGTTCCGCGACTAAAACATCGTAAAACCTATTAATTTACGTAATAAATGCAAGTAATGTTGTTTTGGTAGATAGTTTATTGTTCTAGGAACGTGTTTCAGTCAATGAAATATACGATAGCTCAAAATTAATCAACAAAGCATTCAATTCAAAATTCAAAGTGGTGCTTTTTTTAGTGAATTTTCGTGAAATGGCATGGCCTTTGACCGGTTAAGAGGGTTTCATTGTATTATTAAAAGCCTAGATCTAAGAATTTATAAAGCACTACAATCTGTTGGTGAGGTCACCAAGCAACGTGTAAGGAAAAGAAATACAGTGAAACCCTCTTAACCTGTAATCGGCCGGAGGTGCGCGGATGCGCGCAGATTGCGTGAAAAAAATATTTCGAAAAAAATATGTTTGTCTGCGATTTTGACCCTTCTATGTACAGAATTTATATGAAGAACAAGGTCAGAATCGCTTGCGCCAACATTACCCCATAAGATGGGTAAAAATTTCATTCATCTTGCAACCCCAAAATATTTTTAAATCATTTTATCTGTGGCATCAAAATGTCAAATTTGCCGCGAATTTTATTTGTTAAAGTCAAAAACATCGTAAAACCTATCAATTTACGTAATTATCGCAAGTAATGTTGTTTTGGTACATAGTTTATTGTTCTAGGAATGTGTTTCGATCAATAAAATATACGATAACTCAAAATTAATCCACAAAACATTCAATTCTAAATTCAAAGTCGTGCTTTGTTAGGGAATTTCCAAGTTTTTTTCGGCTTGTGTCAAAGGCCGGCAAATTCCAGGAAAAATACGGAAATTACGCAACAAAACACGATTTTGAATTTTGAATTGAATGTTTTGTGGATTAATTTTGAGCTATCGTATATTTTATTGACCGAAACACATTCCTAGAACAATAAGTACCAAAACAACATTACTTGGGTTAATTATGTAAATTAATAGGTTTTATGATGTTTTAGTCGAGGAACACGCATCAAGTTTGACCGTTAAAATTGACAGCAAATCTGACATTTTCATGCCACAGATAAAATCGTTTAAAAATATTCTGGGGTTGCAAGGTGAATGAAATTTTTACCTGTCTTATGGGGTAATGTTGGCGTAAGCGATTCTGACCTTGTCCTTCATACAAATTCTGTACATAGAAGGGTCAAAATCGCAGACAAACATAATTTATTCGAATTTTTTCCCTGCGCATGCGCACAATACGCGCGCACGCCCGCGCGTCTCCGGCCGGTTACAGGTTAAGATGTTTCGTGGTTTAAAAAGTTTGGTTTTTTCGGTCCCTCGACCCCAAATTGGCCCATTTTTTCCCGCGTATAAGGTTTTCCCCGCTTAAGAAGTTTGTTTTTTTCGGTCCCTTGGAAAACTTCTTAAGAGGGTTTCGCTGTAGTACCAAGAGCAGAGAAATTAAAAGAGTAAAACGGGAACTAACGTGGAACTGAGGAACATATCAGCCAGATAGAACAGCCTGGACTTGTGCTTGATGTGGAAGATCTCCGGCTCAAACATGGAGTACAGCTTGGTGTAGACGCGAGGGTATTCCAGGTTGTGCTGCTGGATGAGGGTGAAGACTCCCTGCAGGGCCAGCATGCTCGCCGCTCCACCTGAAATCATTTTAAATATAGACATATTATAATAAGAGTGTTTGAAAAATTGAAACTAAAGCCAAACCCGATCAATCTGATTGTTACAGTTATCAGATGGAGACAGTAAATAATCTGATTGTTGCGGTAATCAGATGCAGAGAGTAAGTAATCTGATGTTTATGCTATCAGATGGAGAGTAGTCCGATTTTTACAATTATCAGATGGAGACAGTAAATAATCTAAATGTTACGGTAATCAGATAGAGAGAGTAAGTAATCTGATTCAGTAAATAATCTGAGTGTTACAGTTATTAGATGAAGACAGTAAGTACATAATCTGATTTTTACGCTTATCAGATGGAGAGAGTAATCCGATTGTCACAGTTATCAGATCAAGACAGTAAATAATCTGATTTTTATGGTAATCAGATGGAGAGAATAAGTAATCTGATGTTTACGTGTATCAAATGGAGAGAGTAATCTAATTGTTACAGTTATCAGATGGAAACAGTAAATAATCTGATTGCTACGGAAATCAGATAGAGAGAGATTACGATTACGCTCGTCAGATTGAGAGTCTGAATGTTACAGTAATCAAATACAGTGAAACCCTCTTAAGAAGTTCTCTCTTAAGACGTTTCGTGGCTTAAGAAGTTTGGTTTTTTCGGTCCCTCGGCCCGAAATTGGCCCAAATTTTCCCACATATAAGGTTTTCCTGCTTAAGAAGTTTTTTTTTCCGGTCCCTTGAAAAACTTCTTAACCGGTCAAAGGCCAGGCCATTTCGCGGAAATTCGCGGAACTTCGCAAAAAAACACTAAAAAACCACCACTTTGAATTTTGAATTGAATGTTTTGTTGATAAATTTTGAGCTATTGTATATTTTATTAACTGAAACACGTTCACAACACAATAAACTATCTACCAAAACCACATTACTTGCATTTATTACGTAAATTAATAGGTTTTATGATGTTTTATTCGCGATACACGCATTTATTGCGACCGTTAAATTCGCGGCAAATTCTGACAGCCAATTGTCATAGAAGAAATCGTTTTAAAAATATTCCAGGGTGACAAGGTGAATGAAACTTGTAGCGTCTCCGAGAGTAATGATGGCGCAAGCGATTCTGACACTGTTCTTCATACAAATTGTGTACATAGAAGGGCCAAAATCGCAGACCAAAAGTTTTTTGTCGGAAGTATTATTCAAATATTTGAATTATTTTCTCGCGCATGCGCATGTGACGCGCGCGCCGGCGCGTCTCCGGCCTGTCACCGGTTAAGAGGGTTTCACTGTAGATTCAGTAAATAAGCTCAGTGTTAGGCTGGGCGCATACACACGTTTTCCTTATTCGATTTCCTAATGCGAATTTCGATTTGGAATTCCGTGAGACTAGCGCAAACGTTAGTTTTTCTTCATTCGGAATGTATACACGTCAGTACAGATTGTGATAGCGTGGTGAACGCACGACGATGGAGAACGACGATTTATTAGCAATTGATTTCTGTTAATAATAAAGAAGAAAAAAATAATGAAATGATGAAAAATAATGAATTAATAATGAAAGTTTCTGCCTCACACATTATCGTGTTGTGATTCTATGCGTAACAAATACAAAGAATACGTCCGATGTACGCGGTGCGGGTGTGATACTAAATCTGAATAGAAATTTCCGAACGTGTGCGCCGGCACAAACAAAATGTATGCAAGCGCTGCGTTCCGCATGACGTCATTAGGTTTTTTCCAGTAGGTTTCTCCGAACGCGCCAGCTTGCATTCGAAACGTTCGTACGGAATTTGTTCCGTTCGGAAAAAAAGCGAACATGTGCATCAGTTAATGTATTTTCTACTGATTCCATGCATTCGGATGTCTGAATACGGAAAACGAATTCGGAAATCGAATGCGGAAAACGTGTGTATGCGCCCAGCCTTACAGTTATTAGATGGAGACAGTAAATAATCTGAGAGTAAATAATCTGAAAGTAAATAATCTGATAGTAAATAATCTGATAGGTAATCAGATGGAAACACTTCTTCAATATTGAGAGTGTTATCTTCCACCCTGGGATGAAATAGTTATCTGGATAGTTACCCGAGTCCATGCTGTCCATGAGGAAGTCGGTGAGCAGCAGCGGGTTGGGCAGGTTGGGCAGCAGGCGGTCCAGCAGCAGCAGCAGCGCCCGGCGGTGGCAGTCTCCGCTCAGCTGCCACGAGGACACGCAGGCCCAGCAGCGAGCCATCCACCGCTGCACCTTCACCAGCTGGAAGTGGAACGGCGCCTTGCCTGAAAGTTGCAAAGGAAAAATGATACACTCAAAGTATATTAGAAATGCGGTCCTTGTTCTACCGGTATCTCAATGGAAGAAGCTCCGAGGAAGAAGCTTCGAGGAACCAGCGTCGTTGATTCCTTCGGCACCGGTGCACAGACGGGAAATATGCAACAAGCAGAAATCGATAAACAATTTTCATTCACGCGCTATTTTCAAATTTGACATAGGCACCACAAAGCCCCAGATATAATATACAAGGGGGGGGCCCAAAAGTAAAAAGAATTTCTTTATAACTTTTAAAATATTTGTTCACCTTTAATGTATTCACCATTGGAGGCATGCTCTTGTCTAACCTTTTTTCCACTGTTCAAAACAATTTTGAAACTCTGATTGAAAGGTCTTTTATGGCCTCCAGTGATTTTTCTTTCACTTCGTCCAAAGTATGAAAAGGTTTCAAGTCCTTTTCATCTTAGGGAACAGAAAGAAGTCACAGGGAGACAGGTCGGGTGAACAATCGGAGTCATTCCGTTCTTGCTCAAATACTGCTTCACAGACAACGCGATGTGAGCAGGTGCGTTGTCATGGTGGAAGAACCAGTCCCCTGTGCACCAAAGATTCAACCATTTTTTCCTGACGCTCTCTCGCAATCTCTTTAGTACCTCCATGTAAAACTGTCAGTTAACTATGTATCTGACCTGAAGGAACAAACTATGTGTGCACAACACCTCTGACATCAAAAAACAAATGAGCATCTAACGTGCTGGAGAAAAATGCTTCGGATTCTATGGACAGCCAGACGCACGAATAAGTCCATTTGCTAGAGCTTTTTTTTTTTTTTACATTAACTCCACACAGGAGGCCCTGAGGAAAATAATTTCTCTCGGGGCCTATGTCATCTGGGATGCTGTGTGGAGGGTCTTTTTGAGGAGAGGAAGGAATGAACATTGGTCTTGAAGAGACCCATATTGTAGGAAGGAGGAAACACAGAGGCCGGAAAATCATTCCACAGCCGAGCTGTTGAACACAAGAACGAGTCGAAGAAACAATCTGTTCTCATGTGACAAATGTCAACTGTGTACAAATGTTGGGCACGCGTTTGGCGTGTTTCCCGACTATGCACCGGTGCTGAAGGGATCAATGATGCTAGTTCCTCGGAGCATCTTCCATTATATCGGTAGAACAAGGATAGCATTCCCACTCGACGCCTGTGCTCTAAAGATTGCAATCTGTCTGTTAAGATGGGAGAATCTATCAAACGGACCGCCAGTTTCTGCACAGAGTCGAGGGTATTTTTCAGGTATTTTGGAGCTCCAGATCAGAGGTGGCTGCCAAATTCAACCGTGTGGCGCACTTGTTATTTGTACAGGGTTAGCAGTTGTGTACTATTAAAGTATCTGTGGGCCCTGTATAGTACGTCCAGTTTTTGGGAGGCTAACTTTACTCTGGCTTCGATGGAGCCCCCATACCTGAGCTGGTCACTTAGGGTTACACCAAGCATATCAATGGAGGGCCTGTTCGGAAGATTGCTTCCGTTGAAAGAGACTAGATTTTCATTTCGATCCCTTTTAGACTTAATCAGACAAGATTGGGTCTTTGAAACATTAAATTCAACGAGATTATTTTTACCCCAAGAGAAAACACTCTTGAGGTAACCGTCCATTCTTTGCTTCAAAGCCCTACGAGCTGTTGGAGTTTGTGAGCCCTTTGGGGGCTTGTCAAACAAAAAGCTATCATGAACTGTACTGTCATCCGCGTAACAATGAATTGGTGCACATGACAAAAGGTCGTTGATGTGCAACAAAAACAAAGTCGGAGACAGAACCGATCCCTGTGGGACGCCAGCATTTATCGAGTGTGAGGAAGAGGTGAAACCATCGGCTACCGTCTGAATCGACCTCTCCCTCAAGAATTCGGCAATCCACTTACACAAGGATGCGGGAAGTCCGTAAGAAGGCAGATTGTTGACAAGTCCTCGGTGCCAAACCCAGTCAAAGGCCTTGGAAATGTCCAGTGCAACCGTTAGGGTCTCACCGAAACGTTCCAGGCATCGCCCCCAAACATGCGTCACATACGCAAGAAGATCACCGCACGTTGATAATTTTGTTCTTCTCGAGGTATGTGAGCAGTTTGTCGTTGATCACACGCTCCATCACCTTAGACAGAACTGATGTGATCGCTAGGGGGCGGTAGTTGGCCGGGTTGGAGCGGTCACCCTTCTTTGGAATAGGATGGATAACCGCTTTTTTCCAACCAGAGGGCACAGAGCCAGTCTTCAGGGACATTTTAAAAAGCTTCGTCAAAATTGGAGCTATTTCTGCAGCGCACCTCTGCAGTACCGGGGCAGGTATTCCATCAGGCCCACTAGCTTTATTAACATCAAGCCCTCGTAAAACATGGAGTACTTCCCGATGCCGGATCCTCAGCTTTTTCATACGAAAACCGCAGTAAGGAACCGACGTCGGGACAGCACCTTGGTCATCGAGGGTTGAGTTATCTGCAAACATTTTACCTAATAAGTTAGCCTTTTCGGTGGCGGTGTTTGCTAGTGAGCCGTCAGGTCTGGTAAGAGGTGGCAGACTGGATTTGCAGAAATTGCGACCTATTGAGCCCGCAAGCGACCGGAATTGCCTGCTGCCATGCAGGCATGCAGCCAGCTTTCTGCTGATCTGCTGGTCGTGCTCGAATTATGACCTATTTATGATTCTCTTGGTTTCCTTTGCCATTTTGTTGTAAGCTGTTCTGTCTTCGGATGTTCTAGATGTGTTGTAGGCTCGGTAAGCTGCGTTTTTTCATCGCACTGCTTCAGCGCATTGTCGACTGAACCACGGCTTTGAGCCAACACCAGATTCCTTTAGACTTCACCAATTTCCTGGGCACATCTTGAGGGATCCAAAGTCTGAAAACAGACAGCTGACCACGGGAAAGCATTAAAATGTGCCCGCAGAACGAACCAATCTGCTGACCTATAGTACCACACTTTTCTCTTCAGCCTCTCGTTTGGTGGTCTGAAGTTTACAGAGATTGATGTTGTTGCATCTGAGACTGTTTCGAAATTCAAAGCCTCAAATGCAACTGGCGAAAAATGGACTGTAAATAACAAATACGAAAATGTTTCTGAAGTTGGATGAGTGACTGTGTGGTAAATTATGGAATGTAAGGACAAAGGAAACCAAAGGCACTTACCAAAACTCGAAAGGCGAAAACCTTAAAACACAACTAGTTAGTTGCAAAATTTCAAGTCATCTCACTGCACAGTATTGAATGTTATTGTGCCTGTTTTGTTTCACTATGGTGACATTGGTTGGGGAGGGTAGGAAGGAAAAATGACATTCTGGTAGGAATTGTGCATATTGTCATTATTTCAAAACCAAACAGATCTTTCAACGGAAGCAATCTTCCGAACAGGCCCTCCATTGATATGCTTGGTGTAACCTTAAGTGACCAGCTCAGGTATGGGGGCTCCATCGAAGCCAGAGTAAAGTTAGCCTCCCAAAAACTGGGCGTACTGTACAGGGCCCGCAGATACTTTAATAGTACACAATTGCTAACCTTGTACAAATCACAAGTACGCCCCACGGTTGAATTTGGCAGCCATCTCTGGTCTGGAGCTCCAAAATACCTGAAAAATACCCTCGATTCTGTGCAGAAACGGGCGGTCCGTTTGATAGATTCTCCCATCTTAACAGATGGATTGCAATCTTTAGAGCACAGGCGTCGGGTGGGAATGCTATCCTTGTTCTACCGGTATTACAATGGAAGATGCTCCGAGGAACTAGTATCATTGATCCCTTCGGCACCGGTGCATAGTCGGGAAACACGCCAAACGCGTGCCCAACATTTGTACACGGTTGACATTTGTCACATGAGAACGGGTCGTTTCTTCGACTCGTTCTTGTGTTCAACAGCTCGGCTGTGGAATGATTTGCCGGCCTCTGTGTTTCCTCCTTCCTACAACATGGGTCTCTTCAAGACCAATGTTCATTCCTTCCTCTCTTCAAAAAGACCCTCCACACAGCATCCCAGATGACATAGGCCCTGAGGGAAATTATTTTCCCCAGGGCCTCCTGTGTGGAGTTAATGTAAAAAAAAAAAAAGATGTCGTCACCAGGCAGTGGTCGGACGATCCTAAAGGCGCTGTGACTTCAATCTTGTAACCGTGTGGCACAGTAGTTAAAAATAGGTCTAACAGATTGGAACGGTGAGTCTGGACATCAGGAAACCTTGTAGGCTCCTGAACCATTTGCTCCAATCCGTAGCAAAGGGCAAAAGATTCCGCTTGGCGTCCAGCCGAGTCTGTTGATCCCGAGAACTTCAACCAAGGTTCGTTATGAACATTGAAGTCCCCTAGGACCACAAACTCTGCCGTAGGGTAGCGGGGCAAGAGGTCATCGATAGTGTCGCTTAAATGTTTGAAGAGCTCGGACGTGTCTGATTCGCTAAGGTTCGGTGAGCGGAATAAACATGCATAGAATCTTACCGTACTGGCAAGATTGACGCGTACCCACATTACGTCGAATCTGGAGTTTTCCAGATTCAACAGTCGCACACAGTTGACGTCAGCTCGACTATAGAGACAGACACCTCCTTTAGGTCTGAATTTGCTTGCGAGGGTGAAGCCCGGGCAGTCCAGATAGGAGGCGTCTACAGGCTCAGCTATCTACGTTCTATCGTGGTGGACAGAGTTTAAATTGGTATGCAGGCCGCGAATGTTGGTATAATTCACCAATATTTTTGGCCTGCGCCGGGGTCTCCTACTACTCGCCGCTGTAATGCAGTTAATTTGTGTTGGTTGTGTTGTCATGATTTTATTGTTTCATTTTTTTTTATGATAGGGTGTGGGGGGAGGGAGGTCTGGGAAGGAAAAGATATGAGGGGTGGGTAGGAAGCTGGGGATCAGAGTGTCCAAGAGTGATGAACGAATGAATCCAATCCACCCACTGCGGTGCAAGGCGAAGGGTAGGGAGAGTTCAGCTGGAGAGGTCGCCCAATGCGCCCCAAACGCTACTGCTGGGTCCCCTTCGGTCACAAACCGGCACAACAGCAGCGGCGGGGTTTTTACACTCGTTGATGGGGCAGCCCACCCTCAGTCGTGAGCCTGAGGGTCGGGCCCCTGTACTACCGAGCGGCCCAGACAGCGGTAACCGGTTGTAAAGGGTCTCCCTCAACCAGCATCTCCCAATCCGGCCCGCCATGCAGAAGGTGGGCCGACGCACCCGCCATCAAGACCTGGAAAAACATTACCCCCAAGAACCCGGGCACCCCTGCTAAGTCACCAAACGTAGCGAACCACTTGGGGTGACCTGTGGCAGAGGTGTTGGTCATCCAATAAATGGTTCCCAGGGCGGCGGTACCAATACCCGCCTACCAAAAAGAGCTAGCCATGTCCAAGAGCTAAGCATCCACAACAGGCTTTAAATTCTCTGCCTGTATCGTATAGATATAGGACAAGTTGCTCGCCAAACTGAGGACACCAACTTGGAGAAACTGGCAAGGTGTTTAGCAGAAGAAACAATGTGCTGGAGTGACCAAGTATCCAGTACAATGACGTCTTGATGTTCAATTTCACCTGACGTGCTTTTTTCGGACGAGGAGAGAGAGCACTCTTCCATTGGCTGGACTGTACTTAAAATTAAACTTTCGACGCACACGTGTTCTCACAGGGACGCAGCTTCGCACACTGACTGAAAAAGTGTTTCCGTACAACAGGCAACCACACAAAACCCGTTCCTCATCTACTTCTCTACCGCCCG
Source organism: Limnephilus rhombicus (assembly GCA_929108145.2). Classification (NCBI taxonomy): domain Eukaryota; kingdom Metazoa; phylum Arthropoda; class Insecta; order Trichoptera; family Limnephilidae; genus Limnephilus; species Limnephilus rhombicus. The sequence continues at coordinate 15,289,668 of OV815294.1, read as the reverse complement.
AGTCCCGTTGCTTTAGTATCCCCCTTCTCACATCATAAATAGCTTCAAGGCGGCACGTTGAATAAAGTAACAATTGATAAAATATTTCTAGAATAACAATGAAGTTACGCAACAAATGAACGATCTTGGCTGGTTTTGCGTACGTTTTAACAAGCTTGTACAAGTTTACATCAAGATGTGGAGTTGTATTGTGAAACTACTATTGCGTGGAAATGAAATATGAGAGATATAATCGGCAATCGATCTGTTGAAGCAGTGCCTATATTACCTTCCGCCTCGCACAGATTCTTATTCTCCTCCACCTCTTGCGGCTGCTGCTTCCCCTTGGATTTAACGTCCTTCTTCAGGCCGAGCTTGTCGGTGAGCTCAAAGTAATTCCTCATGTACGTCTCGGAGGGAGTGGCACGAGGCGTGACGTTGCGCAGGATCTTCCAGGAGTTGAAGATCACATCGTTGCAGGCCGAGTACTCCTGGAATCTGGAGATGAGGTGGGCGTTGCTGTGATCGGAGCTGAGCAGCTCGGTTATGATGGCCTGGAATTATTCAGATTTAGGTTATTTACACATGTTAGAGTTTTATTTTCACTCTTTTATGTATATTACTAATGTAACGTACTAATGTAACGGTGAACACTTTATATACATCTTGGTTCGTCTATAAGTGACAAAGGAGGTTGTGAAACAGAAGAGAAAAGAAAGAATTTGCATGGCAAAACACAACATGAGTAAAACGCAAAAGTCACATAGTGACAGAGGCATACCAAAGATCGCCAAGATGAAATTGTCCAGGTGTTGATATTCCCCATATTTCTATATGGGAATATCAACACGATGCGGAAACATGGACACTTAGAGCCGGCGAAGAAAGCGGATAGACGCCCTACAAATGTGGTGATGTAGAAAAATGCTTCCATGGACAGCCAGATGCACAAATGTGTCCATTCTGGAAGAGCTAAGCATCCATAATAAGCTTTCAACTACCTTACTTTAAGATACTTTGCTCGTCAAATTGAGGACGACAACTTGGAGAAACTCAAAGTATTGGTTAACAATATAGTTTGAATATGGAAAGAATTCGTTCATTTAGTTTAACCTCTGAGTGGCCGGGCCATTTCACGAAAATTCACTAAAAAGGCACCACTTTGAATTTTGAATTGAATGTTTTGTTGATTAATTTTGAGCTATCATATATTTTATTGAATGAAACACGTTCCTAGAACAATAAACTATGTACCAAAACAACATTACTTGCATTAATTACGTAAATGAATAGGTTTTACGATGTTTTAGTCGAGGAACACGCATAAATTTTGATGGCTAAAATTCGCGGCAAAAGTGACATTTCTATGTCATAGATAAAATCGTTTAAAAATATTCTAGGGATGCAAGGTGAATGAAATTTATACGCATCTCACAGAGTAATGTTGGCGCAAGCGATTCTGACCCTGTTCTTCATACAAATTCTGTACATAGAAGGGCCAAAATCGCAGACAAACAGTTTATGGTCGAAAATTTGAATATTATTTTCTCGCGCATGCGCATAATACGCGCGCCCGCGCGTCTCCGGCCCATTAGAGGTTAACGTTCGTTTAGTTTATTCCTTAATTATTTGTTCATTTAGTTTATTCGTTAATTGGTAAACAATATCGGCGACACCCGGAAGCGCAGTCACATGTAGTAAAAACTGCGGATATCATATCTTCTATATTTCAATATCTTTGTTGCCCACAGATGAGATTGACTGCTTGGAAAGCTTCGGATGGATGAGCTGGACGCACGAAGAAAGGTGAACGAGAGAGTCACCTGCAACATCTGCACAGGGAAGTAGTACTGCTGGGCCTCCTGCAGCTCGGTGGGGTGGCGTCCCTGCGCGCGCAGCAAGCCCAGCGCGCAGGTCAGCGCCTGAGCCCGCGATGGAGCCGAGCCCCGGCCCATGCAGCTCACGGCCTGCCGGAAAGACACCTCGTACATGCCGCGGAGAGCATCTCGGTGGGCGTCTGCCTTGGAATTGCCTGCAAACACAACCTACTAATTATATTGCCCATATTATTATTTATAAACCCCTCAGGTCTCGACCGTATTTCGTCAGAGGGTTAAAATATTTCCGCTTTATAATAAAATCCAAATAAATGAAATATTTCTGAACGTATCCGAAAACTACCGGTAATACCGGTAGAACAAGGACAGCATTCCCACCTGACGCCTGTGCTCTAAAGATTGCAGTCCGTCTGTTAAGATGGGAGAATCTATCGAACGAAGGTTTTTTTTAGGTATTTTGGAGCTCCAGACCAGAGGTGGCTGCCAAATTCAACCGTGGGGCGCACTTGCGATTTGTACAGGGTTAGCAGTTGTGTACTATTAAAGTATCTGCGGGCCCTGTACAGTACGCCCAGTTTTTACTTACCCCAAGAGAAAACACTCTTGAGGTAATCGTCCATTCTTTGCTTCAAAGCCCTCCGAGCTATTGGAGTTTGTGTGCCCTTTGGGGGCTTGTCAAACAAAAAGCTATCATGGGCTGTACTGTCATCCGCGTAACAATGAATCGGTGCACATGACAAGAGGTCATTGATGTGCAACAGAAATAAAGTCGGTGACAGAACCGAACCGAGGCTTGTCTGCCGAAGCAAGCCTACCCGCTTACGAGCGGCTAGGTCATGTACTTTTTTAAGGATAGATATTTGATACTGGTCGCTTTCAGCTTGTGTTTCAAACCACCGCAAGGCAATATCTAAGCAAGTAGTACTTTCACGCGGCAAAATTTAGCTTATCGACCAATGGTGGCAAGGGCCATACAGCGACTAATGTGTCACTGTATGGCCCTTGCCGCCGGGTCGGGCGGGCGTAGTAGTAGCGGGATAAGCGGTCGTTCGGTTGATCGACGTTCGGATAATCGACACTCCACTGTACCTAACTTGAGTTTACATTGTCGTCGCTAAAAACAGTATGGATACAATATATATACATGTTAAACTACAGTTCGACGACAGTTGCACCCTACTGACAGTGCTGGTAGCGAGCTACGCGAGTTGCATTCGCATCTACTACTGGTTTGACAGAAGTGGCATCCTAACATGATATGAATGTTAAATTTGTTCTGGAGGTGGGAAAATATCCATGTTCATATAACTATAATTTTTCCGGAACATGTAAGAAAGGATTTTGCAGAGAAGGTGTGCGAATAAAGGTTAGAAAAAAAGGTAATTATCGGTTCGGACTGGCCACGCTTATTACGAATAATTTTTAGAAAAAAACTTTAGATTCGCCTTAATTACTATAAAAGGAAACTTTTTGGCTTTGGGGCGGCGGAAAATAATGCATTTTAATTTTCAATTGCATAAAACCAAAATTCTCTTCGCGAACCGACGCAGCGAAAATCCGCGGCCGTAGCTGTCACTTGCTGTCACTGTTATGGACTGTAGCTGACTTCGTGGGATACCTACATGAAATACCGCGAATCACAAACCATGTTACACAAACCTAGCGTAGCCGCTAAGCCACTTGAAAACTGGGATGTTTTTCTTGCCTTGACGCGAGTAGGCGTTATAAAGGGGCACTTTCTTTTGTATCACAAACCATGTTACACAAACAAGCCCGCTAGACAAATTTCATAATTACGCGCCTTATCCCATGAAGTCGGCTACAGTCGTATTAGCTCTTGTTAATTTATCAAGGATACCAACATCACAGTGACATGTACGGCCGCGGATTTTCGCTGTGTCAGTCGCGAAGCGAATTTTGGTTTTATGCAATTGAAAATTAAAATGCATTATTTTCCGCCGCCCCAAAGCCAAAAAGTTTCCTTTTATAGTAATTAAGGCGAATCTAAAGTTTTTTTCTAAAAATTATTCGTAATAAGCGTGGCCAGTCCGAACCGATATTTACCGAAAAAAAGTCAATTTGACATCATTCTCATGCAGTTCATGAACAAGTTCAGTATATTTGGGATAGCGCCATGTACGAAACCAGCAAAAGAGCAGCATATTAGTAGGATAATTGTGGTTGCGTCACAGTCACGTAACTTGTAATGTACGAAGGGCCTGAAGGGCTCGTATGAGACTGGCTCCATACAAAGTAGCCTAGTTAAAGTTGTAGGGGTTATGTATATATAGAACACACTCACACATGTGCAGAAAAAGAAAACTTTCGCATTTAGAAAAGTATTGGAAAAAGCTGAATCTGATATTAACTAGTTAGACAAAATCTAATTCTATTTCTATATGGCAGCTAAGTCAGTAAAAAATAAAGAATAATAATAGCATTGACAGAACAGACGAGACGTAGACTGAATTTTCATGTTGCGCAAAAAGAGATAGATACGTCATAAGATTACACTCACCCTCCGGCTTCAGTGGTATTATTTCCTTGTACATATCTCCATGTTTCAATAATTCGGTGAATATTAACTCAATTGCGAGAAGACTGGGTATATAACTGTCATTTTGTACCTGAAATAACATCCAAACACGACAGTTACAAATATGTCAATTACTTCGGAACACAGAAACCGGCGAAAATTTTACTCACCTCAAAAGTTTCGACTATTTCAATGAGAGTGTTTAATTTCTTTTTAGAGGCCAAAAACTTATTCGCTTTGGTCCTCATCTCCGCCGAAGTTACAGAACCAACGTGTTGACGTTGAGCCGCCATTCTTGTTTTTAAGATAAAAGGCATAGATAAAAATGGAAATGAAAAACGAATGGCACAGACAATATTAAAATAATCAGTTCAGTGTTGCCAGCTCGATTTTTGATCTGGGGCTAGTTTACGTCTCTCGAGAAAGAGGGGATGGCATGAGAAATTGTGAAAAAGGCAAGAAAAAAATTACTATTATTGCCTATTGGCCGCCAGTATGTTTGGGACCCGTCAAGATTAAAGTAACGTATAAGATAAATTCACAACATAAATACGTGATATCCTGCAATAAGTCTACCAAACTTGTGTAAACCTGAAAAAAAACGAATGTGCTTTAGACCACACAACTGAAGTAAAACTTCTGCTCCATCTGTACGATAGGAAGAGAGAAAGAAAATGTGTGGGCGTACTGCTCTTTCTTGCTCCTACAATGTCAGACAATAGGCCTGCACTATGTAACGTAACTGGCTATGAGAGAAATAGGTAAAGAAAATGTATGCTCGCACCTCTCTCTATTGCCCCTACAGTAATATATGAAGCGTAACTCTCTCTCTTTTTATCTTTACTAACTAATATTTCCCTCTCAACTACCGTTCGCCTCGATTTTCGTAACGCTCTCGAAACGCATTCGCCAGCTTACTCCTCAAGTCAAGCGTGCGTAAAGAAATTTTATTTCAAAAATCGCGATAATATTAATCGCGAACAGAGACAATTAAATATGTAACATGGCGATAAGGGAGTAGACTATGATAACGGCTTGTTTATTTTAATAATTAAATTCAGCTGCAAACCGTCATCTTACTTCTTTACCTTTATGTAGAAGTGCAAGGTCTCGATATTTTATTATTCATAATATGTTCATTCACCAGTGGTCAATGTACAATACGAATGATGTTATCGTTTATCCAAGACCAAAACATGCTGACACTCTCTTGGTTCCAAAATGATTGTCTTGTGGTTTGGCTCCAACTCCTCGAAATGATACTCGGATTTCATGTTAGGGCATGTCTGTGCTAAATAAAATCAAAAAATCAAATTTTAACAGAATTTTGTTTCATTTTGGAGGTGAAGGAACTTGTGGGGAATTTGTGCATCTAAAGTGGGTATTTCAGAACATATGCATTGGCAACCCTAAACATCAACTACCAACCGAAGAAAACATAATCAAATGTCATTTTATTTGGGAATGTCTATCTGTCACTTTTGGTCGTTTCGACAAAAACTCTAAAAACTTCCGAAAATGGGAAATGACGCCTCACATTTGAGCGGCTTGGAAGTAAATGAAAAGGCAATTGAAATAACGGACTTCTGGGCTCATTACCACGCGACAGTGCACGATTCTGGCTATTTCTTCAACCTAAAGGGATACGGGTCAATTTCTGTTTTTAAAAGCGAGGTTGTTGTTTTAGGTTCCCTGTGGTCCAGTCACACACCATTGGAGAAATGCGCAATCGTAAGTGAAACTTTCATTTTAAACTATTCTTATTATCTAAAATCGATATGTGATTAAATCACGTGAACCCCAGAGAAAGTGCGTTTTTGAATATTTAGTGACTTCATCACCATATTCAGTTATATCACACATTTCATCGATCATAGAACTATCCTGCTTTTAGTAGTTATTCTTATTTGTTCAACTGCTGTAAATCATGCATTAAACTGTTCAAAAACTAGCAATCCACTTGATACACGGAAGATGACATTAATTTTTGAAGTGAAAACTTCTTTAGCACCGTTATGATTTGGCACTCGATGAAACGAAAAATAGCGACACTAAAAAGAGACAAACACATACATCTATAGGATTTAGCCTGCGAGAGAATGAAATGGTATAATCAGTCTCCTCTTTGTGCAGTGCTTCGTAGCCTCTTGTCTACTTTTTCTCAAGGTTTCACTTCTACCGCGTGTGAATTGCAGCTCTGATTTAAAAAAAAAAATTAGTTGCTTGTACATTTAAGTTACTAAATGACTAACTTATAGTAACTTGTCTATCAGCGGTCGGCAATGAGTTTTTGTGGCGGGGCGTATAAATATGTCAATCTTTTGACGACACTTTGCGCGTGCGAGCCTGCTCAATCAGTGGGCTTGTGACTGCCCATCTGATCACCTGTTGTTATCGCTAGCAGCATTGTATAGCTAAAGGTTCCCAACCTTAGATTTTCCACTTGTAATGATGGAAGCAAGTGGGTGGATTTTAAATATTCTGAGATTATTTGTATATATGAGTATGACAGCACAAATCAAAAAGCATTGCAGGCGATTTTTATTTTATTATTTATGCATTAAACCGCTTACTCGTTAATACGGAATATTTTTTATTCAAACAGTTAGATTTAGCTTTATCATTACGAAAAGTGAGTATTTATGTCGGGGGAGACCAAAACATTTAACATTTTAATTTTGTTAAAATTAATTCACTCTCGCTTAATTCACTCTCGCGTTAAAGCCATTGTTTTTATTTTAACATTTCATAGACAATGCTGCAAATCATAGAAAAAATATTTTTGCGTATAACAAAGTGAATGCATTATTGACAAGTTTGTACCTGTATTTACATATAACAGTATAACATGGAAAGAAATGTATTAGATTAATTACACAAACCCGCTAGACAAACAAACCATTCAAAACCTGGGATGTTTTTTAAAATTATGATGAAATGCGAGTTTATTTATAGAATTTATTTTATAAGATTGGTACTTCCGACAAATGTCATATTTGATTGTCTATTAGTTAAAAAAGGAACATTCCGTATTATCCGAGCATCAAACTTCGACAACACAAAAGTTCCGTATTATCCGTGAGGTGGACTAACTGCATATTTACCAAAATTTTTAAGTGGTCATTGCATGTTTTGAAATATCACGACCAACCAGCTAGGTAGTAGCGTTGTTGAATCCCACTCGGACGTTGCTCGTTCTTAAAAACTTAGATGTATGTTTTCTTCACGAGAACTAGATATGAAAAAAAAGTATGGTGGGAAGGAATAATCGTCCGTTCAGAGACTCTTCAGAAGAGCGATTCTGTATTTTAGTTTAACATATTTTAAAGGAAAATATTTAATTAGAATGTGTCTCTATCTATGAATGGCAATAAAAAATGTTACTAGAATCTTATGCAATAGAGAACTCCAGTCCATTTTTTGAAAAAAAATTATGAATAATGACCTTCTAACTTAAATAACTGCATTTTTAAAATTTATTTCTATCTAAGAATGGCAATAAAAAATGTTACTAGAATCTTATGCAATAGAGAACTCCAGTCCATTTAAAAAAAAAAATTATGAATAATGACCTTCTAACTTAAATAACTGCATTTTTTAAATTTATTTTTAGAGTTAGTTTTAAAAGTTAAAATAATTGTCAAAGTTTAAATTTTTCAAGATCCCCCGAAAACCACCGTATGTATGGTGAATCGTGTGACGTCATCACTCCTGAAAAGTTACTATAGGATCGGACAATCAGCTTATCAACTGCCGCCATTTTGAATTTCGTTGTTTGAAGTATTCTCCCTAGAAGTAGCATTACTGTTTTTTTGTGCAGTAGTTTTTGAATATTTTCATTAATAGAGATAAGGGAACGTACCCATACTACGTGACCTGTTTAGGGGGGGGGGGTCTTCAAAATACCATGCTTGGTACAAATGAGCGGCGGGTTGCTTAGGTTTTTGGTCACCGGGGGGGGGGATTAAAAATTGTAAAAAGTTGGTCACGTAGTATGGGTACGTTCCCTAAACTAATAAGAGATACCTATATTTTTAAACATTACTTAGGCCTAAATAATGTTTCAATAAACACAACAACTAAATCTGTATAAACAGTATGTAAATAAACGAATAAATTAATACAATGGCTTGTGTCATGCCTACATTCACATACAATGACTTTACGGTGACGTCACGACACGACGAACAGTGACATTACCACTAAACATTTCAATAATGCCAACATGACCCGATTAAAAATGGATTTTTTAATAATTTTTTACAACTCTGCGCTTAATATTATTAAATAAAACTTATATATTCAGAATCAGCCTTTATTGGTCTATATGAACGTATTTTTTTAAAGCCATAATATTTTTCACTGGAGTTCCTTATTAATTATCTGCTCTTTGCCTGCATGTTTACGTATTTTCTGCACGACTTTTTTATCGATCAATACTCTGCTGAAAGGCGCAACATTGGCAAACAAACGAATAATACTTTTCATCAAACTAACACGTGCAATATTATACCTGTGTAGACAGTGTGCCTTAGTCCCTTTAGGCGGGTGATTTGGTTGCAGTAAAAAAATAGTTATTTAACCACTCCAATCAGGGGTAGGCAGAGAGGACGAACTGCCAAATAACTCGGTCTTGGCACACACTCCTTGCCTCGTTCACATTCATACATCGTCTCATGCATGCTCTTCTATTATTCTGACTCTTGACATGATCCGACTCAAGTATCTGATTCACTTGTTCGTGCCATGTCTTTTTCCGGTGTCCCCGACTTCTTCTACCATTCACATTTGTGTCATATTTTCTCCTTACACTCCTTTCCTCGTTCATTCGTTCTACATGCCCAAACCATCTGAACGTTCCTTTCTTAATCTTACTTGTGACGCTTACATCAGCCTTGCATTCTTCGCGGATCTCCACGTTTCTCATACGATCGTACATGGTTTTGCCACACTGCCATACATCAGGGTAGGTACCAGTACTCCATTATGGACGGCTAGCTTCGCTTCTTTGGACAGTTTTATATTGGCGCCAACAGCGTTCAGTCCTCCATTAATGGAGTTACCTGCATTCACCCTTGTTTCAATATCTCTATCAGCCTTCCCATCTCTCGTAAACATACTTCCCAAATACATGAATTTATCCACCTGCTCCAAGTATTCATCATTCACAACTATGTTGCACATTGTTTTCGTATTCTCTCTTTCAAATACCATGACCCATGACTTTAGACTTACTTAATATTTAAATTTAGAATGCAACATTAAAAAGTTGTAAAAATGACTCACGTGATGTTTTTATGTGAAAACGGTACTAAAATCACAAATTACGTAAAAAAAAAAACCCTTATTTTATCGTACAAATGTATCGTAATAAACAATTTCGTCACCTCACTTTTTTACCATTTCATCCAAAAATATTTAATAAAAAATTAACACTATCTAATGGCGCGTATGCGATTTGGCGGGTGAAAACTGTTTCTACAAAATAAGTATGTTTTACCTATATCTATGGATAACGTTGAATAGAGATGTGTAGTGTGTTTTGTTATACATATTCTCCTTTTCGTTTTAGGGTTGTACCTAGAACAAAAATGGGGTTATAACGATTTCTGTGGGAACACACGCGTTAGCTTGAAAACAAGCTTATTGGACTTAACTGCTATTGTTATATTGTCGTGTAAACAAGCTAGATTGTCAATAAACAATTAAGTCGATAAAGCAAATGCGAACACAAAGGTAACCTCTGGCGGCAGCGTTGAATGTTAAACTGCTAATCAGTAACTAAACCAATTAAATACAATAAAAGTACATAGATGTCTCCAGTCATCATTATTTGAAAATCTTAACATAATGTATACATCTATTTTTAATGTTCATATAGCTGATTAAATTGTTAATAATTAAGTCCGCGAGAGCTTTTGCCTAAAATATTTTTAACTGCTTCAAATTCGTGTTTGAAAAAATAATTTCACAGCTAGTTTATTGAGAGTTCGGACGAACTTACTGGAAGACACATTTGATCCGTGTAGACCAACAAAAGGTAATAAGTGATGCTTCTTCCGATCTTTCGACGGCGAGGTAATGCAATTTCTTTTTGATAAATGTTTTCTTACCAATATGTTTGGATTCGGTATCTAGATAATACTTGGTCAATGATTAATGGTTACAAGTCTTCAAATGAATAAATGTTTGGTTTAGTTAGGGTTGACAATGAATTATGCGTATGATGCATTAAACTGACGTTGTTGCAAATGTTTCCAGAATCTGATGAAGTACCGACACCCGTGGATCCTGCGCTACGTGTGGCACTGGCAGCAGCGCGGGGTGCAGTACCTGGCCACGGAGCCGGTGCAGCCCCTGACGCAGGTGCTGGCTTCCCAGGATCCTCTGCAGGTCTGCATCGGCCTCAACCAGATTGCGCAGACGTTGGACTTTCTGCACAATGTAAGTATTCCTGTACAAAGCCTGATTTGTTTTCTAATTCCTGTGACCCAAATTGCCTGAGGTGAACATTCACAAAACAGAACTGTATAAATTAATTGTTTTTATTTATTATCTACTAGCGAGTTCTCGGCATGCGTTGCCATGCCATATTCAAAGAAATAAATTGTTTCTCCCTGCATGTCCTTTCCTGTGCGTCTGCGTTCCCCTTCCACCTTCCCTCTACCCTCTTCCGCTCCCCTTCCTGCCAACCCCCTCCCGCGTTCCATATATTCAGTCCCAGTAAATATATTCAGTTTTTAAACAGGTTGCGTGCCACCTATTACAATTTTTTTATTCAAAATTTGATTTTTCAAATATTCATTTTTGTATATTTATTTATTTATTTATTTGTAAGCGACAAACAGCTTATACATAAATATAGAGATACACATATACAAAGTTAAATTAAGTCAAGCCAAAAGGTCTCCTATGTTAAAGTTACTTAGAGATGAAGTTTTATTATATTATAAGAACAATTATTTATTATTTTTGTTGTTTGTTTTTGGGGTGTTATGCCGTGTTGCGCTACCCCCTTCTTTAGCCAACGTTTCGGACATCGTTGCAGTGTCCATCATCAGGGCAGATCCGCTAGATGTGATCTGCCGGATCTGCCCTGATGATGGGCACTGCGACGATGTCCGAAACGTTGGCTAAAGAAGGAGGTAGCGCAACACGGCATAACACCCCAAAAACAAATAACAAAAATGCTTTTGGCCGTGAAAATCTTAAAAATTATTTATTATATTAGGGAGCATACATTAATTATGTGAGCAGTTTTTCTTCCAATCTAGACCCCCCTTGGTGAGATAAAATGATTAAAAAACATTTTCAGATGTATTGTCGTATGGTTGTAATAATCCAGAAATCTTCGCGGGGGTTTAACCCATTTAATAACAGGAGACCCAAGTTGTCCCAAAACATCATATGCCGTTATAATAACAGGAGACCCAGATTGTCCCATAGCGACCGTGCATTATTAAAAGTTAGATATCTCTCTTTTTGTAATGCGAATATTTCTGATTTCTTTTATGTTAGAAACGGAAAGAAATAATGCTTCTCATTTGTCTTAGAATTATTTGAGCTAGGTTGTTCAGATATTTTACAAACCTGATCAAATGCGAAGGGGTAAATTTTGCACCTATTTGTGACGTAACCCACATTTAATTTTAAAATAAAATTGTATGAAAGTGATAAAAAGCGAGGTGACAGTTTTATTACAAATTTTGTTTAGAAAAGGAATCTGAATTTAAAATTTGAATTTTATTCTATTTTAATTACTTTAATTCAAATATTCGCAGGTATGCATTTTTTAACCAATTTACATTTCCAATATTAAAATTTAAATATTTAGAAACAAAAATATTGATTTCTAATAAACATACCGGAAAGATTATTTTATCTAAATTTTAGAACAATTTTTATTTTTGCAAAAGCGTTAAAAAAAAACCAATAAATAGGAACATTCAAAATGCACGGGAAGAAACAGGAAATTCGCTCGCAAACCTTTACAGGCAAAAGTTGACAAAAAATTATTTTCTTATTATTCGAAGGGTTAAATAAGGTATTATGAAAGTTTCAAACATTTCCTACGCTTAATATAGCAATACATAGACATCTCATATACTCATATGTATATATACACCCAAGCAAGCATATTTTAATTTTTCTATATATTTAAAAAAAAAAAATTATTTATTAACCAATACATATAATATATAATTAACCAATATATATAATACATAATATTAGTGGTAACAATACCTCCCTAATTGAGAAATTCTCGTGTTTAGAGAGGGAGCACTATCAATACGAAGAACATATGAAGCACTTGTCCGCAGCATCCTGGAATACAGCTCCATTATTTGGGCACCCTCTGAACAAAACCATATCCTAGAAATAGAAAAAGGACAAAAAAGGTTTATGCGTTACCTGTATATGAAGGAATATACATACTACCCATTCCTGTATCCATCGTTGTTCTTAACAGGAATGCTCGATCTTAATACCTTAGAAGCCCGCTGTAAAATATTTTTGGGGAAACATTTTTTTAAGCTGATCTCCGGTACTGTACTGAACCCACGTATGTTGAAGGAGATTAACCTATATGTCCCTAACGCGTATACTCGTGGGAGATCCCACACACTTTTTTATGCTCCGAAAGCGAGAACTTCTTCCTTTCAGAATGCCCCATTAAATAGAGCAATTCAACTGCTTAACGATTCTGCATTGAGCATTGACATCTTCAATGTTACCTATAGAGAGTTCAGTAACTATCTTTTGACATATGTCTCAACATAGTGAAACTGCCCCCTCGGCCTTTTTTTTCTCATATATTTTATAATATTCTCCGTAATAATTTGGTGTATAACTGTTTTATGGAGAACCTGAAAAAAAAAAATAAATAGATTGACAGTACTATACATACTTAGGAGTTGTTACAATTTGGATGTATGCAGAACTACTTTTTTTATACATAATGAATAAAAAGTTGGCTTTTTTTTTTACATAATGGAATTTTTTTTAAACCTAATGAAAATATAAGTTGGCATATTTTTTTTTTTGTACACAATGAAACATAATGTGAATTTTCATACATAGAGAAAATAATAGTTGGCATTTTTTGTTCATAATGGAAACATAATTTGGCACATCGTAACACATACCTAAATCTAGTTAATAGTAAAATGTTTTTTAAGTTAGCTAAATATAGATCTATAGTGTGATAATTTGTGTTTTCTAGGCATCGTTATCACACAATAACGTTGGCATTGGATCCATCTATGTATTGTCTGACGGCTGTTGGAAATTGGGTAATCTGGAACTGGTTCGGCCGTTCTCCGAGATGACACCCGCCTTTCTCAAGCAGAGTAAAAAATTCAGGTCCGTTTAAACACTTTTTAAATCTTCTTCTTTTGTATGGTGGGGAGGTCAGAGGGGGATTTCAAGGTCTGCGAGCCAGTCCAGAACCTGAGGAGTCGCCCTGTGAACTTAAAGGTCCCACCTATGCACCATGTGGGCATAGCATCTTATCTTACTGATGGCGAATCAAAGTTGCATAAAGGATGCTCTGTAAAAATCCCCAAACGCATGTTGAGATATCTACCAGTGTTATTTATGGTAGTCTTTGAGAGCTTGTACATATGGCACTGGATATTTTCACAACATTAACTAAGAGTATAATTTTATCGGTAGATGAAAGGCCAGTGTTAGGGGACAAATCCACCAAATGTTAATTTTCATGAATTATTTAATGAATTAGTATAAATACAAAGTATAAATAAATACATAAATGTATAGAACATCAAAAGCTTAGCACTTAACAACGACACTGTTCAAAATCACTAACCGGAACATTCTCCGTTGAATTACCATATCGTGAGCAATGAGTAACGTTTTCCTTTTGTGCGTTGGCAAAATGTGTTGTGTACTCAGAGCCCTTATCTGAGTCTGTTAATACAAGTAACTTATCGCTTGACCACTCCATTTCTCAAAATGTGTTTAACCACTCAGGCCTTGAGCCTATTTTGTCAGAAGGTAAAAAATTTCAGCATTGCAATAAAATCCAAATAAATGGAGTATTTCTGAATGTCTCTCTCTCTGGTTTCAATCCTGGGATTGGTTTGCAGCAATTTCATCTATTCGTTTCTTCCACTCTTCCCTGTCTTGTGCGGCTCTTTTGAATTCTGCATATGATAAGCAGCGCACGTCACCAGCAGGTCCTCCGGGTACTCTCGGCGTGGGCGTCCCCTAGCGTTTGAATAAATGGAGTATTTCTGAATGCCTCTCTCTCTGGTTTCAATCCTGGGATTGGTTTGCAGCAATTTCATCTATTCGTTTCTTCCACTCTTCCCTGTCTTGTGCGGCTCTTTTGAATTCTGCATATGATAAGCAGCGCACGTCCACCAGCAGGTCCTCCAGGTACTCTCGGCGTGGGCGTCCCCTAGCGTTTGAATAAATGGAGTATTTCTGAATGTCTCTCTCTCTGGTTTCAATCCTGGGATTGGTTTGCAGCAATTTCATCTATTCGTTTCTTCCACTCTTCCCTGTCTTGTGCGGCTCTTTTGAATTCTGCATATGATAAGCAGCGCACGTCCACCAGCAGGTCCTCCAGGTACTCTCGGCGTGGGCGTCCCCTAGCGTTTGAATAAATGGAGTATTTCTGAATGTCTCTCTCTCTGGTTTCAATCCTGGGATTGGTTTGCAGCAATTTCATCTATTCGTTTCTTCCACTCTTCCCTGTCTTGTGCGGCTCTTTTGAATTCTGCATATGATAAGCAGCGCACGTCCACCAGCAGGTCCTCCAGGTACTCTCGGCGTGGGCGTCCCCTAGCGTTTGTCCCCTCGGTCATACCCTCCATTATGGCATGCAAGAGGCCTTCTTGTCTTATTGCATGGCCGATCCATCTTGCGCGCCAAATAAATGGAGTATTTCTGAATGTCTCTCTCTCTGGTTTCAATCCTGGGATTGGTTTGCAGCAATTTCATCTATTCGTTTCTTCCACTCTTCCCTGTCTTGTGCGGCTCTTTTGAATTCTGAATATGATAAGCAGCGCACGTCCACCAGCAGGTCCTCCAGGTACTCTCGGCGTGGGCGTCCCCTAGCGTTTGAATAAATGGAGTATTTCTGAATGTCTCTCTCTCTGGTTTCAATCCTGGGATTGGTTTGCAGCAATTTCATCTATTCGTTTCTTCCACTCTTCCCTGTCTTGTGCGGCTCTTTTGAATTCTGCATATGATAAGCAGCGCACGTCCACCAGCAGGTCCTCCAGGTACTCTCGGCGTGGGCGTCCCCTAGCGTTTGAATAAATGGAGTATTTCTGAATGTCTCTCTCTCTGGTTTCAATCCTGGGATTGGTTTGCAGCAATTTCATCTATTCGTTTCTTCCACTCTTCCCTGTCTTGTGCGGCTCTTTTGAATTCTGCATATGATAAGCAGCGCACGTCCACCAGCAGGTCCTCCAGGTACTCTCGGCATGGGCGTCCCCTAGCGTTTGTCCCCTCGGTCATACCCTCCATTATGGCATGCAAGAGGCCTTCTTGTCTTATTGCATGGCCGATCCATCTTGCGCGCCTTTCGGACAAGGTCCTGAGCAGGTGCCTTCCTCCTTCGATTCTTTGGAGAACCTCCTCATTTGTGATGTGGTCTCTCCAGGAAATTCCTAGTAGTCTTCTATAGGACCACATCTCAAAAGCCTCTAGTCTCCGTTTATCTCTTTCGGATAAGCACCATGTTTCGCAGCCGTACATCAAGATACTCCATACATAGGTCTTGATGAGGAGTATTCTCAGTTTCAGGTCTATATTATTCGATTCTATTATTTTCGACCTTTTATTGAATGCAAGCCTAGCCTGGTGTATACGGCTGTCGACCTCGCTCTTAGGCCGACCGTCCCATGTTATTTTGCTCCCGAGGTACACAAACTCCTTGGTGTTCTTTAGTGGAACTCCTGACATCTCTACTCTCATCTGATGTTGCGTTCGGCCTACAGTCAGCAGCTTTGTTTTGTCTTTATTTATCCTCATGTTGTAATTATTTTGAAGAATGCTTTGCATGGTTGTTAAGGCCTCTTGCAGTTCTTCTTCGCTTTCAGCAACCAAAGCAATATCGTCAGCAAACCTTATCATATCCACCTTTTGCCCGTGTATCTTTACACCTTTTCTGTGACTCATTCTCTCCCTCAAGTCATCAATCGCACTTTGTATATATGCGTTAAAAAGAACAGGTGACAGAGCATCCCTGTCTCACCCCTTGTCTTATACTGGCTTCTTTTGTATCATTGTCACATCTAATTATAGCGGCCTCATTCTTGTATAGCGCCTGGATTATTCGTCTATCTCTATATTTGATGTCAATTCTCTTCAGAATCTCGAAGAGTCTTTTCCATTCTACTTTGTCGAAAGCCTTCTCCAGGTCTATGAATGCGATGAATGTGTTTTGGTTTCTTTTTAATCTTTTTTCTAGTAGTATTCGTAGCGACAATATTGCTTCTCTGGTTCCTACACCTCTTCTAAAGCAAACTGGTCTCCGGAAAGGATGTTCTCTACTTTTGGTTCGATTCTTTTTAGAATGATATTAGTCAATATTTTTGAGGCATGGGATATAAGGCTAAGAGTTCTGTGTTGTTCTGAATGTATCCAAAAATAAAAGCTGTTTTTGAAAGTTGATGACATACACTTTCAAATTTTATTATTTGAAATAAACTTACAATTTTTTAAATTTAAAAGTTGATAAAATAGACATAAAAAAATTCTAAAAATGGTTCAAGTTTTTTCTAACTAAAATAACCGATAGTAAACATAAAAAAGGACAAATATTTTATTTGAAATATGTATTACAAACATTAGGTACCATCAACTCTTTTTTTTTGTCATTTCATGTAAAAATTCGCAATTGTTTTTTCAAATTGCGGCAAGAAATTTAGTATACATAAAGTGTACATTTTAATTATTTTGTGGTTAATTTTGTTTTAAATATAAAGCATGATATTTCCTCTTTCTAACACTGTTTAAATCAAATTTCTAGCCATGATAGTAAGGGAGACACAACAATTTCTATGAGACCTATACGAGTTGTTCCCAAAATATAACAAATTAGCCTGTGGGGTTAATGTTTATGTATACAAAAAACATAAACACGTGTCTTCATCGTGCGCATGCGCAAGATTGCGTGCGAACAACATGTACCCATTGATTTGATGATATCTTGCGGAACAGGAGGAAAGGCGGACAAATGCGTGCATTCGCCTTCGCTCAACTGTTCAGACTATTTGCTAGCTTTCGGTTGCCTTTATTCTTTAGCGTTAACAGGTCATTATAATTTATGTATTAATCATTAATGATAATGTTGCAGATACGACAAAGCAATTGACCCCAATGAAGACTCCTCCAATGATTTGACCACTGTGGACCAATTTGCTTTCGGAACTCTGGTCAACGATGTCTTCAAAGGAAGAAGCAAAGGTAAATACA
This sequence comes from Limnephilus rhombicus, assembly GCA_929108145.2. Lineage (NCBI taxonomy): Eukaryota > Metazoa > Arthropoda > Insecta > Trichoptera > Limnephilidae > Limnephilus > Limnephilus rhombicus. The sequence goes on along the minus strand of OV815294.1, from coordinate 15,271,863 downwards.
TTTTATTTCATTAACCCGGCGAGCATAAGGTGGGTAAAAATTACCCGAGGCAATTTATGTTGCTTAATAATTTTAGTTTGCTGAGCTCAATCGTTTCGTGCCCCTCAGTAGATGGGCGGGGGGAGGTAAGGAAGCGACAAGAAACGAGGATTTAGTCATCTACCGGTCAGGGAGGCTGTTAGACGTTGTCCGTGGGTGAGTTTTATTCACCTAGCTCTCAGTGTTAATATTGATTAAAACCTTAGAAGATGTTATTTTTTTTGGGATTTTTTTTAGTTTTATATAAAAATGGACAATTAAGTGCCATAAACTGAATTCTCTAAGAAAAATGTTGATTCGAATAAATACAAACACTTTTATTTATTTATTTATTTACGCCCTTGGAGCATTTACATCAATCGTGTAACATAATAATAATAGAAATAGAAACAATAAAATACCTATTATTATTTCTCTTCCTTCACACTAAAATAAAGGAAGCAGATTTAAAAAGAAATAACAACAAAAACAATATAAGAAGAATAATAATAAAATTTAGATCAGAATTTTTGAAATTTCTGATATAAATTTAGTTAAGGAATAAATGAAAATGTCAACGGAACTGAATTTATTTCCAAGCCTCTGTAGTCTTTGGATTGGGGAGTTAATGAAATAGTTAGTTTTAGACGGATAAACAAAGAACAGCTCTTGAAGTTTCGTGTCACGATTTGGTACTCGGAGTGTTATTAGTTGGTTACGCCCATCACATACCTACACATACACACACTTACATAGCACGCATACATACTGTCACTGTTTGGAATTGGTATTAATATTGTTGCAAGTTCCTTTTCCTACCCATCCCTTTTTGCCAACCCGCCAATATTATTCAGTCTGCAATAAACTCCCTCCGCGTATAGCCATATTCCGCTCTCGGTTAATCCGCTATAAATAACTCCGCTGTGTACTATCAAAATAAACGAACCTCACGACTATTACTGTTTTGTTCCTGTTGGATGGGAAAGGAGCATACAAGTGCATTGCCAGCCTACAAGTTATTATCCTTTTCCGGTGAATCCTTTCCTTTCTATGCAACATATGTTTTATCATTTTTAAGCAGTGATAGTAACACAAAATCAAGGTCCTTCGCCAGTCATTCTTTGACACAAACACATAAATCCACTCTCACAACATAAAATACCATTCATTTTTTGGTCCTAGCGAGCCGTATATATATATAGTTGAACCACAATATTAATAAAAAACCAGCAGAGTGAGATTACGTTTTATAACATCGCATATAAATAATTACCCACATTTAACGGTTTGATATACCTACGTGAGTAATTTGTTTCCTATACTTATTTTTATTACGTTGGAAATAACATATTTACCTGCTGTTAGAATATGTAGTTGTATCTTGCTGATAAAATCGCATCTACCTAACTTAGAAATAGTACGATTATTTCTTAATATTTTTATTATTGGATATATCATAACAAATACAATTATACAATCGCAATAAATAACTTTGTTTACCCGTACAGTTCATGGCGTATCTGTTAACCTTTACACCGCGCAATAATCAATTTAACCCTGCGAGCGGATTACAGTGAATTAATTGAATATATTAATTAATTAATTCCGCATAAATAATACAGACTCATCATACCGCATTCCGCATACCGCATACCCCTTACCTCAAACCGCATACATACCGCATACCCTTTAACCTCTGGGAGGCCGCTTGTCACCCGGTGGCCGCGGCATCTGCGCATGCGCGAGAAAATAATTCAAATATTTGAATAATATTTCCGACAAAAAACTTTTGGTCTACGATTTTGGTCCTTCTATGTACACAATTTGTATGAAGAACAGTGTCAGAATCGCTTGCGCTGTCATTACTCTCGGAGACGCTACAAGTTTCGTTCACCTTGTCACCCTGAAATATTTTAAAAACGATTTCTTCTATGACAATCGGCTGTCAGAATTTGCCGCGAATTTAACGGTCGCAATTAATGCGTGTATCGCGAATAAAACGATCATAAAACCTATTAATTTACGTAATAAATGCAAGTAATGTGGTTTTCGTAGATAGTTTATTGTGATGTGAACGTGTTTCAGTTAATAAAATATACAATAGCTCAAAATTTATCAACAAAACATTCAATTCAAAATTCAAAGTGGTGGTTTTTTAGTGTTTTTTTGCAAAGTTCCGCGAATTTCCGCGAAATGGCCTGGCCTCCGACAAGTTAACCTCATACCGCATTCCGCATACCGCATACCCTTTAACCGCATACCGCATTCCGCATACCGCATTCCGCATACCGCATACCCCTTACCTCAAACCGCATACATCATACTGCATACCTTTTAACCGCATACCGCATTCCGCATACCGCATACCCCTTACCTCAAACCGCATACATCATACCGCGTACCGCATACCCTTTAACCTCATACCGCATTCCGCATACCGCATACCCTTTAACCGCATTTTTTGTTGTTTTACGTTTCATATTTTGTAAATATAACCGGAATAAAGAAAATGGCTACGAGCGCGTCATCCGGGTCGTCTCGGGATGAAAGACGTCTCAAACGTTTAAAGGCAAAATAGCAGCTAGCTTTGCGAGCTTACAGTCGGTGTATGACAAGATAAGGAAAGCTTCGGAAAGCATTTACGATCGCCAATCTTTTTTATCAGGCGCAACTACAATTGAAAAAATTCGTTCTGAATTTATAACAATATTAGATGAAAAGGTGGATTGCGAACTGGAATTGAATCCGGAAGCAATCGCTGAATACACTCAATTAAATGCATTTGAAGAACTCTTCGGTGTTATTAAATATACAGAAGCAAATATGCTGTCGAATCCGGTTGCGAAACCTCGCCGTCAAATTAAGCTACCTGCATTGGAAATAGCGTGCTTTAACGGGAATTTGGATAGTTGGTCTCTTTTTTATGAAACATATAATTCGGTTATACATTTGAATGATTCTCTGGATGATACGGAAAAAATGCAGTATCTGATGTCTAAATTAACCGGAAAAGCATTAAGTATTTGCAAAGCTATTACACCTACAGGTACAAACTATTAAGTTATCTGGGACGCATTGTGTACTAAGTATAATGAACAACGCGTTCTTGCTGAATTATACTTTGACCGATTGCTGAAATTACCTCCAGTTAACTCGGCCACGCCCGCTTCTTTAGAGAATTTTGCAGACGCATACTCCACTAACATCGCCGCGCTGAAGCAATTAAAAATAAAAGACCTCGCAGAATTCATATTGTTGCAACTGGGTCTTAAACGTCTTGACATAGAGACTGTAAAGGCTTTTGAATCTTCTATTAAAAATAATGAAAATCTACCGTCCAGCGCGGAACTAAACGACTTCGTAAGAGTACAGCAACGAATTCTTAATTGCGCACAAATCACGCAACCGACATCGAGCCGTCTTGGCTCAAATAATAATTATACCGCTAAACCGCAAAAAAACTAATTCCGCAAAGGCATTTATTAATGTCCAAAAAATCGATAATCACTCCATCGAAATTTGTTTTTGCTGTCAAAAGGGATCGCACCTTTATACCAATGTTCTAAATTCACAAGTCTAGAACCACGCGAGCGATTTAACTGTATTAAGTCATCAAAGATTCGAGTTTGTGTGAACTGCCTCAGTACTAGGCACACCACGAAAGCTTGTAAATCGAAGAGTACATGCAAAACATGCGCGCTCAACCATCATAGTTTGTTGCATTTCAAACAAACTGATGGGCCGAAGTCACAGATGGACCCAATACCATCTCCCGCGTCACAAACGGATGCCGATAATGATAACTTAAATTCTTCGAATCCGGTTTCGTTATGTGTAACAAATTCATGCCCTAGTGCAAATACTACTGCACTCTTAGGAACGGCTGTTTGCACTACCAGAGACGCTAAGGGCCAGGTACAGACGATACGGGCTCTAATAGATAGCGGCTCCCAAAGGGACATAATTACGCGCAAATGCTGTTCACGCTTGAATCTTACGGTGCGGTCATCTCCAAGTACTTACGTCACAGGAATAGGTGACGTAAGAAATGTGACAAATGGCGTAACTTGCTTAAAATTACTCTCCCGTTATGACATCACTCAGTCGTATACGATTAAACCATATGTAGTAGAAACCATAACCAGTGAGTTGCCTACTGTTAACATTAACCGCTCCTCTTTGTCGTATCTTGACAATTTGCCCTTAGCAGACACAACATTCTGTACGCCCGGTGAGATTGATATTATCTTAGGATGTGACATGTTTGCTCGCATTCTAAAGGCAAACAAAATATCAGGTTCTCTCGGCCAGCCATTTGCTATCGAAACTACTTTGGGATATCTCATCTTGGGTACTGCCCCAACGATGATTGAAAACCCAAGTATAAACACCACGCAATCATTTTGTACGTTCACGCAAAATGATGAATTTTGCCTTTCGCGCTTTTTCGAATTGGAAGACATTCCAGATGAGAAGTTTTTAACGCCTGAGGAACAAGAGTGTGAGGACATGTTTAAACTCACTACTTCTCGTGACACGGCAGGTCGTTATATCGTCGCGTTGCCGTTTCGAAACAGTCCCTCTGTTCTCGGTGAATCGTTACCCGCCGCCGAACGCAGGTTTCGGTCTCTCGAACGCCGCTTAATATCTCAACCCGCAATAAAGTTAGAATATTACAAAATATTGCGCGAACACCTTCAGAAAGGTTACATTTCCCCAGTTGACAATTCTGATTTACCGCATTACGTAATCCCGCATCATATCATAGTTGGCGAAGATAAACTGACAACCAAAATCCGGATGGTGCTGAACGCAAGTATGAAATCCGATTCTGGTTACTCGTTCTGGTTAAACGTGGCACGGTTAAATGAATCAAATGTTTTTTTTTTATAACTTCAACAATTTTTAAAATGTCAGATATTATCGGATTTGTTGCCACTGCTGGCCACAGACAAAAACGTAACAGACTCGCGAGTTGCTCGTACTGCTCTTTAAGTCCTATAAACGGATAAACATATTTTTACAGATGAAATACCCCACTGGGAAGAGTTCAAAACCTTTTGTCAGCAAGATCTTCAAAATCCCACGGCGAGCCACCGGCCGAGCTTCGTCAGCGTTCTCAAGCACAGCTTCTTCAACCACGACTTCATCTCAGCGCACCGGTTTCTGGCTGATCTACCGCTGAAGACGGAGGCGGAGAAGGCGGACTTCTTCGGCGGCGCACTGGACAAGCTGAGGGCGTTCTCCCAGGAGCTGGTGGCTCGGCAGCTGAGCGGGCCGCTGTTATCGCGATTAGTGCTGCTGGATGCGACGGCCAGAGACAAATTGCTGCCGCATATTTTGGTGCCAAAAATAGGTAATTCAATTTAGCACTTAACGGTTCCATGACAAAAGAGAAAAGTGACAAAAAGACATAGAAACATAGAAAGTGGCAAAAAGAAAATACGGTTAGTGGCTGTAGGGGACTCAGCAGTAGCATTGGGGCGCACTGGGTGACCTCTCCAGCCGGACTCTTCCTGCCCATCGCCTTGCACCGCAGTGGGTGGATTGGATATACACGTGCATCACTCCTGGACACTCTGATCCCTAGCTTCCTACCCACCCCTCATACCTTTTCCTTCCCAGACCTTCCTTCCCCCACATGTATTGTAAAAAAAAATATAATAAACACCTGTGCATAGTCAGAAAACACGCCAAACGAGTGCCCAACATGTACACGGTTGACATTTGTCACATGAGAACGGGTCGCTTCTTCGACTTGTTCTTATGTTCGACAGCTCTGTTGTGGAACGATTTGCCGGCCTCTGTGTTTCCTCCTTCCTACAACATGGGTCTCTTCAAGACCAATGTTCATTCCTTCCTCTCCTCAAAAAGACTCTCCACACAGCATCTCAGATGACATAGGCCCTGAGGGAAATTATTTTCCTCAGGGCCTCCTGTGTAAAGTTAATGTAAAAAAAAATACATTATATAAGAAAATGTGAAGGGAATAAAAAACCCCTAAACTAACATTATTTTATCATTATAGTGATTTATTTTTGAGGTATTATGTCATGTAGAGCTACCTCTTTCTTTAGCCAACATTTCGCAACAGCATTACAGTGTCCATCACCAGGGCAGATGTGTGATCATTGATTGTAGTGAAGTAATGATAAGAAAGACATTGCTATCTGATGTTTTTGTACATATACTATATTGTAGGAGGGAGGAAACACAGAGGCCGTAAAACCGTTCCACAGCCGAGCTGTTGAACTCAAGAATGAGTCGTAAAACGACCCGTTCTCCTGTGACAAATGTCAACCAAGTGCAAATGTTGGGCGCATGTTTGGCCTGTTTCCCAACTATGCACCGGTGTCGAAGGCATCAATGCAGCTAGTTCCACGGAGCATCTTCCATTGAAATACCGATAGAAAAACGACAGCTTTCCCACCCGATGCCTTTGTTCCAAAGATTGCAATCTGTTGCAATGAAAGGTACTTAATTTCAAATAAGTATTCGTCAATTTATTTACAGTGTAGGTACTCGAGGGTAGGCTGGTGGTTGAATGTAGAAAAACGAGATTGCGTGATAAAATAAACCTTTAATGAGTTCCCACAATAATTATAATTCGTAAGCACACAAACACGGTCAGCAGTTTTACGATATTAAATAGTACACACTGGGTCAAGGTTGATTGCGGATAGACGAGGCGACTGCTCGGTAAGTTGAACGAATACTGAATACTTTCGTTGTTGCTGGGCGCCTTTTATATGGCCAGACGAGTGGAGTATTAGTGGTAAATCGTCTCTCGGCGAGTTGCTCGAAAGCGCTGGAACTGTGCATTTCAAGCGTACAATGGTTCGTACCTTTTCTGGAATGTGTGAGAGGTAGGTAGGTCCGCGGCTCTGTTCCAATGCACTTGGTACTTACTGTTCAGTCGTGTACCGTCCATACTCGATGGCTGGCGGGCGCTCTAGTAATTTCGCTTGCATATATTTGAACACTGGCGCCGCTTCTGGAAACATCGATACGTTTCGGGTGCAATCCAAAGCGTGACGTAGCAACAATGCGTGGTTGCTACAACAGTTTTGCTTTATTTAGACATGACCAGTGGCGGCTCGTGACTTTTGGGTGTGCTAGAGTGCTGATATTAAAAAAATGGCATTATTGATATTGTTGTAGCCGAAAAAAAATTTTTTTTTTTGAAAATCATTTTTTTGTATGAAAAATTTCAGAAAGTTTCAGTTTGGCGCTGTGCCGCACCGATTTCCTGAAAAATCTTCATACAAAACACCGATTTTTGAAAAAAAAAAAATTTATTTTTTGCATACGACAACATCCATGATGCCATTTTTTTAATATTAGCACCCTAGCACGCCCAAAAGTCACGAGCCGCCACTGGACATGACTTGCACTATTCGTTGATTCTACATGAAATATGATCTACGACGGCTCGCCCCGGGGATCTAAAACACTCCTAGTTCATTGGTTGCTTCGAGTCAAAAGAGGGATGAGTAAAGACGCTCATTGTATTTATAAAAAATGCTAGCGAAAGAAACCAACACAATCAAAATAAACAACACACAACTGTCAACGAGACATAACCAGCTGGGTTAGGTACCTACTTTACCAACAGATGATTAGTGTTTGGTTTTGAAATGATAATATGCATAGTTCCTACCGAGATGTCATTTATCCAGTACCTACCCTCCCTCACCACATCACCTTGCTGAAAAAGCGTTTTGATTTGGAACAATGACAAGACTGATTCCGAGTGCATTTGTTTTCTGAAAAACAAAAAGATTTTGAACTACATTGGAAGCAGTTTTGTTGGTGTTTATAATCTCGTTTATGAGCTTTAAAAAAATTTTAACTAAAAGAAAGTTTTCGACCTTATCAAGATCGTTTTATACTTATTTGTGTTGTTGTGGCAATAATAAATCCGAGGTACCGCGGTGGAACTAAATAAACTATGTTTGTAATTGTGTTGTTCGCCTTCGCAGTTACCACCCATTTTCAGCAAACACCATTTATTGTTCATTTTAGTATTCCAAGTGCATCTGAAGCTGTAATTCGTAAGCAGTTTCAGATGCAACAATTAGTTACTGGAATACACAGAGCATGTGTTCCAAGTCCTAACAAATCAGTGCCCCCTGGTGTACCGGTCTCACCAGGACAGGAGTGCTCCTGGCTGGGGTGGTACAATCGTATCGTATCGTATCCTATGATAATACGGGACCTTCTTTCATTTCCAACCTGTATCGAACCCATAACCAGCGCTTTTACCATTGTGTCATATTGTAATGAACATGTGGTTATTTCTAGACGACGGTTCATCTACAGACTCAGGACTATTCTCCTTGAGTGTGTTCAAAGAGCACATAACCCCTCAGCTGCTGAAGATGTTCAGGGTGCGAGATGTCCAGGCAAGTCATAACCTTACATTATTTCTTAACCCCACTTCACTTTATGAGTTGTTCACTTTTGGGAACAACTCATAGAGGTCTCATAGAACGCATCCGAAAACTAAAAACTGTTGAAAGGTGATGATGAAACAAAAAGTTTTTAATTAAAAAGTTTTAAAAATAGCTCACTTTATGTTTTTTCTAATTAAAGTTACTGGTAACGAAAAAAAATAAAAACTCACACATATTTTATTAGACAAATGTATTTTAAACGTCATCGCCAACCCACTGTTTGTTATTTCATGTAAAAATAATTCATAAAAAATTCCCAAAACTTCATAATTTTTGTTTCAAATTGCGGTCGGTAACTTTGGTTTCATAAAGGTGTGCATTTTAATTATTTTGTGGTTAACTTTTAGATTTTTATTTATTTATTTATTAACGCCGGTTATAGCGGCTTTTACAAAAGAATTACAATTATTTTACACATGAATACAGAATATACATAGATAAAGAAAAATATAAATATAATAAGTTGATAGGTTTAAGAGCATTGTTTGCCGGCGACCAAACTAGATCTTCAATAATCTCATGTCTTTCGTTTGTCCCTTTCTAACGAAATATTGTATTTGCAGTGTGAAGCGTGGAGGCGGGAAGGGAAGATTTCTATGTAGTGGTATTAAGCTGCAGCGCTAGCGAGCAAAATATGGTGTTATAGAGTTTTAAAGAAAAGGGCGCGTAATTATTGTAATTATGTTACATGTTACATAGGTAATGGTGCTGTGCCTGTCTCACTAGGAGTTCCTGTGTCGAGAGCAGGCGCATTTTAACATAAATAGTTTTAAAATAGTTTGTAAAGGATAACAACAACAATGTTATTTACATTTAGAGTAAAAGTACAAGGACAATCAGCATGAATTTAATAGATTAACCTTTTCCCCGCGTTGAAATACTCCGTTTTTTCAATACCCGTACGCGGTACATGTATATGTCATATTTCAAGTACCTATCCATCCAATTTTATGTCAAATTACAGCATATTATGGCATGATTTATCATACTTTATAAACAGATGAGATTATTATCTACAATTTGAAACCAAATCGTCGTCTGTAAACACTCCTAGATGTTTATAAAAAACAAAAACATTAAATTCCATACAAAAACTTACCCACGTTATCTTAAAAGCGGCGCCATTTATCCGCGTGCTCGTACTCAGGACACTGCGTTGATAGGCACAAGTGGTACCTCAATCACTTATTATTATTAATTCGTAAGTTAACAAGTTCTAAAACTCAACACTTAAAACACGAAACGAATAGATTTTGTCATATAATAAATATTGTTTTAATTATCTAAGCAGTTAAAAGATTTTTTTTTTTTTTTGAGGAGTTTACGCCGGTCACAATTTTTTTGAGGTATGGTATTTTTTAAAACAGGGTTCGATACATAACGACACACCGCATTCTTTACACATGTATCTCGTTAATTGCATTTTATTATTTGTAAGTCGGCATACACGACATCGTCTGCGCGGTTTATTTGATTTGTCGGTTGCTGGAATCAATCCTGCCATATGCTTAGTGGCATGTTTAGGTAGAATCCGAAATGGACTGAGGTGGGCTGATGTTGTAGGCTGTGGTATTTGTGTAACCTGTGGTTTATATTTCTCAACAAGTTGCATTATAACCGCCAATTGAAAATCTGCTAACGGCTTTTTTATACCTGTCACTTGGGTGTACAAAATAAGTGCATTCAATAAATACAGGTCAATTATGTGAAAAAATACTTTTTTGTACCATTTTATCGTCTTTCGCATACATGATAAACTGCTCAGCATCATGTCACCTTTGTCAACAGTTCCCATAGATTTATTGTAATCGATTACACAGGCGGGCTTGTGAATGGGTTGTTTAGTTCGGTGATTTATTTTCCCTGTTTCTTTAAATGTGTCATCGTGCAAGGTAGTAAGCATGTGTACATCCCTTTTATAACACCATTTTAATGCTAAAAGGGAACCGCGGCTTTTTGACTCAAATTCACCTTTTTTTAGTTTTTTTAAATTTGGGCATTTCCTTACGGGTTTTTTTTACCGTCCCACAGGCATTCGTTTTTTCCGAATGCAAAAACTGGAATAACTTTGGGCTTGTGTACCAATTGTCACACCACAAATTGTGCCCCTTGCCAAAATAATCATTTAGAAGTGTGGTTACAACAGCGCCGGTTATTCCCAAGTTCTGCTCATCCGTTATTTCCGTGCCTTCTCCACAGTAAATTATAAAATCAAGAATGTATCCAGTTTTCACATCACACAAAACAAACATTTTGATTCCAAAGCGGTGTCGTTTCGATGGAATATACTGTTTGAAAATAAGCCTACCCTTGAAAACAATTATGCTTTCATCTATGCATAGATCTTCATAAGGTATTACAGACTGTTTGAATAGTGTTCGGGTGTGATTTAAAACTAACCTTATTTTATAAAGACGATCTGTAGAAGGCGAATTTGAGTCACAGAAATGTAAATTTTGCAATAACAGTTGATATCGATCTCTACGCATGATCTGGCCAAAAATAGGCGAACTAAGAAATATATTTGTACTCCAATACTCTTCAATAGTCAAGTGTTGGTTTCTTGTCATTAGCATGGTTATTGCAATAAATAAATACATTTCTTCAATATTTGTGTCCTTCCATTTATGAATTCTTGAATTCGCACCAAATTCCTTTGTATTGAGAACAAAACTATGGTAGTCGTGTATTTCTCTTACAATTTCATTCATAATGGAGCCATTCAAAAAATGTTCAAAAAAATCACTTTCTGTTGAGTTTTCGTTAAATTGTACAGAAATGCCGGATTGAAAATCATCAAATTCGTGTACTATTGGAATATGAGGTCCGGACACCCAGGAGTGTAGCACTTCTTCCCGTACAGACTCATCAGCTTGAGTTTCTGCATCTGATATTTCCGAAGGTACAAATTCATCCTCGGACATTTCATAATCAGAATCCAACATCTGCACTATATTTTCAATTTCATCATCTTCCAAAATATGGGCCATTTTAATTCAATTTCAAACACTAAAAACTTATTGTGAACGTTTCCTAATAACTTTGAAACTGAACGAAAATAAACACGCACTTTAGTAACTAATTTATAACCAAAATAGACATGTTATAAAATTCTGATGACACTTTGAATAGCTTTGCGGACGCTGTTCGAAATCGTCTTGATAAATCAGGACCTCCACCAATTACCCGCACGGGAATTCATGTAGAAAGCCCAAAACCTTCCATGTGCATATTCCCGTAATAAATATTCCTTAATTTAAAGTCAAAATCACAGTTTAACAGCACAAATGTTTAAAATACACGCGATCTCGATAATAAATATCAATCGACGCGTGTCCGGTATGGTCAACTGGAATCTCTTGCGTGCGCTTGCGCAAAGTACTAGCGCCATCTGTGGAGTAAATTTCGAACTCTGCACTCAAAGGCACGAGGATACATTCACTTGATTAAAGATGTTTTTTACGAAATACAATTTTACTTTCGAAATATGCCTGAAGATGTCAGCATCGTGATAGTTACACGAATGCCTAGCAAGCGGGAAAAAATAGTGTGATATAAGAACGCTGTGATATGGGCAGTCGAAGATAGCGTAACAAGGGCTGATACGGGCGCGTGTGAGGCGTGGCTTTTTGCCGTATCAACTGTTGTTACGATCGCGTGGAAAAAGTTAAGATTTAAATTATATCATATTATATTTATATTAGATTTATATCATCAATTAAATAGATTAAGATTTATATTAGGGAAATTTTATCACCTAAAAAACTTTGTCAATAAAATTATTGGGACTCGATACATTAAAAGAAAGAAGAATTTGTTCAGACCTATTTTATTTATTTAAAATCATTACCAACCTGTTGAACTCCCCTGAACTTCTTTCGCTAATATGTTTCCATGTACCTAGTCGATCAGTTCGTTTCAAATTACCTTATCATTACAACAATACAGGATCTAACGCTGAACTCAATTCCATAATGAATCGCCTGCATGTACTTGGAAATAAATATGTTTTGGATGAATCTATAAACATTGCTAGTCTAACCTCATACAAACACTACTTAATTAAAACTGTCTGTCAGCGCTTCTCAGTTTGACTATAATCAAATACAGATTTAAAGTATTAATTTCTTAATACATAATATCCGGGATTTATAATATGTTGTATTGTATTTATAATAACCTACTCTTTGTACTTTTTTATGTTGATACTACAATTTTTATTGTTCTCTTTTATGAATTTTATATTTATATAAAGGAAATATATTCCCTTTAAATTTGAATCCTATAATGTCAATTAGAATGCAATCATCGATTGTCATTTGTTTTGTTATTCCATTATTTGATTGTTAGAAAAAACCATTCAAAGTGATATAAATAAACATAAATGTCGTTTCTTAGTTAAAAAAAACTTTGCAACACAAGTGTTTTATTTAGAAATTAATAAAAAGGAATTAAGAGGAACGCATGCCTGGCCTGTTTCATACAAAATTTTGTTTTGGATTTACGGCTAAAACATCAAATTAATTGTTTTTTTCTTTTTTTTAATTGATAAGTTAGGCATGTATACAGTTAGGATGTGAATCCGATTTTCGATTTTTGCTTTAAATTATAAAATATGGGCCCCAAAAGATGACGATTTATCCATGAATTTAGGAGACAACTTTGCAATTTTTTTCTGGGCAAATGGACGCAATTTTTTAAAAAAGCTCCTCACATCCTGAGTCAGGAATATGATGAAGTATACGATAAAATTTTATTCTGCACTGAAAACAGTTTTATTAGTGTAAAAAATCGAATTAAGATACGCGCAGATTTGTAGTAAAATTACTTAGGTTTTTTAGTTGTTGTCTCATCCACTCATTTGCCAGCCGTACGGGGCAGCTTGTGCGGGGTAGCTTGCGCGGGCCGGGGGCCGGGGGAAGGAGTAAAATACGCGCCAGACAAACTAATACATACTCAATCGCCATACATTAACAATGGATGTATCTATGTCTTTGTTTGTTGACAATATGCAGGTGTTCGTTCTTTTAGAATCATTTTAGAACTCTTTACTTTTAACCAAAAAGATGGCAGTGTGAGTTAATTTATCGACACAACACTTGGTTATCAAGGTTGGGTAACCATCCAGTAGATGTCATTGTGTTTTGTTAGCCACAGCAATGCGCGACCGTGTCAGCTAGTGTGTTTATAAATTTTACAATTTAAATTTCATATTTTTATAAAAAGTTTAAATGTAGGCGGATTCATTGACTTTATAACAGTAAGCAGTTTATATGTTTCCATATTAATATTTGGAGAAATGACTTTTGGAAAGAGCGAAGTCGAATCCAAAACCAGAAATAATATATCTATCGCCCAAGGTTTTTTTTTTAAATAAGCTATCGCTCGAGTTCTTATTCAATCAGCACATTATGCAATTCATCATTTTACTTTATTTTTGAATGAAGCTACCTATCTGTTTCCAGGTGAGAATGCTCCTTCTGAAGCATTTTGCAGGGTTTTCGTCAGCATTCGCCAAGGAAGATTTGATGACGCATGTTCTACCCGAGGTGAGATGGGTTTTTTTATTTATTTTGTTGTTGTATTGTTTTTTTTTCCGTAGAATTTTGTGCAACTAGAATTTTATACCTCATTTGGAACGTTATAATGGTTTTCTTCAAAATGCATCAGCAGATGAATGCGCACGCAACTGGAATTTTATTACTGCATTCTGAACACAAAACTGGTTTTAACTTAAGGGCGAATCTGTGTGCGAGTCTCCAGCTTTAATTAATACTACATGTACCCAGAACAAGAAAATGGTTTTCGCTGCATTCTGAACACAAGACTGGTTTTAACTTAATGAATCTGCATTCATCAGTCCACCAGCTTATTATAATTGTACCCGGAACATGTAAACGGTTTTCTTCTATTTTGCGACATATTTACATATGGTCTGTAACTAGATTTTTTATGATTATGCAGTTTCGGAACCAGATGATTTTATATTTTTAACTATTCAACTAACAAGATGACTCTGACATGCTGTGAAAGAAAACCGTTCTCGTGTTCTGAATGGTTTTTTGCGGTGCTTTCAGCAGGCTGCACCGAAGGTGCTTGCAGTCGGTGCCAAATGGCCTTGCGGACAGCAGTTTCTCAGCCCCCGATCTACACCATAAATAATATAAATTGTACACTTGTACAAGTTGTATATTTTCTTTTTCAGCTACTGCTCGGCATAAAAGACACGAGTGATGTGCTCGTTTCCATGACTCTTTACTGCCTGGCTGATCTCGTTCCCATTCTCGGAGCATCCGCAGTCATCGGTGGAAAGAGATCCAAACTGTTCGCAGACGGACGACCTCTCGCTCACCCCACACCTAAAACCCAAGCTATCATTCACAAACCCAAAGAGATCAAACATCTGCCAAAAATTGCCGAGAATTCTACCGAGGACTTGGCAGAATTAAATTCAGTCCCCGGCGAAATTCTCTTGAAAAAGAACATGATCCCGAGATACCAACAGGTGTTCGGCAGCGGCGATTCTCTCGAAATGGAGAATGTCTTATTCCTTCACGAGCGGCCGTCGCCCGATGGTGGTGAAGATCTTGACAGCGAAGTAATGCTGAGCAAAGTCGGCGATAATCTTGACAGCGAAGAACACTGGAGCGACTGGGAAAACGAAGACAATGTCAACTTAACGAATGAAGATTTTCCAAGTGAAATTCAAGATGATACGCTCAACGATGATAGTGTCAAAATAGATACAGACACAGAAAAATTAGTTTTAAAATTGGACAGCCCGAAGATCGGCAGCAGTAAGGCTGACTCTCACTATCTGCAAAAGGCGTCGCTAGAAGCTAAGGCGAAAAAACTAGCAGATATTTCCGAGTTGGACATCAAAAACCAAAAGTTTAAATCGAAAACGTCAGGTGGTAAAAAGGACGAATTTGATTTCTTCCTCGATATGGAGCCCGTGATAGAGAAACAGAACGTTTTTGAAATACAGCAACCGCTATTGAACTCACAGGAATCTTTGGAAGTCAAATCAAGTAGTGATGTGAGCGATTTAATAAGTCAGAAGTTAACGTTTGCCCCTGCCGAAAATGAAGATGGTAAAACGGATAATGATGCATGGGGGGACGGAGATTGGGAAGATTGATATCTGGACAGTGGCAACGCTAACAATAACATTTATTACAATCAACGACTGGACGATGAACTATTTGACTCATTTGAGGTTAACGATTTAGAATCGGCTTTCTTTGATTTGGATTCTAGCCACCAGGCTCTCGTCTATGGCTTAAATTTAAACTTGGAATCTTTTCTGTGGTTCGGTATCACACTTGTGGGAGTGACATGGTTTTTTGATATCATGTGGAATGCTACCAATGAACTGTGATGTAAATAACAATGCAATTTGTGAAATTATTTTTTAGAGAAATTCAATAATACCATTAGAATTTTTTTGTGCACTAAAATGATATTATGTAATAAAATGTGTGTGTGTTTATGATGCAATATTTAATATTTTTTTACTGTGGAAAATCATCATTTTTAATATATGAGTGCGTAGTTATCAAAACATTAAACTGACAGTTAAACATCAAACTGCATCAGTTTGGCATTTGACGGTTTATTTCTATCAAACTGACAGTTTTCCATTAAACAGACGGTTTATATTTGTAAAACTGATAGTTATCCGTCAAGCTGATGGTTTTGTCAGTCAAACTGACAATTATCTGACAGTTATCTGTCAAACTGACAGTTATCTATCAAACCGTCAGTTATATGCCAAACTGACAAGTTATTTGTTGAACTAACATTATATGTCAAACTGACAGTTATCCGTCAAACTGACAGTTATCGGTCAAACTGACAGTTATCCGTCAAACTGACAGTTATCTGTCAAACTGACAGTTAACAATTTCTGTTAAAAAAATCTTTGTAAGTACTTGCATTCCATTAGCTCTTAATCCTCATTTATAGTTCTTTCCATGAGTTCTTTTTTACCTGTACAGCTAACAACATGATGTTTTCTGCAGAAGAAGAATACTTACATTTGTTGTATTTTCTATAGCCATTTCAAAAAGTTACAATAACTTATAATTGAATTATTAATTCAGTAATGATGAGATTAATATTGTTTATTAATTAAATGTAAATAAAAGGATGGAATATTATGCTTTGTTAAAAATAACAATTAAATCCCTGAAAATATATTTGTACATATATAATAATGAATCATCAATGTGAATCCATATTTGTCAGTGTAAAAGGTCAGCTTATTCATAAAGCCCGTGGTGGCAAATGCTTAAACATCTTGTTTAAATTTGGCAAACAACTACCTAAAATGTACAGTTAAAATTCACTTACATAATACATGTAAAGTTCCCTCATAAGAAGAGTTATATTCTTCATTTCATTTTTGACTCAAATGCAAAAATGGACAAAAATAATCCCACATATAAGGTTTTTTGTTTAGGGTTGATATTGACAGGTAAGAAATCGATGTACAATGGCAACACTGGCGGATGTATCTATGGATTTACATTCTGAAATGTCAAAACGTAAAAATGAAAAATTCTAATAAATAGACAATTTCAAATTGAAACACCAACTTTAATATACATTGGCGCTTCGCATGTTCTTTTTGAGACTAAACAGGAGTTAATTAGTTAATGAGGTCTTTAGTCATATTTCAATCACTTTCGTTTCTCGAAGATTAAACAGAATAAATAGATTGCATCTCAGATGAATTATGAAAGTCTATGGATCGCTTTTATGATTTCTTTGAATTCTAAGGGCTTCATTAGTTCACCTCCATTCATTAATAAGTCAGTTATTTTGCACAACTAACAACATTATTTAAATTCTTCTGTATATTGACAGCTTATCTGACACTCAGGAAGCCGTATCATCGTTCGGAATATCTCTCTTCAATTGTTGACCGTGCTCACAAATATTTATAACTGACCATAGATGATGAATTTAGTCAATAACGTATTGATGTAGGGTTTTATCGGTCATTTGTGCTAGACCTCCTGGTCCCTCGAAAAACCTATGTATTTTCTGTTACAATCTTCTTAACCACTAGCAACGTAAGCAGATATACACGTTAATATGACAATAGCAATCAAGTTTAATAAGCGTTTTTCACGTCAACGCGTATGTTTCCACAGAAATCGTTATAACTCCGTTATTGTTCTAGTGACACCCCTAAAACAAAAAGTAAAAGGTCGATATTAAATCAAACTGCACATCCCTATTCAAGTTGTCCATAGAAATACATAAAAAGACCTATTCTGTCAGATACACGGTTGACACATGTTTTACCCGCCAAATCGCTTACGGGCCGCTAGACATTGTTAATTTTCATAAAATATTTTTGTATGAAATGATAAAAAAGTGAGGTGACCAAATTGTTTATTATACATTTATACAATAGAATAAGTATTGTTTTTTTACATAATCCATGATTTTAGTACCGTTTAAAAACATCACATGTGTCATTTTAACATTTTTTTTATGTTTGCGTTCTAAATTTTAATATTTACAAATGTTAATATTTATTTGTAATATAACAATTTGAAAGCTTATTTTGTAACCTTTCTAAAACAGTTTTTACTATTCAGCTACGTTCAGAAATGTTTCATTTATAGAGCTTTAATTGTGAAGTGGAAATAACACAAAGTTTTCGTAAATTTGACATTTCGTTTAAGACGTAAAAAGTGAATATTCGCTATAGATCAGAGTGGTTAATATTTAGTATATTTTCAGAAATGGTTGTGCCGACGAATTGTAAGGGAAATGTATAAAGTCAACGGCCATCTTTGTTGTCATTGTTTGGGCCTTTTGTACAGATGTTTTGTAAGATCTCTGGGCCTTTAATACAAGGATTTTTGGTGAACATGATATTTGGCCATTTTTTTAAACAACAAAATATTTACTGTTTCATGTGTTTGGAAAGCAGTGATGACATCACATACCATTGTTATAGAATTATTCTCATTCGTTGATAATGTATGTATAATATGTTACCGTGTATATTTGACCATTTGTGTTGTGTAGAATTATTGGCATTGCTTTTTGTGATGATATATTATATAGTGATTATATTATATTACAAGCTGGTCCCCGGCATGCGTTGCTACGCCATTTAATAAATAAATTGTTTCTCCCTGAGTGTCCTTTCCCATTCGCCCCGTTCACCTTCCGCCTCCCCTTCTCCTGCGTCCTCTTCCCCTCTCGTGTTCCCACTCCGTCACCTCCACCTTCCCTCTCCCCACTCCACTCCCCCCCCTTCCCCCGTCCCGCGAACCCCCCTCCCGAGTTCCTCTCCCCCCTCCCAGGCCCCCTCCCCCTCCCTGGTTCCCCACCCCTTCTCACCCTCCCTCCCGCTTTCCATAGCAATAGCCGCTTCCTCGCGTGCCACCAATAGCAATTTTTTTATACAATTTCATAATGCCAGAGCTCACCTGAAGTTTTATAAAAACCTCGTCC
Organism: Limnephilus rhombicus; assembly: GCA_929108145.2. NCBI lineage: Eukaryota > Metazoa > Arthropoda > Insecta > Trichoptera > Limnephilidae > Limnephilus > Limnephilus rhombicus. Next base: position 15,252,907 of record OV815294.1, on the reverse strand, counting down.
TGACAATAACAAACACACAAAAAAACGAATTATCGAATTTGGTGCAGTCGTTCGAAAGTTATGCGCTTAGCAACACATTCAGCGATTCATTTTTATATAATAGATCACCAGCTCAGGCACGAGAATTCCATCGATGCCAGAGTAAAGTTAGCCTCTCAGAAGCTGGGCGAGGCTGTACTGTACAAGGCCCGCAGATACTGCAGACAGTACACAACTGCTAACTCTGTACAAATCGCAAGTGTGCCCCGCGGTTGAATTTGGCAGCCACTTCCGGTCTGGAGCCCCAAAATACCTGAAAATACTTTGATTCTGTACCGGAAACAGGCAGTTCGTTTCGGCAGATTCTCCTCCCTTAACAAGCGGATTGCAATCTTTAGAGCACAGGTGTCGGGTGGGAATGGTGTCCCTGTTCCATTGGTATTTCAATGGAAGATGCTCCGAGGAAATAGCATCATTGATTCCTTGGGCACCGGTGCACACTCGGCAAACACGCCAAACGCCCGTCCATCATTTATATACAGTTGAAATTTGTCTCAGGAGAACGGGTCGTTTCTACAACTCAACTTCAACAGATCGGCTTTTGAACGATTTGCCGTTCTTTATGTTTCATCCCTCCTACAAAATCTCTTCAAGACCCAGGTTCATTCCTTCCTTTCCACAAAATGACCCTCCACACAATAAAAAAAAATAAAAACCAAATTTAATAATGCCATTATTAAGTTCTGCAAGTATTTTAGTTTTTTTAATTATTGTGACAGCTGTTTCGGCATTTTCAAACTGTGGTTAGGCCACGTTGAGATGATTTATTTATATAATTATATTTACCCCCGCTCAATTTCAATTTTTATGGTGCCTAAAATGATTTATTACCAGTTAAACTGATTTACTGAGCAAATAATTGTGACAATAGATTCTCTATTCTGTGGAGTACTTTGAAATCTGTTTTCCTCACATTAAATGGCAATATTTTCTTAATTGTTTAATAATGATGTTACTGCTATTGACTTGTATAAATGTGTTATATTGTTTAAGTCTTGTGAATACACCGAGAAGAGGGTAAAAAAATTATCCTTACTTTATTAATTAATGTTATTTTACGATCGCTTATTCGTTTATTGATTTCCAATTGTTCAAGTGAATTTAATCTAATTTAGCAATGGATCACCCTACTTTGGCTAGCATGCCTGTATCACGTGATGTGCACATTACCGTATCATTGGACAGTAAAGGACGGTGCATATCTTGGTAGTATAAGCGTGCTTTCAGTGGCGATATGTGAAATATTGATTTTTTGACCAAAACGCCATCTACATTTTTTACTCAAAATAAGCTCAGGAATCGTTAGTGTGAAATATTGATTTTTTGACCAAAACGCCATCTACATTTTTTACTCAAAATAAGCTCAGGAATCGTTAGTGTGAAATATTGATTTTTTGACCAAAACGCCATCTACATTTTTTACTCAAAATAAGCTCAGGAATCGTTAGTTCAAGTCTGCCATGTACGTTCAAAAGTATGATTCTGTATCTTTTGCCATAGCGTAACGCATGTTAAACCTGCCGTATATGACACATTTTGACAGTTTTTTTAAATGCGTTGTTCTGTATCGCACTAATGAGCTAAATACTGCACTTGTGTTAAGACACCAACTCTTAAAAGTAGTTACCCTAACCAGTGGCAGCCGCTGCCCTGAAAAAATAATCACTGATAATCCGTACCTATAAGATAACGATTATGTACTAAGCAACATTAGGTAAAAATAATTCCACTAATTTTATTTGGAGAGAAGGTCTACTCTAAGATGTTTTCGAAGGGTGAAAACTTCTACATATTGCTTTTTAATTAAAATTTAAAAAAAATTGTACAGATCTTTTTTCAGTACTAAGAAAATAAAAACACAACACAAATTTTTCTTTAATAAATCTTAAATTTCAACCCAAAAAACTATTTTTTTTTTTTACAATGTTTAATTTATTTTATTTTGTAATCCCTTATAAACAGTATACAAACAGTATTTATAAACAATGTATAAACAGTACGAGGGCAAAATTGTCAAGGTTGCCTATAAAAAAATTGAATTCCAATGATCTGCATTTTATAATTTAAAACACAAATCAATAAAAAAGCAAACATATGTACAATGTAGGTATTTGCTATACCTTTTGATTTAAAAAATAATTATTCAGTTTGGTTAAATATTTTTGCCTCAAATCCAAATTTAAGTTTTGTACGATAAAGGCCGGGCAGTCGTCCGTGTGGCACACGCGGATAGCTTAATTTTTCATACATATGGCCGGCGTTGCGCGCCAGTGATTTTTGGGATATTCGATACAAAAACATAATTCATTCCGCTTGCAATCGGTCTGCACACGGGACCGGGCAACTTCGCGTGGAACTTTGAGAATTCACTCTCCATGATAAACATTCATATTAGGCATTATATTGGTAGGTGATATTTTTAATGAGATTCATAGAATTTATATTTTTCGGTAAGATAGGTATTATAAAGTAATAATTTACCAGTGCTATACGAACACACCGTGCAACCAGCCGCCCTTGATCCTAACACCAGAGTAGACGGCGTGTTTGCCACCTAATCCTCTTAAGAGATGTCAGTCGCGGAAAAATGAATGTCATCGCGTACAAACATCAAAACAATACGAATCACGGATAGTTATTTATAAACACCTATTAGGCTTAGATGCAAGTATTTATAATAACTAATAAATATTAATTTGTGTTTTTAAGTAGGTTAATCAATCCACACCAAATGACATCACATGACAGGCATAGACAAGCCGTTGAAAGCCATAGAAAATCACAGAAATTTGACAGCCAATAAATAACCCACGACGTACACCTACTGACAACCGATAGATTTTGCTTAACGCTGACTAAACACAAAAGATACAGAATCACCCTTTTGAAACAACCTGTATGTTGTTTCTTTCACAAACTCTCACCAGTCATTAGTTATAAAAAATATACCATTTTACAAAAGGTTGTTTTGAATATATTTTTCCTCCATTTGTGATTTGAATGGTTGAAAGATAAAGTCAAATATTATTGTTATTTATTGGAAATTTTTTATGATGTGCTTATACATACTTAAATATAAAGTAATTTTACACATTGCGTTGTTTTCTTTTAAATGTCTGCTGTTGGATTTATCACTTTTTTTTGACAGATGTAAAGTTAAATGGATGAGTTAAAATAGGATGCTATCAAAAAACCTAACCTAACTAATCTACATCACAAGAATCCAATTTGGCAGGCAGGTATGGGTACCGTCGCCCCTAGAACTATTTATTGGATAACCAACACCTCTGCCATAGGTCACCACCCTAAGTGGCGTGCTGAGTTTGGTGACTTAGCAGGGGTACCCCAATTCATGGGATGAGGTTTGCATTGGTCTTGGCAGCGGATGCGTTTGCTGGATCGAGCAAGCCATCATCTCTGGGGAGAGTTTTTGACCTCTTCAGCAGAACTCTCTCGACCCATCGCTTTGCACAGCAGTGGGAGGGATGTATTCATATGTCACTCCTGGATACATTGCCCCTAGATTCCTACCCAATACCTTAATATAAAAAGACTCCCCCACACAGAATCCCCAAAGATGGCATAGGCCCTGAGGGAATTTTTTTTCCTCAGGGTCTCTTCTATGTAGTTTTTTTTAATATGAATACCTCACAAAAGTCCCAGCTGCTCCCGTCTGGAGCCAGTGAGTCTATTGCATCCCTAATTGGGGTATGTCGTGAGGCTGAAGGTAGTGGGGAGGAGAAGGAGATGGGGAAAAGAGGAAGATGGTGAAGTACCTGACTGTTCAGATCTGGTCAAAAGCCATTTTAAGCAACGTTTCAATTCTGAATGGTGATCTTATACCAGGGCGATACTGAGAATATCTTCCACTCAGGAATGTGTCGCAAATATATTATTATATATTATTTTTAATGAATTAATCGTAATAAAACAAAAATTAATCAGTAGCTAAGTAAAAAAAAACAGTTCAGAACCTAAAGTCTGACCATTCTTTGTTTAAATTTCATATGCAGAACTGTGTTTCACATCATTATGAAATTCAAATGGAGTGGTGATATACAATGTCAGGCAGTGTAAGAGAGACAGAGCACATGCTAAATAGGCTAGAACCAACAGATACAAAGGAAGGCATTTCTTATGTTCTCCTTTATTCTACGTGGTATGTTGTGAGACTGAAAAGGAGATGGAAAAGAGAAAGGTCGGAAAGTACCTGACTATTCAGATCTGGTCACTAAGCATGGCTATTTCCATTAGACAACAGCCGGCGTGGTCTAAGGCTCTTGACTCGCAATCCGATGGTCGCGGGATCGAATCCCAGCGTGGCCAAATAAATGTTATTTCACAATTAATTCATTTAAAATTTGTATAGTATATCTGCTGCACGTTCCAGAGTGGAAGATACTCTCATTATCGCCGTGGTGCAAGACCTCCATTCAGAATTGAAACGTTGCTTGAAATGGTGTTAGCCGTGTTCCGTGATCAGATATGAATAGCCAGGTACTTCCCCACCTCCTTCCCCTCCCCACTACCTTCAGCCTCACAACATACCCCAATTGGGGAAGCCATAGTCTCACTGGCTCCAGACGGGAGCAGCTGGGTTTCTTATGAGGTATTCATATAAAAAAAAATTACAAGCAACATTTTGATTTTGAATGGTGGTCTCGCCAGGTCAATACCAATAGCATATTATCACTTTTAAAGTTATTGCAATGCATTGAAAAAGCTTTTAAGTGATGCCGTCAGATGTCAGCAGGGAAATTGCTTCTATCGATGGCTGACAGGGGTATCCATATAGACGGGTGCCGACGGGACTGCTTCTGGTGAGCGAGTCCGCCAGATTCAATTAGCCACTAGTGTAGAAAGGTTGTCTGACTTGCAGCATTATTATTGTAAATACATTAACTCATAATAAACCAGTTTGTTATCTAGATCCTAAAGTTATTGATAAGTTCCCCTGTTGCACCTGAAACTGTTTCCAAGTTACAGCTTTAAATGCACTTGGAAATGGACTGTAAATGCTAAACGAAATTGGTGTTTGCTGGAATCGGGTGATAATATGTGTACGGGAAAAATAATGGATTACAAGGAAGAAGAAAACCAATCACTTACCTCTGTGAAGGCGAACAACACAATTACAAATACATAAAAAAGAGTCAACACAAAAAATTCAAACACAGCAAATCCATAAGTGATTTTATAATCTTTAGCGAAACCAGGAAAAAATGTAAAGATCTTTCCAAAAAATGTTACAAAAAGTATATAACCTCTATCGAGGACACTGCCTTTAAATCCAAAAATCTTTGGAAATTTCTTAAAAAAATAAACAATGAAAACACAGAATACCCGCCAATAATGCAAATGAACGGAACCAGTGCAAACAATACACAGGACATTGTAAACCTTTTGTCGGATTTCTTCAAAAATGTTTATGATGAAGAAACCCCAGATGATAAAATACCTGAATACAAATTTAGCAAGACTACACACTTAACACATTGCCATATCACACAAAAACGCTGCGAACAGAAATTACTTTCCTTAGACACTGACAAATCCACTGGCCCTGACAACATTCCACCAATATTCCTCAAAAAATGCTCTAATATATTATCTAAACCACTCACATTATTATTCAACCGTCTCTTGAGCCTTGGACACTTTCCAGACCGCTGGAAATCTAGCTTCATTACACCTATCTACAAAAAAGGAGACGACACTAATATAGCCAATTATCGCCCCATTTGTATACAGTCAGTACTACCTAAGCTTTTTGAATCACTGGTCCTTGATGAAATCTATCCCAAATTAATAAAATAAATTGACCAAAAACAGCACGGTTTTATCAAAGGTAGATCTACCGCAACTAATTTAGTAATATTTCAAAACTTCATAATACAATCTTTTGCAGAAAATAAACAAATCGACTGCATATATACAGACTTTTCGAAGGCATTTGACAAAGTATCCCGTAAACTACTAATCCAAAAACTATTTGCTCTAGGAATAAGGGATAACATGCTAAAATGGATTACTAGCTATTTATTAAATTGTAAACTGTTCGTGAAAATAAAATCATGGATGTCGAAAGCTTTCTGGGCTCCTAGTGGCCTACCACAAGGTAGTCACCTTGGCCCGGTTTTGTTCCTCATTTTCATCAATGATATAACCAATTACTTCAACGATGTCGAGGTATTACTCTTTGCTGATGACATCAAGCTACACAAGAAAATAACTGATGTAAATCATTGCCATATACTTCAGTCAAATATTAGTATGTTTAAAGATTGGTGCGTTCAAAATAATTTATTCTTAAATGTAGAAAAGTGCAAAACCTTGACTTTCTTCAGAAATAAAAATCCTGTTTTATTCGAAAATTCCATCAATAACACAGCTTTAGAAAGAGTCACGGAAATGAGAGATTTTGGATGAAAAACTAAGTTTCGCCAATCATGTCCACCAAATTATAAACAAAGGTATGAAAACACTAGGCTTCGTATTAAGAACAACCAAAAACTTTAATTCCATACAAGTCATTAAATTATTATATTTATCTCTAGTTAGAAGCCTAATGGAATATAACTCGGTAGTTTGGTCTCCATCTTACTAAATTCACATTAATAACATTGAGCGAATACAAAAAAAAATTCTGCGTTTTATAAATTTTAAAAAATATCCCACTAGAAGACTTGAAATATAATTTGTTATTAAATGTTTTAAAAATACACACACTAGAAGACAGACGTAAAATAAATGACTTAACATTTTTATTCAAAATACTTAACTCTAAATTTGATTGTTGCCAACTATTGCAACTCATAAACTTACGAATACCGACAGTAACTACACGACAAAATACACTATTCTACTGTAGCATTCATAAGCGGAACTACATTGCCCACTCTCCGATACAACGATTTCACACTATGGGAAATCAGTACTTAGGTGATATTGACATATTTAACATAAACTTGGCAAAATTTGTTGATCTTGTAAAAAACTTATTCCAAAACTATTCCTAAACCTATCTGTTTTTCTGAAAACCTATGAAATCGCTGTTTTTTTATGACTTGTGTGCTTTTTTATCAAATTTTATTTTTATTATTTCTGTATATGTTAAATAATCTGTCATGAATTATTTGTACTACCAAAATGTAAAAGCCCACTGGGCTTTAAATAAATAAATAAATATAGTTTATTTAGTTCCACCGCAGTATCTCGAGGTAGTTATCGCCACAACCACACAAATAAGTTTAAAACTATCTTGATGCAGTCAAAACACCTTCTTTTAGTTCAGAAACGAATATATATGAATACGAACAACCAACAAAAATGCTTCCATGTAGTACAAAATCTTCTGTTTTTTTCAGAAACAAATGCACTTCAATTCACTTTTGTCATTGTTCCATTTTCAAATGCTTTTCCAGCAAGGTGATATGGTTAGGGAGGGTAGGTACTGGATAAATGACATCCTGGTAGGAACTATGCATATCATCATTTCAAAACCAAACACCCCCACAGAACTATAATAGTAGTGTCGAGTGTAAATAATACCCAACATAACAGTTATTATATGTAATAATTATTAGCCTGAAACACTCGTCTACATTGAAAAAATCTCCAGAAAAAAGATACATGCCGCCGACAGGACACGACCGAACAATAATTAATATTTGACTAGTTAAAGTATTTCACCAAAAAATGTAGAGACAATTTGTCTCGACGCCGCCTAGCGGGAGATTTAGCACTTACAATGCCTTTCTCATATTAAATAAAGTTGGTTGTTTGCAGGTGGAAAAATGTAATAAGCAGTAATTGTTGAATGAAACACTAGTATATATTGAATTATTTGGCGGGCAGGAGGTAAGTCGACGTAGCTCAGTGGATAAGAGCAGTTGACCGGAAATCAGAAGGACGCGGGTTCGAGCCCCATCGGCGGCATGTATCTTTTCTCAGGAGATTTTTTCAATGTAGGTGATTGTTTCAGGATAATAATTATTACTTACTAGCTGGTCCCGGCATGCGTTGCTATCCCATTCAATAAAGAAATTGTTTCTCCCTGAGTGTCCTTTCCCATTCTTCCCGTTCCCCTTCCGCCTCCCCTTCTTCTCCTGCGACCTCTTCCCCTCTCGCGTTCCCACTCCGTCACCTCCACCTTCCCTCTCTCCACTCCACGCCCCTTCCCTTCCCCCGTAACGCGAACCCCCTCCCGAGTTCCCCTCCCCTCTCACACCTCCCCTTCCCTTCCCGCGTTCTCCTTCCACCTTCCCCGCCTTCCTCTTCCCTTTCCAGCTCCCTCATCCCGCCAACCCTCCTCCTGCGTCCCATATGGTCCCGGCATGCATTGCTATGCCATTTAATAAAGAAATTGTTTCTCCCTGAGTGTCTTTTCCCATTCGTCCCGTTCCCCTTCCGCCTCCCCTTCTTCTCCTGCGTCCTCTTCCCCTCTCGCGTTCCCACTCCGTCAACCTCACCTTCCCTCTCCCCACTCCACTTCCCCCCCCCTTCCCGCGAACCCCCCTCCCGATTTCCCCTCCCCCCTCCCAGGTCCCCTTCCCCCTCCTGCGTTCCCCTTCCACCTTTCCCGCCTTCCCTCTTCCCTTTCCCGCTCCTTCGTCCCACCAACCCTCCTCCCGCGTTCCATATATTCAATCCCAGTACATTCAATTTTTAAACGGCCCGCGTGCCACCTTTTACAATTTTTTTTCAAATTTCCATTTTTCATGTATATTAAATTTAGTACCTAACATAGGTACCTATTTAAAATATCTTAAATTCTTGATTCGATTCAAGCTATTAGGGGAGTACCTACTTTAAATAAATTTATCACCTTAAAGTTTTTCAAAAATAGAATCCTGATTTAATATTTTGCAAAATGTCATTTTCAAACACGCGAACTGTCAAACGTGCGGGTTTTCTGAAATTATCCAATTTTCTGCCAAATTTTCTTAATTTTTCTCTCCGTAAGAACCATCCTCGTACTTCAAGAAATATTCTAAAAAAAGAATTAGCGAAATCAGTTCAGCTGATCTCGAGATTTGCGCTTACCAACACATTTAGCGATTCATTTTTATATTATAAGAAGATAATAATTGTTACCCTTTGTGCTATGCATAAAAATCTTGTCTTAAACATTAGTTTATCAATTTAAAAAAAAAACCAACACAACAGTTATTGAAACACCAATGGCAATATAATTCATTTATTGGGAAAACAGATTTTTACACTTTTTAAATTACAAAAATCTCAAAAAAATAATACTTCAATTTTTATCACAACGAAACACAATTTTTTTCTAACAACCGAAAGACAAATTAAAATTATACAACACAAAAATTTTTGAGTTAACTTTGGTAAGAAATACTATAGTATAACACACCACCAGAGACAATAGTAATAAGGTTTATAGTACACGCCAAACTTTAATACCGGCCTGACGTTGATCTATCAGGCAATATGTGAGTTTAAGGTTAAAATGGTGGCAGGCCCCACCGCCCACACCTTTCTCTGTCGCACATATGTTTTTACGCATCTTTTTCTTTTGCTTAAACTGTTGGTAAGTGCGCGAGAATGAATACCATGTTCAGGCCAGTCTTAAAATTTGGCGTGTACTATACCACGCAGAAGTCTTCCATAATTATCTGCCGTCTCACACTAATAAAGAAAACATCAGTATGTCGAAAGTTTTTCAATTAAATACCCACAGAATTTGAAAAATGTACATTCTTTCCGAATCGTACTCTTTAAGGCTGGGCATATGCTGAGACAAAGGCCACGCAGAGCAGAAATGTCATCACAGGAAAAGCGACAAAGAAATTGGTGACCAGCATATGATGCAATGCGGCTTAGTTTAGCTTGTACCTGCTTGGGTGCTGATCAAGTGTGAGAATTCGAACACGTCAGCTCACCAACTGCATGGCAGGCCGGATCGGGAGTCTGGTGAACAGAGACCTTTTGATCTCTCCAGCAGGACTTGCTGCAGTGGGAGGGTTAGATTCGTCAGACACTCTTGGACACATTGACCCCCAGATTCCTAGCCACCCCTTACACCTTTTTCCTTCTTAGAACTTCCTCTCAAGTTCCAAGCGTGATTCTGAATTGAAAATTAATAATTTACTATTGATTTATAGTCTTACAAAGTGCAAAAAAAAGTATTTGGCAAAGTGATTACCTAAACTCATTAATTTGAACTTTGAATGAAGTGAACGCGTTTAAAGTTTTCGCTTGTAACCAGGCCGCTCCGTTTTCTGTTCTACCTGCTTGATATAAATATATTTCAAGGCAGAATTTGATGCTATAACTTTGGGAATGGATTCTCCAAACGTATAGGAAGATTTTTTGGATCAGCTGGACCAGACTCCCCCCTTAATTCAATCTGTGACACAATACAACATGGCTTATGACAGATCTCGTGTGGGTTCTGCCATATTTTGATATTATTTATAGATCATTTTTCATATACTGTATAACCCTACTTATATTTAAAAACAGTAGCCTATTCGGCTCTAAATAATTTTCCCTTGTATATTGTAAATTTAAATTATAATATAATATTCACATCTTCTGTCAATGATTGAATTAAATGTTATTATGAATTGATTATGTATTTAAATACTAAAAGAAGCCTATAACTTAAGTATATTTGTTTTTACATATAAAAATACAAATATGTCTGGAAATCTTAACAAACTAAAATAAGGCCACACTATCCACATTTTACATGCATTAAAAATTGCCCAAAAAGTTGTAAAACAATATTATTATATTTAAATTTTCTTCTGTTTATAAGGCCCAGTTATTTTGTAGAAATTCAAATGTGACATTGTCATCAAATGGCCAATTAGCGCCATTTTTTTTTAACATATGAAAGTTCCCTGTTATACGTCGATTCTGGGTGCGTTTCAAGTTTCTATCTAATTGTAATAAGGTGACAAGCTTAATAACATGATGGTTTTCCTCTTCTGGTGATCACAATTTGTTCAAAAGCTGAAACGAACTTAGAATCACCGTTTAACGAGAACCTTTCAACTGTCAAAAAAACAAAATGGCCATTTGACGACTTTGTCACATATGAATTTCTACAAAACAACTAAGCCTAAGTGTTTTTTTTTTTAAATAATTTTTTGGAGCCATTCACATTACATTTATATATCGTCGCATTAGTTCTTAATTGTCATTTTAGTTTTTGTTCAATCTCTTTGTTTAAAATTAAAAATAAAGTATAAAAAATGATAGTTAATCACAACTATGAATTATTTAAACTAATTAGACCTTTACCGTTACGGAAATAGCTTTATCTTAACCACTGGAACGACAGCGCAATTTAAAACTTTTTTCTCCGATTGCTCGAGATTTTTGGTTGAATATTTTCCGCCCACATTAAAAAAATCATACCTCCGAATTTTATTATGGAGATATACAAACTGATTATAGTTCTATAAAGCCAATGAATTCATCTATCTTTTGTTTACTATCACATATTTATAGGATTTATAAAAAAAATACTATAAAATCGTAAACTTCTACTAAATTACTTACAAATAAGGGAAAATTTTCCAAAATTGGTTGCAAAGCAAACTGAGGTATTTTAAATAGTGCCATATTGTGGCAAAAAGCGCTCCACTGGTTAAACACATATCAGAATGTTTTATCGAAATAATGAAAGAAAACCTTCTCCTCGCGTAAAATTTTCTAATGTTCGTTTGGACAATTAAGAATTAACGCGACGATATGTTGCACAGAGATTTATTCAATTCCGTATTTACTGTACAGAGAAACATACTATATTCTAATTTACATAAATACATCCAGTATTTTGATGTACAGCAAATCTATACAATTATCAATTGCAATATTTTTTTACAATATACACATAACAAAAGAATAAAATTAATAATTGGAAATTATATTGGATTATTTAACCCCTCAAGTCTCAAGCCTATTTTGTTGGAAGGTCAAAATATTCCCACCATGCAATAAAAAATAAATAAATGGAATACTTTTGAATGCATCCCAAAACTAAAAACTGGTTTTGAAAGGTGATAAAATACAATTTTATAAGTCGAAATGAACATATAATTTTTGAAATACAAAATTTTTGAGTGGAAACGTATAAGATTTTTCAAATGACTTTTTTTGACGTTTCATGTAAAAATAATTAATACAAAATTCTCGAAGTTTCACAATTTTTTTTCAAATTGCCATCGGAAACTTTGGTTTAATAAAAGTGTACATTTTAATTATTTTAAGCTTAACTTTTAGATTTGAATTTAAAGCTTTGTGTTTTCTCTTTCTAACACCGTTAAAATCATATTTCTAACCGTGATAGTAAGGGAGACACAAGGATTTCTATCATACCTATACGAGTTGTTACGGAAGCAAAAAAATTTGTTAAAAACATTTTTTATCACCTTGGGTATGTTCTTAAATCTATAAACATTCTACAAAATGATTTATAGAATGAATGTGAATTAGAAAGAGATAGAAAAACTTCTTTGTGCGTATGCTATTAAATGCACTGCGAATTAGTGCGTGATGAATTTGTTTTAAAATAATAGTAATGGGAAGGAAAAAGTTATATAGATTAAATACAGATGGCGCCACTTCCGTTTGAAACATTTGCTTCCTATAAAAAACTGAAACAGGCCTGGTTTTTAACATTCGGAATAAAAACAACAAAAAATGAAGGTAAATTGAATGAAATATTTCCCAAACATTTACTAATAATGAGTTTTACATTTTACACACTGATAAAAAACCATTTATATGTATATCGGAGTTATTAACAGCCTAGCGGCTGTACGGTTAAAATTTAGGAAACCAACTTCGAATACATCTCTGACGCCGTGCCCTATGCAAAAACATCTTCATACTTGAAGTTTGTTAAAAAGCTATGTTAAAATTAATCATCCAATTTTGTTTTTCAAAAACAAAATTGGATGATTAATTTTGCGCCACCCTGTATATGATGACATCATTGCCTGTGGCGCCTACTTTGGAACCAGTTATAGAACTGGCTATTTTTGGAACCAGTTCCTATCGGATTTACAAAATGGTCACCAACACTTAAATTGGGCGAAGCCATACCAAAAGCAGCCGGAGCGGGTTTTAAACTGCTGGTAGTAAATGGTTGTTTATCAGTCGTATAAAATTTAAAACACATTGATTGCGCAAGTGTAAGTCTCAAAATCCTTAAAATTATTATTACTTTTTGTAGACCACTATATATAAAAAAAGTGTGCATGAAATAAATAGTTGTCAGCGCACATAATGTTGTAAAAATATTTCGTCTATTAAATTTAATTAAATTTTAGATTAGTGAATACATCATTTTGTTACAGCCTTGCTTAAAAAGATTCTCAAAAGATATTCTCCGTTTTGCATATACATAAATATAAATGTTAAATTGTACATATAATATTTGTGATGACTTATTTGTAATGAGTTATATATTAACGTTTACTTTGCACAAAATACAGATTAGCCATTTTAATGTTTCAATAATAATTACAATTAATGATTCCGTAAGCAACATAGATAATAGAAACAAAGGGAGATATGGCATGGAAGAGTGTCGACTGCCAACGAGCTACGACCAGATTGTACGAACTATTAAAGCAGCTATGCGTCTGGTGTGTAGATAGAAACAAAGTTGGGGCGTTTCTATTATATCTATGATACTAACCATTTCTGTATTGGATCCAGCTAGAGTCATAGTTACAAATATAAAGTTATCTGTGACAAATTTAAGCCATTGGTGCATGGAGATATTTACAAGCGACTCGAGTTTCGTGCGCATGACATTGGCACCACTCTCGAGTACCCTGGTGATGTTTCCTGGTGACCCGTCACTTGATCCGACAAAAATTGGCTCCCCGAAATAATATTTACTATAAAAGTATAAATTTTTGCAAATTTCAAGCAATGTTTCAATTCTGAATGGTGGTCTTACACCAGGGCGATAATGAGAGTATGTTCCATTCTGAAACTACTAATTATAACACTTTTATTCCTAGCTTCTAATAACAAGTACTTAGAAAACAGGTAAAATAAGTATTCTATCCAATTAAAAATAGTTAAATTTTGGGTGAAAATTACCCAACCTTACGTTTGATGTTACAAATTTGAACTTACAGCCCTCCATTCATGGAGATACTTACAACCTACGTAATTGTGACGAAACCACAAGTACCCTGCTGATATACCACTTTTTAATGCTAGTCTCCATACACGGCCCTAAATATACTGAACTTGATCATTTTTCACATGCAGCCGTGGAGTTAACACGCTGTCAAGCGATGTCATATGACTTTTTTTCCAACATCAATCCATGCCTTCTCCACTAAATCCTTTCTTACGTATTCTGGTAAAGTATAGTTATATAAACATGCATTTTTTCCACTTCCAGAACAAATCTAACATTACTTTCATGTTCCGACGTCATTTCTGTCAAATGTCAAACGAATAAGTATCAGACACAAATGATGCGACGCGTCGCGTGCGATCGTCGTTACGTTTATACTGAAATTCCGGTATCGTGATACTGATTGGAAACCGACAGCCACCGCATAGCGCCGTGAATGGGCACCAGCAAAATCGTACAGGGGGTACTTACGATCGGCGCATATGATACGCGCACGAGGATCGAGTATCTTGTAAGTATCTCCGTGAACGGAGGCACTAACGCTCTTCGGTTTAAAGAGTAGCATATCGGTAGGCTACTTGTGTTGCATCACAGCTTTTAAGTATCGCCACGTACAAAGGGCCTTATACTTCAATAGATCCTGTTTGAACATGTAATAGTAACAAAATAGTAAAATTATGCAACAATTCCATTAATGCATCAAGACAGCCATTTGTGGAGTTTGCTTTTATCTGCCTACCCTTTTGGTAATGATAAAAGCAAAGAAATTTTAACGAACACTGAAGTGGACTGAATTTTATCGAACACTGAAGGATCGGGTAAATCGGATAAACGGCAAAAATGTAAAGGAGGTTTGAAACATACCGGCCTTAGTGTAATATTATGTGAATATAATTTTACGATTATATGTATTATGTAAAATTCATTAAAAAAATATAAAATTTACAATATGTATATATTGTTGATTTATTACTACTGATGAGAAGCAACACTAAGATAATTTAAATAAAATAAAATAATATCATTTTGTTAAATAAATACAGGAATGCATACAAGTAACTTTAAATTATTATCAGATAGTGATATTGGAATGATAAGAAAATTGTTCTAACCAGCAGTTAGCTAAAAGAAACTTATCTAAACATTAAAAAAACAAACCCTAGGGTCCAGTCATATCGTGAAAATTCAAATTTATACAAAAACAGGAAAAACAGACGTCGGTCCGTAGTTTATTCCAGTGTTCCGGTCGTGTCCATTTAATTTCACATTCCTTCGAGCAAACTCCATTAAAATACCCCTAGAATAGACACAGCATGTCTACATTGCGTCTGTGCATTACAGATGGCAATCGGTCTGTTAACATCAGATTGTCAATCAGACGGATCGCCCTCCTTTCCACAGAAACGAGTGGGTTTATCAGGTATTTTGGGGCTCCAGTCCAGAGGTGGTCGATGTGATCTGTTGTTTGCTCGTTGACGATCTGCAGTTGTGCTCGGGAACAATGAAAAATTAAGGATATTGTCCATAAAACCTTTTTCGACATGATTATGTTTATGTCTGTGAGTTCCTACTTAAATAAATGTTGCTAAAATTTGAATAGGTATTTAGTTTACTTGGTCGAGCCACTACAGCATGATTTGTCTTCTTGTCTTCTGGGTGCGATATTGCTGAGATTCACTGTGTTTGTATTCGTCAGGGCTCGGTGTTCTCTTTCTGCCATTTTTTCCAGGGCCGCCCACCTGGAAATGACGTTAGAAATAAATAAGTTTATTCAATATTGCACTGCAAGATTACAGAGACCTTGCAAACATCCAGGAAAAACTTTTGGACTGAAGGCGAGAGTTTGCTTCAGTCATAGGGCTAGGGCTTGCAATCCCACAATCCCTTACACTGCAATCTCAAATCCCGCAATCTTAAATTCCGCAATCTTAAATCCCGCAATATAAAATACCGCAAACTCAAATCCCGCAATCTCAAATCCTGCAATCTCAAATCCCACAACCCACATCTTGCAATCTCAAATCCCGCAATCTCTCATCCCACATCCTGCAATCCCTTATCCCGCAATCACACCGGATTTCAGCAATATTTAATCTCACTTATTTGTGGGATTTTCACATGCGGGATTGGAAAAAAGCTGAATTTACACAAAACACCTTCTGTTTTGGTTTGCATGCGAAAATTGCAAAATGATGGTTAAAAAAAATTTAATGATGTGTAGGTATTACAGATTGATGTAAACCTATTATAATATACACTTGACGAAATTTACACAACTTTTAATAAATAAATGAAAAATTTAACAATGATATATTTTAGAGTTTTTTTTTTCAGATATAAATAGTAAGCTGGAGGAACGACAGTTGAGATGGTATGGACACATAAGATGGAGACCATCAGACCACACAGTGAGACAGGCAATGTCTATGGAGCTTCATCGACCGTCATCCAGAGGAAGACCGAAGAACTCCTGGATGACTCAATGCTCCAAAATTCTTCAGAGAAACGGCCTGGATGAAGGCGATACCCAGAACACAAGATATTACAACCTGAGAACGAGAAGAGCCGACCCCAACAGCCTACCTAGGCAATGAGTTGGGACAGCGCAAGGAAGAAGATACATATATTTTAGAGTTTTTGCCTAAAGTGATTTTTGAAACTTTGGAGGCAAATGCTGTAATTTATAATAGAGATTAGCTTTTACCCGGCATACCTTGCAATGCCATTCAAAGAAATACATTGATTCTCCCTGCACGTCCTATCCCGTGCGCCCCCGTTCTCCTTCCGAGTCCCCTTCCCATCCTGCTTTCCCCTTCCATCTTCTCCGCCTTCCCCCTCGCTCGATAACCCTCTCGCGAACCCCACTTCCCACGTTCCCCTCCCCCTCCAGCCTTTCTTCCCTGCAACTAAAATATATGAAATACACACATTTTCATTTATACAAATTTCATAACACCAGAGCTTACCATTATAGTATATAGCCTATAACCTTCCCGGGCGTGCGCACAACATATCAACAAAGTTTCATCGCAATCGGATGAGCGGTATGTATATAAAATACGACCAAACAAACAAATATTGATTTTTATACATAAGAAGATGGACGTACCGCTGCACAGCCAGGGTGAAGGCCTGCGTCACGTTGCTGGCGGTCTTGGCCGAGGTCTCGATGAAGGAAGAAATGCGGTGCTGGGAGCACCAGTCGGCCAGCTGTTCGGCTGTAACTTCTCGAGGACTGATGTCCGACTGGAATACACAAATTCACAAATACATGATATATCATATAAAAACTTAATTTGGTATTTACTGTTTTAATTTATTTACTTTTAACCCCTCAGGCTCAGCTATTATAGGTCACAACAACTCATATAGGTCTCATGGAAACTGTTGTTTCTCTTTTACTATCAGTGAGAAATATGATCTAAACCATACCATAGGTTCTCAACGTGAGCGATAACGCCCCTCTGTGGGCTTTTCAGACTTTCAGGGGGCGGTAGAAGACCCAGAGAAAATTAGGGGGCGTTTCAGATTTTCAGGGGGGCGGTAGAAGACCCAGAGAAAATTAGGGGGCGTTTCAGATTTTCAGGGGGGCGGTAGAAGACCCAGAGAAAATTAGGGGGCGTTTCAGATTTTCAGGGGGGCGGTAGAAGACCCAGAGAAAATTAGGGGGCGTTTCAGATTTTCGGGGGGGGCGGTAGAAGATCCAAATAAAATTAAGGGGCGTTTCAGATTTTCAGGGGGGCGGTAGAAGACCCAGAGAAAATTAGGGGGCGTTTCAGATTTTCGAAAATTAGGGTGTCTAGATGACGCAGTGAGGGTGTGGGCAGGTAAAATAAATATGATCTAAAAGAGAAAAAAAACTTGACACTATATCATGAACACAAGAAGGAAGGAGGTAGCAACCCGGTACTTAAAATACAAAAGAATTGCTTTTTAACTTGCTAAACAAGAAGGTATAACAAATAAGATAGGTGTAATACATATATAATAATAACAAAGATATAATCCGTGAAAGTTGAGCCCAGCCCAGCCCCTTGCAAGTAAAAAAAAATTGGTAAACACCACGCTTTTTATTCAAATCTAAAAACTAACCACAAAATAAGCTAAAAGTACAACTTTGCAATTTGAAAAAAAAAATTTGTAACTTTGGGAATTTTTTATGAATTATTTTGTAAGTACATGAAATGACAAAAAAGTGAGGTGACAATAATGTTCATAATCCATTTGTCTAGTCAAACATGTTTTTTTCTTTTATTTTAATTTTTTCATTATCAGTAATTTTAGTTAGAAAAAAGGTGAGGTGAACTATTTTTAAAACTTTTTCATGTTTGCGCAAAATTTTTAAATTTCAAAGATTATGTTTATTTAAAATTTAGAAGTGTATTTAATCCCCTTTCAAAAAAAGGTTTAGTTTTCAGTTACATTCACAAATATTCCATTTATATAGATTTTATTATAAAGCGGAAATATTTTGATCCTCTGACAAAAATGGTCGGGGCTGAGGGGTTAAATAGGTTAGGTTATGGATTGTTTTCCAATAATTTTTTGTTCATAGCTTTCAATGAATTTTCAAAGAGGTGTTCAGTTAAGTTGATTCTGAGTTGTCATGGAACCGTACCACTTACTACCCTGTTAAAATACAGTGGAATCCATTTATAATGACATCGAAGGGAAATGACAAACACGTCATACTAAGCGGACGTCATACAAAGCATTTTGTTGAAAATAAACAACCTCCTACTTTTGTTAGGTATATATGTATGATTTTATTTAAATAGAGAGAAACACAGCATATTAAGACTCGTGACGTGTCACATACGAACTGAACGTCTTCGGGCATCACTGCCGAACACTGCCGAAGGTGTTAGGAATCATATCGGTCACTATAACCGACAGAATTTTCTATGAAATTAGGACATAATTTATTAAAAATGGGTCATAATAAGCGACATGCCAATATAAGCGAAGTCATTATATCCGACTTTGTTATAAAGAATTTTATATGAAAACCAAACTAGGCTGTGTAATTACTTCATATTAAGTGGTTGGTCAATATAGGCGGACTCATAATAAACGCATTCTACTGTACATGTAACTACCTATAATAAAGACATCTGTTGAGAGGCATTGAAATTTTGTACCTATTCACGTACACTACAATACACCGTAAAAAAGCAATATCATGGTTTGTACACTGTTGTCCACCTTAAAATGTCCCTAGTGACCTAGTTAGGTGAACACTGAACAAAAAAACATTGGAAAACAATCAAAAATAATGTATTGTGTAAATATTGCTAAACAAATAAATAAAATACTATTAAAACTCCATTGTAAAGATTTTTATAGCTCTGCTAGACAGGGCCGGATCTACGAAATCTGGCGCCCTGAGCAGTAGGTACCGATGGCGCCCCCCCCCCCCCCCTACATTTTTATTTTGATTAAAAATTCGTTCACCCCAATTTTTTTATTATTTTTTATTTAATTATTTTTTTTTACACTAATTTATCAAATAAAATCAAGACATATAAAGGGTGTAACTTTTCCAAGTGACCTGGCGGTAGCTCTCACACTCGTTTTTTTTTAAAGAGAGAATCCCCAGGAGCCCTAATATATTGGGTAAACATAAAATTATGGTGATTCTGTTCATTGTAATCCACAGTACTTTTATAACCTCTAACAACCAATAGAAATTTAGTTATAAATTTAAAAATCTAATAAGAATATAACCTCAAATTTGTACCTTGCATTTCCCCTGTGTTGAGCAAACAAACACCAAATTGAGCGAACAAACACCATACAAACACTAAACACTGACGTATGGTATCAACGGCTTACGAAAGACGCTTACACTGACACCGTAAAATAACAAATCTAATAGAAATAATTATACATTTAACGAACTTCAAATAATAATATGTCAAATCAATGATGAAACTGTCATCACGTTGCAACCTGCAAATCCTGCAAACCGTGCGATGTTTTTGTTAATGGGGTTTACTGAAGATTTCATAAGAAAATGGTATTTAACTACCTTCTCCTAGAGACTTAAATCGTACAAAATAAAACAATAGCGAGCGTACGCTAACTAAAATTGTCAGCGTCGGTTTGTTTGATTGACTAGAACAAAAATACGGCACTGTGATTGGTTATTGAATTTGGATCGCACCCATTCGTCGTAAAATACGGTAAGAGATATATGGAAAAATAGAGCTTACGTTTAAACTAAATAATATATGGAATTTGTAAAAAAATTCTGTAACTGACTATAAATTCGTAAGCCGTTGATACCAACCTGATGCGTGCGCATTCTATTTCTTTGGAAAGTGTTGCTAGAGCGTAATAATTATTTCGTACTATGGGTAATTTTTAAACGATTCAGGGAATATTATAACAAAATTTGAATACAATATTTATTTTCTCACGGCGCCCCTTCGGAGTTGGCACCAGGTTTTTGCACGTTTTTGAACGTATGGCAGATCCGGCGCTGCTGCTAGATAATTGAAATGGACGATGGACTGCAACGATATTTGAGTTACGTTGTGTAAGTTCAACGAGTAATATAAAAATATTTTTAATTTTATGTGTTCGTACCGTGCGAGGGCACAATTTAACACTGCAAATGCGGGGGTCCCGCCTAGGTACGTAAAAAAAAAATCGATTATGAAAAATATCGATTTAATTAAGCGATTTTAATTTTCTAAAAAATCGATTAAGTAGTAATCGATTTTTTTTACACTGCCGATTTTTTCATTCGCAGCCCTGCTACGCTTAGTCATTAGTCCGGAATCCAGAGTGTGAACCTCTACGATGTTTATAAACAAAACATGACATTAACGCCATCTGTGCGTCTATGATGACATTTCTTTTGTGCTTCGAAAGCAGTTTCTAATCAAACTTGTCACTAGATGAAGTCAACAGAGTCGACCAACAATTTGTAATTTGTGTTTATTATTTTTAAATAAACTTTTAATTTTGGTTGATTATTTTAAAACGTATAATTTCTGTTGAATATTTTTGAAGTAAAACTTCTTTATGCACGCTCGACTTGGGGAGTAAGCTGGTGAATGCGTTACGAAAAGTGGTGATGTGTTACAAAAAGTGCGATATTACGAAAAGTGTGATGTTACAAAAAGTGTGATGCGAACGGTAATCGAGGCGAACGGTGATCGATGGCGAGGCGAACGGTCGGGCCTTTATGCACGCTTGACTTGGAGAGTGGTAAGGATAAGGATAATGATAAGTATGATCACCCAAGGTCGTAGGTCACCCCAATGTCGTAGGTCACACCAAGGTCGTAGGACACCCCAGGGTCATAGGTCACCCCATGGTCATAGGTCACCCCATAGTCATATGTCACCAAAATGTCTTATGTCACCCCAATGTCAATGTCATATGTTCTTTTATAAGTTAGTGAAGTTTTACAAGTCGTGTAGTCTAAAGCACATTAGTTTTTTTTAATTAATAAAACTGTGATTAAAGATATTTCACGCGTTTATTTTAATTTGACAAATATGGGGAAAATTATAACAAATTATAACAAATTTTCAAGAAAAATCGATTATTTATAAATCGATTTTTCATGCTAAGAAAAAGAATCGATTATTTATGTAAACGTCACATCCCCAGTCCCGCCTCTAAGATTTAACTAAATTTTCCATAATGATGAAGAAAGAAAGTTACCTTATTGCCGACAACGATGAAGGGGAAGTGGTCATTGGGGTCGGTAACATCGGCGTAGACCCGGAACTCCTGCATCCAGGTGTTGAGGTTGTTGAAGGAAGACTTGTCGTCGATGGAGTAGGTCAGCAGGCAGATGTCGGAGCCTCGGTAGAACGGAGTGCGGAGAGACTTGAACCTCTCCTGGCCCGCAGTGTCCCATATCTACAACAAAAAGGTATTTAATTGAATGAAAAAAAAGTAATGGAAATCTTTCAATAAGGAAGCTCGAATTTTTCCCAAATCACCTCATCTATTTTTTTTCATAACTTCCGGCCATTTTAGCGAGCTAATAGTGAAAACCAATTTAATTTATTTTGACATTTTCGAATAGCTACAGATCATACGAAACTTTTGAGACCCCAGGCGTTTAAAAATAAGGCTATTTTTTTTCTCTCTATGGAGAGCGACACAAGCTACTGTACGTTACTTTAAACTAGCTTTTGTCCGTTGCAGAGGCAACTAACGGGTTAAAATGCAAAGCAAGGAGCGGGTGTTTAATTAAATATACGAAGAAAAAACAATGTCTGAATGCGGTTGAAGTGAGGAGTGTGCGCCTACAAAGGGCACAGGTGGTCGACCGCTCAATTTTGTACACCCGCTCTCGGGTCGCTTCGGTCACCCGGTTCAAGGCAGTTCAGTACGGGCCTTCTTTCGCAAAAGCAGGCCGAGAAGCTTCCTGCTCAATTTTTCACTGCGTCATTCGAGTTGTGCAGGTCGACACGCGTAATTTGATACCCGTAACGCATAATTTCCTGTTGCAAAGAAGACTTACCAACTCTTACCACTTTGGTTGCCGAATATTTTTTTAAATTTTTGATCAGCTGTTTACGGTTAAAATTGAGTCATTTTTCCATAGACTTGCCCTTTCATTATCAAGTATACCACAGACAACATACAGAAATCGAAAGTATGTTGACTCGAATAAGTACCCCTCACGGCAGTTTCAAAGTAACAATACGCAGGATTCGTGCAGTTATATACTATAACTATTAAATATAAGATAAACAGTAGAGTACAGGTTAATTCATTGGCTATATAGCACTATAACAATTTTTTATGTTTCCATGTTAAAATTTAAAAAAATGATCTTCTGGGAAATCGCGAGCAATCGAGGCAAATGTATTCATTTCGCGTGATCGCTCCAGTGGATAAGCAATAATTGTGTGTTTTATTTTATTGTATAAGTTGTGCATCTGTACTAGACGCTTGTACATAAACTAAATATAATAGGGAGCTGGCCACAATGACACGCCAATGGAGTTTGGTACGCCAGTGGATTTTGGAATGCCACTGGTCTTTTAAATGAATTAACTACTTTGACAAAAAATGCTTCTAGGTATAATGGCAAAACTGATTTGAGTACTGGATTAAAATAAATATTTTTCACTTTGGAGACTGTGGGAGACTGGGGTTTTTAGGATTTTAGGTTACTGGGATACTGGGAGAGGTAAACTGAATCTAAGACTGATTAAAACACTTGAAAAGAGGTTTGAACTTGGAGACTGTTGGAATCTTGAGTAGGTATTGTTTCTTCTTGGCTGATAGTTTTGAACTGACTTCCTACCGGTTTGACTTCTGTTTTTATAGGGCAAACTCAGGTCGGACTTTTGGGGGACAGAACCTCCTTAATTTTTCTAAGGTACTTGTTTTAGGTAATTTCCCTGGTCGCTACGATTGGAAGTCAGCTGTGTTAAAATTATGTGTGATAGTTTTTGCCAAGATTTTACCAACTCAGGATGCCAAAGCCTCACATCATTTTTATTGTGTTTACAAGAAAAGGTACAAGTATACATATGTGATATAAGGTACAATTTTAAACAGTAAATATTTTTCTTAAAGTGCAACAATCACTGATAGACGTCAGTTTTTGGGTTGTTTTTGTAGCATATACTCATTTTTAGGTGATGATGTTTGTTTCTTGATCCAAATTATTCCCAATTTCTCGAAATTGAGCTCCAAATTTTTCGGAAGATGAATTCGATGTCGTAAATATTTACGATTCAGATTTTTCCTTTGTTCAGAATTGACCAATAGTGGCTGGTCGCATGGTGGGGGTGATGTAAATAGTCAGCCATTTCCTTGGCGTTGATCATTGCTGTCTGGAGTCCCTTGTGGAAGCATTAGGTGGTTATTCAGATGTGTTTTTTTAGTCCAATGAGGCTGCTGCATGTATTCATTATCAATTTCATTTACGTTTTCAATTGATTAGTTAGTTAAAGGACATAATAGCGTTGTAGACAAATCATTTGGAAGGGGCACCACAAGCACATTATTCCGCTAGCCAATAGCAGCTCTCAGATTGTCGTGCTGGCGGCATGGTACTCTGTGGGAGCGTAAATTCCATTATTGAATTTCCAGGGTTATCATACGCTTTCGCGCACTCGTTTGATGCACACGGATTCCTACGACACGCTCGATACAGCATCTGTGTGAGTATTGTGATGATGTGTAAAGTTTAAAGATCTGCACCTAACGACAAAGGGGGTCGAAGGAAAATCCAATACAATATCAACTAGATATGTAATCAGGTTTATGACATGACACAATATTACGCATCAAAACAAAAACAAAGCAAATTTAGGGCAAACTATTTAATGCAAACTAACCCTTCTGCTAGCTAAAGACAGAGACCATTTTCCCAAGACAAATTATTATCATTAAATATACCAACAATGCAAATTACAAGAATTTCAGATGGTGTCCGGAAACTACATGTATTTATAAGCTGGAAACTGTGAATCGAAATCTACTAGGATTAGATACGTAGAATGACTTTTTTGATTATTTATGTCTTACTCCGCTTACTGATTAATACACAATATTTCTTGTTCAAGCAGTTAGGCTACTTCCGCAGACAGGCAGCTTGCTTAGCGCCTAGAGTCTAGTGGCCGCACTGAAGGTGGTTTGCGTGGTGCGTCGCTAGGTGCCTTGGTCATTTGCTTGTCAGCACGTTGACGAAATGTCATTTTCAAAAATAGCTCTAAAATTGCTACCTACAGAAAATTCATCTTCAAAATATACCATTTCAGGGCCTTATCCGTATGTTGAATTACAAATATTTGCATATGTCCAGAGAAACATTTGATCTACTTTTCAGTAAAGTTAAAGGAAAATTAACTCATTTGGGTACTCATCTTAAAAAAAGCATAGCAAAAAGCATCTTTTTCTACCTCGATTGCTACGTCTTCCCATATTTTCTGACAACTGCATTTTAATGGAGTTGATTAGCTGGATTCCACAGAGGTTCTCTTTTAAAAACTGAAGCAATTAATATTTCATCCATTTTTTCCTTCTAAAATGTCTTGCGCCTCGTGACAAAAACCAACATGTTTGTTTACCTCGATACACGCTAAGCAACTACCTAGGCGCCAAGCACGCAGTGCGGCTGGTCGCGAAAATTCTAGAACGATCGTTTTACTAAGCTACTCACTAGGTGACTCGCTAGGCTCTAGGCGCTAAGCAAGCCGCCAGTCTATGCGGACGTAGCCTAAGAATTATATATAAGAGTATTTATGTCGGGGGAGACGAAAAAATATACATGTTACATTTTAAATTTTGTTAAAATTATTTCACTTGCGCGGTATACGTACGAACTTCACTACACCATTTTTATTATCATCATTTCATTGTATTAAATTTCAAAGACAATCAACCAATGCTGCCAATCATAGAAAACATATTATTGCCATATAAAACAATAATTTATTCACGTTATCAAGTGAATGCATTATTGACAAGTTCGTACCTGTATTTAAAACAGAAGAATATGAAAAGGAAGGTATTAGAATAATTACACATAAAAACAAATCATTCAAAACCTGGGATGTATATCTAAATTATTTTGACACGCAGCTAATTTGAACAAAAGGTATTTTACCAAACTGTTGCTGTCACTTTCACTCTGACTCATCCGAATACTGAGCGGAAGGGATAACTGCACCTCAGGATGATAAAATCATTAAAATCGGTTTTGTATTCCACACTCTTTTCCTCCTTACTGGACAGATTTTTAAGATTTTTTTTACTGACTATTAGAAGAAAATACTCTGTACGTTGATGGCGTTCAAATCAGGCAATTTGTACGATTTTTGGAGGGTAATAACTCCTATGAGAAGTAACTTATCAAAAAAGCAAAACATACCAACACGCTAGTGGCCAATATCTATATTATATTAAAAAATAATTTGAACTAGTGTCCAAATCCAGAGAGGGAATTCGGGAATATGTTGGTATACCTACAAAAAGCCGCCGGGTTTTCTCTGATACGATTGTCCTAATTTTATTTTAACAATTTAAAAAGAAACTTTAATGAGGCTTTTTCTATCTCCCCCTACTTAAACACTTGTTTCACGTAGTAATAAAGTAGAAACAAAGTGTTATTCAAATAATTGGTAATTATCGGTTCGGACTGGCCACGCTTATTACGAATAATTTTTAGAAAGAAACTTAAGATTCGCCTTAATTAATATAAAAGGAAACTTTTTGGCTTTGGGGCGGCGGAAAATAATGCATTTTAATTTTCAATTGCATAAAACCAAAATTCACTTCGCGAACCGACACAGCGAAAATCCGCGGCCGTACCTGTCACTGTTGTGTTGGTATCCTTGATAAATTAACGCCAGAATCATAAACCATGTTACACAAACCTAGCGTAGCCGCTAAACTACTTGAAAGCTGGGACGTTTTTCTTGCCTTGATGCGAGTAGGCGTTATAAAGGGGCACTTTCTTTTGTATCACAAACCATGTTACACAAACAAGCCCGCTAGACAAATTTCATAATTACGCGCCTTATCCCACGAAGTCGGCTACAGTCGTATTAGCTCTTGTTAATTTATCAAGGATACCAACATAACAGTGACAGGTACGGCTGCGGATTTTCGCTGTGTCGGTTCGCGAAGTGAATTTTGGTTTTATGCAATTGAAAAGCATTATTTTCCGCCGCCCCAAAGCCAAAAAGTTTCCTTTTATGGTAATTAAGGCGAATCTAAAGTTTTTTTCTAAAAATTATTCATAATAAGCGTGGCCAGTCCGAACCGATACTTACCAAATAATTTAAGCGGGTATGCCAATTTTACCTCAGTTTTCCCTAATTACAACAAGAAATCGGGCAACTGTATGTAAACAATGTAAGAATTGCATCATGCATAATATATTCATTCTTTTCCATCCCTGATGAAACATTTTTGGCAATCTTTTGATATATAGGTATGTTAATTGTTTGCAAGGATTATAAAAAAAGAGTTCATTCTTTGTTTGATCTATTTGCTTTGCTCTATTTACTGAAATGTACATAAGGTATGTTTTATGTTTTTGTTTATTTGAGTGTGTCGTGTGTCAGTCACTTACTTGTAATGTATACTTGTCACCATTGACTTCAATGTCCTTGTTCAGAAATTCAACACCGATCGTGTGAAAACTGTGTTCGTCAAAGTTGTTTGACACAAATCTGTTCATCAGGCATGATTTTCCGATTCCTCCATCTCCCAAGATTACCACTTTTAACAATGTATTTTTACTCGTAGTCCGCATGTGGGCTCTCTGCTGGGCTTCCGACATTTTAGAGGATGAACGGCACCCATCCGTATCGAACAAGAGAACAAAACAAAAGATCTACATCTACAATATGATCAACAATCGATACGAGTTTTGTTGACTCATTTTACGTGATAACAAAGCTCCCAAGGCGAGTCACGAGATTTGGCGCTCCTCACTACACATTGAACACAACTTATGAAATATTGTCAGACTTATGTATTATAGTCATTATTTTATAATAAAATAGCCGTGTACTGTTAATTTCGTGGTATTGCGAATTCTTATCACCGACACTAATGACATGTGTCAAACAAACCATGTCAACCGATTCGAAAGTAAATCCGCTACTCTAAACTACAGACACTGCATTATAACCTTTAAATAAATTATTTTTAAGAACCATATTTCGATATCAAAAAAGCAAAAATTGCAATGGAAATGTAGCCCTTATGTCATGAGTTCGTAAGATACACATTCGAAATTAGTATAACACAGCATTACAGCCTTTATAACATGTGATAATAAAATTCATTTTGGGACCTACCGCCGGCAAAATCATTCATATCCTGCCGTTGAGAGGTCCGTTCTATGCTCTCTTTCTGACACTTGCATAGTTTGTAAAAAAGAGTGAGAAGGTAGAACTATGCCATCGGCGGTTAAGTTTGTGTTCTGGTTTTTGCAGACACCAGTCGATAAATACAAAAAGCATTATCAAATGTTTCAAAAATATTCCAATAGATGTCACTCATAATGGCAATTTTCTAAAATTCATTATATACGAAGATTGGCATGATTTTTAGTGTTATAAAAAATGCGTTATGATAAAAAGATGCTCTTTCATCATTATAAATAATTTTTTTAAAGTTATTTTGTGTGTATACTGCTATTTATTTGATAAATCATTCAAACACATTAACGTCGCCGCCATATTGTGTTATCACTGTTCCCGCAAAGATGGCAGTGGTAGTATTTTCAGAAGACCGAAACACTTTTCGTTATGGGCATTGTTTTCAGTGAGCGGACATTTTTCCTTGTGCGGTTCTGTTGTCTGATTTTCCTATTATTTTCTTCACGTTTCAACCGGTTGCTTTTGATGGTTTTGTGTTAAAATCTCTCCATTAACCCGCCAACAACCCCGTCGTGTCGAAGAAAGTGACGTTCATCCTTTATCTTGTGTTAAATTTTGCGCAAATCTGTTAAAATTTTATATACCTTTCCATAATGTCAATAAACTTTGGTTATTTTACGTAAGGTGTGTCTTTTCTACCTGTCGTCCTGTGAAAGTGAATCTTGCAATAATAATAATTGCGGATAATTCGGTTATATTATATCATTACGATGTTGTGAAGTTAAATGTTGTGAAATGTTGTGTGTTCGGATAACAGAAGTGAACAGTCCGTGAAAGGAAGGTGAGTCTTGTTTTTTTTTTATTCACCAGTCTACAAAAGGGTGATAATGAATGTTTCCCTGTATTAGGAACAAAATAAAACAGTATATTATGTACTTCAACTATTGAAACTTAAAAACAACTTAATTTAGTTCTCAGTGCAGATTAAAATATAATATTGACAATATTCCTGCGTTTTTTTAAATCATTTTTATCTGAAATTTGTCCGTCTGGTTGCTACAACTTTGATCGTCATTAGTAGTATGATGCTGTTGAACCTTAATAAGAATAACATTATCTCAGCAGCTGTCCATTGATAAGTTTAAATTAATATAAAATGTCGCTATCGCCGTGTCGGATTTGGCAGAGTTTCTTTGTCTGCCGATACCGAATGCACAATGTACTCGGTTGCCGTAGAACGGGTTTTGCCTCAGGCAATGTTTTACCAGATTTTACCAAGAGTCTAGCTGGTTTGTAATGCCGACCGTTTTATGTTTTATATGTGACAGCCTTCTAAACGTTTATCAAACAATGTACTGATCCAATTACCAGTAATCGAATCCGTTCATGAAGTTACCGTCTAGCAGAGTAGTGAGGGTTTGGTGACGACTAATTGCAATTAATAATATGGCATACGAGATACGAAGGGGTAGGTAATAGATAGGTTTGGTTTGTTGGGAGTATCGGGAGAGGTCGGGTCATCGTCACACGCGACGAGAAAGAGACGTACATAGTCCAGAGCTAGGAGATAGAGGCAGAGGGTAGAGGCTCTGTCAAGGTCGCTCACAATGCTCCGACAAGCCTGAAGGTCGGTCACGTGACCGCTCGCCGTTATGCACAAACCGACCAACCATTTAACTAATTATCGTGTCTTTTTCACAGGAATAATAAGGCAGATATAATGAATTTTTATTTAGGCAATTGCAAAATCATGGGTTTTTGGTTTTAAAATTTATCGCCTATATTATAAATTTCTTAAAACACTGCGAATTGAAAGAAGCCTTTGGAATAGTTTCAGGCAAACGCGCGCCCAACGTTTGTACACAGTTGACATTTTTGTCATCTGAGAACGGTCGTTTCTACGATTCGTTCTTGAGTTCAACAGCTCGGCTGTTCTCAAAATGATCCCACTGATCTCAAAATTAGAAGTACGTATATGTATATTATACCTTTGCAAGACTGTACACAACCCTAATAATTTTTGTTTGCTCAAAAATCCCATTTTAATCATTTCCGGCGAATTCGTAACTACCTATAATAAAACTAGCAAAATTCGTCTTACGTAATAAGTAATAAACGAATGGCCCTTAAGGCGATCCACTAGTTCAGGAAAAAATCTAAATCGGAATTCACGCCCTTTATGGGAGGAGTTTAAAAATACTTGAGAAAAAGCTTTTGGAAAGGTTGGAAAAGGTATTTGAGAGTTTTGTTTTACAGGTTGATTTCGTAAAGGCCTGTAAAAAATATTAATTCCTGTTTTACGCATTGTTTATTGTAATAAAACGGAAATTTAAAATTGATTTCACGAAATCAAGCGACGCGGAGTGACGCGTCCATCTCCCGCTAAGTTCGGGGCGTGACTGAGGTTTGGCGACTGTGGCGTGAACAGTAGTTCTTCGGTGGACGCCATAGGGTTCACTTTGAAAAACCGAATTCCTCGACTAGCGGCCGTATTTTAAAATAACAACGCAAAAATGCATATTTTATTTTATTTTGGGAAGATTGGGTGTAAATATCAACTTTTTTTGCGATCATTATAAAATAAACTGAATTTGCCACATTATACAATAAAACCATAACCGAAAAGTGGTTTATAAATATGAGAGTTTGGACTTGAAAGTGTGTTTTTAGACCTTTTACTTTATTTTTTTATAGGCTTATTAAAAGACTTATAAAAAAAATGACCGATATTTTTAAGGGCCAAGGTATGTTCTACACGCAGTATTTAATTGAAGCATCTACAATACTTCTAAGCGATCAAATTTTCAAAACAAAAACGTATGATTTTGTATGATTTTGCATTATTTACTATGGCTTCATCTTAAGTGGCCACAGGAGCCTAAAAAATATCGGTTTCGGGCGTTTCCAAAGAGGGAATGGGTGGAGTTATGGACAGCATTATTTCTCGGGCCCGGCCCCGTTTTAGCGCCCCGGCTTATAATACTGCACAGTGCACCATGTCTTTATTTAATTTGAACAAATTTACGTAAATTGCAGAATTATATATTTTACTACGCTTGTGATAATAATAATTATTTTTAGTAATAGTAATAAACTGTACTTTACACGTTGTTCAGAAAATAATGGTACCTGCATCTGTAGCACATAAGAGATCCAAACAAATTATTAAATCTTTCTGGGTTTATTTATATTTGTTTAGTATACATTTCAGGTAATGTCCAGTAAAATACCAAGAAAAAAAATGTTTTTACAACTAATTAATTATTTTTATTTTTTATTTACGGCAAATATTTGGTTACCTATTTATCAACCTGGTTTTTCGTGGTGGAATAAAATACAACGATTTTAAACTTAGTTCCACTTTAGTTTGTAGACCGATCACTTTACGGTTACTTTTAGACCGGTAGGTACAGGTGAACCATTTTAAAGAGATTACTGCTTGTGTGTTTGGTGTAAAACTTAATTCAACAAGCAATTATCATTATATATTTTTTTGCATTAGCTCCACACAGGAGGCCCTAAAAAAAATAATTCTTCAAGGCCTATTTCATCTTTGGGGATGCTGTGTGGAGGATCTTTTTAGGACAAGGAAGGAGAGGCAATTCTGGGAAGGAAAAAAGGTATAGGGATGTGTAGGAATTTGGGGATTTCTTTAATTAATAAATATGCAATCAATAGAACTTTCCTGCCATTTCAGAGATACTTCTGAATGTTATGCTGGTAAATCTACTATAAGTAAAAACTCCTCCAACTAGTACCTACTGTTCCTCCATGAAACCTAACGAAGAATCGCCTCAAGTAACTGTTTATACCCCAATACGCTGGGGTTCGGAAGTGGCGCACAGCTATATATAAATGACTTATTATTTGTTTGTATGTACATGGAGTCCTGAAAATCGTGGTATAAATAGGATTCTGGTGAATCTACATCACATTTCGAGTGGATTTTGTAGGATAACTTTTTTGATATGAACTTTTGTTTTCTAGTTAATCGATTTCGAATTAAGAATGTTTAGGTCAAATTTGAAAAAAATCGGTCGCGACGGGGTTACGTAACCATCAGCTGTTATTTTAAGTGCGTTGAGCATAGAACCGGCTCCAAAAGTATTATTGCATTTTAAAAAATCGAAGCGCTCAGATCTAAAAAAATGTTTCTTTTTCTCTACGTAGAAAACGTAACGCCAAATCAAAAAAATTATACCACAAAATCGACTCGAAATATGATGGAGATTCATTAGTTTCCCGCTTGTACGTTGAGTTTCCTGATACCATGTACCTACATTATGAGATGGTTTGAGATAAGGGAACGTACCCATACTACGTGACCAACTTTTTGTCATTTTTAACCCCCCCCCCCCCCCCCCCCGGGACCAAAAACCTAAGCCCGCCGCCGCTCATTTGTACCAACCGTGACATTATGAAGACCCCCCCCCCCCCTTAACGTCGTGGGATCGAATCCCGGCGTGGCAAATAAATTTTATTTGATTAATTTGTGTTATTTCACAATTTATTCATTTAAAATAATATATAGTATATTTGCGGCACGTTCCAGAGTGGAAGATACATTAGTATCGCCCTGGTGTAAGACCACCATTCGGAATTGAAACGTTGCTTGAAATGGCATTAGCCGTATATGATGACCAGATCTAAATAGCCAGGTACTTCCCCACCTTCCTCTTCCCTATCTCCTTCCCCTCCCCACTACCTTCAGCCTCACAACATACCCCAATTAGGGATGCCATAGTCTCACTGACCTCAGACGGGAGCAGTTGGGACTCTTGTGCGGTATTCATATAAAAAAATAAAATAAAAGTGTCACGTAGTATGGGTACGTTCCCTAAGTTGTGAAGTCGAAGGGAGTGCCGCCTTAATGTTATTTTCACCTTCAAACCGAGTTAAATTTCGACAAAATACATTACATTTCCGAAATATACGACGTGTAGTTAGAAATGAGTTAAAAATGTTTAAATATTTAATTGACGAAAGTATTCCTATTAGTGGTTCGCTCTCCAAAGATGACACAGGCCCTGAGGGGAATTATTTTCCTCAGGGCCTCCTATATGGAGATTTTTTTTTAAAATCCTGTAGGAACCAAAAAAATATAAAAACTTGAGTATTCTTAGTAAATTAAATATTTTTATATTTGAAAAGATTTTATTATAAGTTCTGCCATACAAATAATAAATAGATAAATAATAATTATAAATGTTCTACGTTGACGTGTAGCATTTCAGAGTCATTTGGTTGGCTTTGTGGTGTTTGTTTCGTGTTAGAAGTCAATAATTTACGTACGTACTTCTACTTATTCTAAATACGTTTTATATGAAAAGGTTCTACTATATAATTATTTGTATGAAGACACCATATCGCATAGATTAAGAATTAAAAAAGAGTTCTAAACTTTAAAACGTATAGAAAAAAAAACATTGATTTTATATCAATGTTCATATTACTCTGAAACTTCACCACCGTGCATATTGAAAACACAAATTTAAACTAAAAAAATACATATTCTTTTAAATTGGGGAGACGTAAAAAAAACATTTATTTACTTGTGGAAGAAGTAAATGTATTTAAAAATCTGAGATTTCTCTAATAGATTAAAAATTATTCGTCTAGTTAAATAAAAAAATACGTAAAAAAATCACTGTACAGACCTTTCGGAAGGCAAGTCCTTACTTACCGATACCCTATCGGTAACTGAATAACAATGGCTTAAGTGCTTCTGTTCCTGCATAGAAACATGATGGCGGGCAATGCGGCATTTTGAAGTAACTACGGTTGCGTATCTCTTATCAGGCTGCAAATTTGATTTTTCCAAGTGGTAGATTTTAATTAATTCTGATGAACGTATTAATAAAATCTAAGATGTATTGATTAAACACTAGAGAAGACATGAATTCATCGCATAGAAAAATGAAATTGATCTTAACGCAAAAGTTGTAGTTGTACAACGTATTACAATTTTTTAGAGGCGTTGTACGTTAAAAAAACTGATGGTGACATACTGTTTTTATTAATCTAAAATATAAAAAAACTCTCATTCCTCGTGCGGCATGAGATTTTTTTTTTAATTCAATTACAATTTCGCCGAAATAAATTAAAATGTGAGCCTCGGGCAAAACCTCGATGAACGAGGTTGTGTCTCGCCTTAAGTAACAGATGGTTACTCCTTCAAGGCTGTCGCAAGATTCGTTTTTTTTTTATTAAGGCTCTGCAACCGGGCTCGAAAAGAAGAAGATGGAGAGATACGAAAATACGAATGTTAGAGGAGGGCGCTAACATTTACAGCGACAAAATCGAAACGAAAATTGCGAAAATGTTTAATAAAACACGACTCGTTTAAAATAGAGCAAAAATCTCGCGGGCGTTGTCTTAAACAGCATTTAATGAAACACTGTGAATTTTTTCATACATATAACTTGTAAAATAACTGAAACAAACGTGTTTATAATAATTTTTGGAGCATACTTTGCAATTTTTTTCTATCGAGGGAATTTTATATAATTTACGTTTCGGCGCGGGCAATGTCTAGATATTATCTTCAAGAATAACTTATATTTTTTTAAGAGCTTTAAAACCTAACGTGTTTAAGGGAGATATTTAAGAAATCGGTAGAAATTCGGGTTGCGGGCCCTTAAACGAAGCTACATTTATTTATTTTGAACGATTCTAGACCTCCAGAGTCCCTGCATACGTTGTTGGTAAAAGAAAAACTCATTCCTGAGGCTCCAGGAGGCGGCATTGCATCGTGTAAAAAAACCTGCAAGCACCTGCATAAAATAGAGAACTTAAAAAATACAATAAATCTCAAATCAATTGGCAAGTACCAACAAAAAAATGTGAATGGCATTCGGTCTGACCATAATCCGTGTGTGTCCCTTAGCCAACCACTCAGTGATCAGTGAAGCCAGAAGAATGTCAACTGAATATTTGGAGTAAAATACCCGATAAGTATATAAATATATATCGGGTATTTTATTTTTCCCCTTGTTTTGAAGGTCACATGTGTAAAATTTCATCCAACTGTAGATTTGCATACAAATCAAATCCACACCGCCCGCTGCCAGTCCACTCGTCCACCACAATATTTTAAAAATTTCAACCAATTTACACAAAATCTTGACAAATTATATACCTAAACCTTCCTCATGAATATCTATTAGTGAAAACCGCACGAAAATCCGTTTAGTAGTTTTGAGTTTATTGCTAATAGACAGACAGACACGGCGAACGACTTTTAATTTATAATATGTAGAGATTAATAAATATTATTTTTCTCATTTGATAGATCATTTTTCATAATTAGCGTCACTACATTTTCAAAAACTTCAAATTTAGTTTGTATCAAATAAAATCCCTTGATTTTTCTTTTTTTCGATCTGTGGCTTGGCTTCTTTCCGCATAACCCAATCCGAGTACAATCAACACTTGTAAAATAATAATAACGCTAGTACACACGCATAATCCGAATTCATTTTCTGTATTATCATTTATAAAGTGTGGACGGACCTTTACTATTCACATTTATTTATGAATGTGAATTATACTCTATAATAACGTGTGTATTCCGTATTGGTGGCGAAATGCCCGGGGCAGACAGACGGGCCGCGGGTTCATTGCCCGATTTTGACTCGGGGATTCGATGCGAAAGGGGGACGGGACATAACATAAAATACAAATTATTTTCTGTCCTGCTCTATTATTACTATTGCTAGCAGTTCTTCGCACAGTTAGTGGAAATCGCTTCCACAAAAGTAGATATATTTATACATAAAAATAATGTATGTATAAAAATCATAATATGTATTTATATGAGTATGTCTATGCGGTGCTAGTTGCGATGTTGCCCGCAATAGGTGGCACGCGAGCTGTTTGAAAACTGACTGAATCTGACGACGGAACTCAGGACGGGGTAAGCGGGAGAGAGGAGTGGGAACGCGTGAAGGGAAGGGGACGTGGGAGAGGAAGGGGACGAATGGGAAAGGACACGCAGGGAGAAAAATTTCTTTATTAAATGGCATAGCAACGCATGCTGGGAACTCGCTAGTATTTGATAAATTTAAAATTTCCTCTGAAATCATAAGATTTGTTAGTAAGTTCTAAGGTACATACATACCTATCCACTTAATTTTATACCGTATTATACTATAGTGAAGTGAAAAGTTCTTTAGCATGTATACAATATTTTTTAACCCCTCAGGCTAATTTGTTCGCTTTTCGGAACAACTCATATAGGTCTCATAGAAATCGTTGTGGCTCCCTTACTATCATGGTTAGAAGTATGATCTAAACGGTGTTAGAAAGAGAAAATACCGTGCATTTTATTCAATTATGAAAGTAAAATTAACGACAAAATAATTAATTTATGAAACCAAAGTTCCAACCGAAATTTGAAAAACATTTACGAATCTTTGGGAATTTATTATTAATTATTTTTACATGAAACCACAAAAAAGTAAGTCGATAATAAAGTTTATAATACATTTGTCTAATAAAATTTGTGTGTGTATGTTTTTTTTTCGTTATCAGTAATTTTATTTATAAAAAAAAACGTAAAGTTATCCATTTTTATGTTTGTATGCAAAAACAGTTTTTAGTTTTCGGATATCTTCGGAAGTATTCAATTTAATTTGATTTTATTGCAAAGCCGGCCGGCGTAGTCCAGCGGTAAGGCCCTTGACTCGCACTCCGAAGGTCGCGGGATCGAATCCTGGTGTGGCAAATAAATTTTATTTGATTAATTTGTGTTATTTCACAATTTGTTAGAATAATATATGGTATATTTGCGGTACGTTCCAGAATGGAAGATACTCCCAGTATCGCCCTGGTGTAAGACCACCATTCAGAATTGAAACGTTGCTTGAAATGGCTTTAGCCGTGTTTGGTGACCAGATCTGAATAGCCAGGTACTTCCCCACCTTCCTTTTCTCTATCTCCTTCCCCTCCCCACTACCTTCAGCCTCACAACATACCCCAATCGGGGATGCCATAGTCCCACTAGCTCCAGACGGGAGCAGGAGCAGTCCTGAGGGGTTAAGAAATGATACAATTTGTCCAACGAAGTAACTTTATCTCAAAGATTATATTATTTATTATTTTTTCAAACTTTCTTAAGATTTTTAAAATATATTTTTTAAATTAGCTCCACACAGTAGGCCCTGATAAATAATTCCCCTTGGGCCGATGTCGTCTTTGTGGATGCTGTGTGGAGGGTATTTTTAGGAAAGGATGGAATTCTTGGAAGTAAAAAGTATGAGAGGTGGGTAGGAATCTGGGGGGTCAGTGTGACGAACGCAGCATCAGTGACAGCGATAATGACAGCAAGGGTTTGGTAAAACTTCTGTTATTCAAACCGCCTGTTTTATCAAAAAAAAACTCACTAAATGTTTTATTGAAGTAAAATTTAAGTAAAATTTCTAAGCTGGTGAATGCGTTACGAAAGGTGGTGATTGTTACGAGAAGTGTGATGCAAACGGTAATCGATGCGAACGGTGATCAATGGCGAGGCGAACGGTCGGGCCTTTATGCACGCTTGACTCGGGGAGTGATAAGGATAAGGACGGTCACCCCAAGGTCGTAGGTCACCCCAAGGTCGTAGGCCACCCCAGGGTCATATTTCACCCCAATGTCATATGTCACCCCTAGGTCATCCTGGAGGGGGGCTAGAGATCTACCACACCATATAACTAACTCCCTTAGTCGTACCGGGGCTCGTTTCTGAGTTTTTCTGAGCCGCACGTTTTTTTGTCTTTCTTTTATAGGTATACAGGGTGTCCAGGGGGGGGGTAAAGTGCATTAACTTCGGGAGGTGATTCTACATGATGGTAGGAGTAAAAAAGATTAACAACTTTTTCCGAAATTCCTACTTTTTTTTTCCCATACAAAAAGACGTACCTACTAAAAATCCTTATGCCCTCCGTTCATGGAGATACTTACAATCTACCTAATTGTGACGAAACCACAAGTACCCTGCTGATATACCACTTGTTAAGTCTGCTAGTCTCCGTACACGGCGCTATCCGAAATGTACTGAACTTGATCATTTTTCACGTGCAGACGTGGAGTTAACACGCTGTCATGCGATGTCATATGACGTTTTTTCCAACATCAATCCATGCCTTCTCCACTAAATCGTTTCTTACGTATTCTGGTAAAGTATAGTTATGTAAACATGCATTTTTTCCACTTCCAGAACGAATCTAACATTACTTTCATGTTCCGACGCCATTTCTGTCAAACGTCAAACGAATAAGTATCAGACACAAATGATGCGAGCGTCGCGCGCGATCAGCACTGTCGGTATCGTGATACTGATTGGAAACCGACAGCCACCGCGTAGCGCCGTGAACGGGCACCAGCAAAATCGTACTGGGGGTACTTACGATCGGCGCATATGATACGCGCACGAATATCGAGTATCTTGTAAGTATCTCTGTGAACGGAGGCACTTAGTGTGAGGTACGATCTTATTTGCTGAGCGCCACCGCCGGGTGCCCGACTCGATTATGGTTGGCCCGTATCGTAACAGCGGAAAAAATTAAATCTGACAGCACACGCCGGACTAATTTATCTTTTTACCTCAAAACTACCCCTAAAAGTTGGAATTTCGAAAAAAGATATTTATCTTTTTTACTTGTACTATCATGTGGAATCACCTCCCGAAGTGAATGCACTTTATCCCCGGACACCCTGTATAATATATTGATGATAGTGATGATTACGTGATTACATTTTATGATTTCACTTACATCTAAACTCTAAACGCATTCAAATTGAATCCATAAGAACCAGGGTACCTAGCATGGTCGATCGACATAAGTTTTATCGAAAATGTCGGTAAGTTGTCATCACTCCACAGCACGACTGCAGACCGCTAACGAAAAAATAAAAGTTCACGTCAAATAAATTAGGAATCCTTAGTCGTTGTGAACTGTTGTTTGTTCGTTAGCGGCCTGCAGTCGTGCTCGGGAACGATGACAAGTTACCGACATTTTCGATAAAACTTATATCAACCGACCATGCTTGGTACCCTGAAGCGACCAATAAAATGTTCCTCAGAGTCTGCAGTCTGCAATCTGCATCAGCAAATGTAATGTAATGTTCCTGAAGAATTGTTTGCCGATGGGCGAGTAGCAACCGCACCGGTGTCGCATGTCGGCCGTTCTGACTTGTTACGGCGGAATTATGAAATCGGTTCGCCGATTACCTATTGCTTGCATAACTGCGAATCGGGGCCAGTGGGACCAAAACTTACCCGAGCGTCCGGTACTCGATGATTATATTTTTATATATACATATACTAGCTGGTTCCCGGCATGCATTGCTATGCCATTTAATAAAGAAATTGTTTCTCCCTGCGTGTCCTTTCCCATTCGTCCCGTTCCCCTTCCGCCTCCCCTTTTTTCTCCCGTTCCCACTCCGTCACCTCCACCTTCCCTTTCCCCACTCCACTCCCCCCCCTTCCCCCGTCCAGCGAACCCCCCTCCCGAGTTCCCCTCCCCCCTCACAGGTTCCCCTCCCCCTCCCTTGTTCCCCTCCCTCATCTCTCCCTCCCTCCCGCTTTCCATAGCAATAGCCGCTTCCTCGCGTGCCACCAATAAACAAATTTCATAATGCCAGGATCATAATCACCGGAAGTTTTATAAAAACCTTGTCCTGACAATAACAAACCCACAAAAAAAATCCAATTTGGTGCAGTCGTTCGAAAGTTATGCAGTCGTTCGAAAGTTAGCAACACATTCAGCGATTCATTTTTATATTATAGATATTATCGCCTGTCTCGACACAGGTCCTTGTGAGACAGGCGTCAATTCATAATTCCCTCAGGGCGGGCTTATGTCGTCTTTGGAGATACTGTGGAGGGTCTTTTGAGGAAAGGGGGGAGAGTGGGTTCTAGGATGGAAAATGAGGAATGGGTAGAAATCTGGCGCTCTCGCTGCCAAAGCCCCCCTGAGCAACCTATCTCTCCCGATCCAAAATGCCTCGCATTTGGTGGGCAGACTCATCCGCCGCCAAAAGCTTTACAAACCTCACCCATGAACCCGGGCACCCCCCCTGCTAAGTTACCAAATGAAGCGTAACAAAACGAGGGGTGACCTGTGGCAAGGGTATTGGTTATCTTACAAAAGGTTCCAAAATTGTGAATAGAAATAGTAAAAATGATGCATAATTCCACTGGCCCCAGATAACTGGTGAAACGGCCCATGTAACCCCCAAGGGGTAGGCATAGAGGACGGACCGCCAAACAACTCGCTCTTGGCACACACTCCTTGCCTCATTCACATTCGTACATCGTCTCATACTTCTCATACCGACTCAAGTATCTGAATCACTTGATCGTGCCATGTCTTCCTCAGGCGTCCCCGACAACTTCTACCATTCACATTTGCGTCATATATTCTCTTTACATTCTTTTCTTCATCCATTCGCTCTACATGCCCAAACCATCGAAGCGTCCCTTTCTTAATCTTAGTTATTACGCTTACATCAATCAGCCTTGCATTATTTTCGTATCTCCACATTTCTCACACGATCATACATGGTTTTACCACACATAAGCATCAGGGATCTCATTTCTACAGCATTCAGTCTACTTTCAAGAATATTAATAAAAATAATTCTAAAAAAGCCATACGATTACCCTACCATCAAATTATTTCAAGAATTTAAAGTCCTTTCACTTCATACTATTTATAAAAAAAATTACGCTCTTACAAATACACAAAGATTGTTTCAATAATGTGAGCTTAACTCTTTTTTCGAATAGCAATAGAACAAATATCCTTGGTTCTTTAACGATACCACGCTGTAACACCACCACAGCCCAACAATTCTACAAATATATTGGAGTTAAATGGTTTAACGAATTACCCTTGAAATTAAGATTGGAAACAAATTACAAAAAATACAAAAATTCAATAAAAACTCTTTTTATATAACTTATCAACGCAACAACTCAATTATAATATTAGATATCCTTTTTCTCTCATTATTTTTTTCCTTTCTCTTTATCTCCTCCTCTTCAGTCAATTGTATTTCTTATCTATTATTTAGTTTAAAAAATATATATTTATATATTTTTTCTTATTTACTGTTAATTATCTATTTTTTGTTTAGTATATATAAAAAAATATATATACATATTTTTCCTTTGCTAAACTGTGGTTAACCTGCGTTTATCCGCCTTTTTAACTCGAGCTCTGCTCTTAAAAAGGGTGTAATACGTATTATTATTTAATGTATTTTAATAGAAAAACTTTATTTCTTGCATATAAACATGTAATTGATACCATTATATTATATTACTTAAATAAAAAAATAAAATCTTCCTCTGCCAGTTCCATACCTCACACCCATACATCAGGGTAGGTACCAGCACTACATTGTGGACTGCTAGCTTCGTTTCTTTCGACAGTTACTTGCTGCACTGATTGCTGCGACAGCTTGTTGCAGTGATTTATAAAGTACAGCAGAACTAAGGCTATTTGGTTACCCCACTCTACACCACCACATACTTTCATTATTTATTCTCCTTCGGTGCGGGTGAAGGGTCTCAAGTCTCCACTGTTACCAGCTACCAGAACCGTCTAACTTCACTCTAACCTACCACAGTCCACTCTGTACAGCCTGTTGCGCTATGTAGGTTCACAGCTCACAGCTAAAGCCTTGTGCCCACGCCCGTTCATGTTCGACGGTTTGGCTCGATCGAACGTGTCGACTTGGAACTATGCCCGTCGTTTGTGTCCACACACTCGGCTCATATATCTATGGTCAAATTTGAGTGGTTTATTTATGGTCAAATGCCAATCTGCTGATTTCGTATTTCATAAGCACTCTTCTTCACAATATAAATGAATAAAAATTTAATTTTTGGTTAGAATAGCCCCCTTTCTAATAACTTTTGAAGGTTATTCCCAGCAATTTAAGAGGGAATAACTAGACTAAACCGGAAATATGTAATTTAAAAAATATATATTTCTGGCTTTCACCCTTCAAGGGTGTTCTAGGCCACCATTTAAAATTACAGAGAAAGGAAAGGTGAAATTATATATTAATTTTATTTAAATGAGCAAATTTCAGAATTAAATGAAAGATTGGAGTCGAGTTCAGACTTAGAAGAGATGAAATGTTGAATGGAAGGGAGGCAATTTTAGATAACATTTGATAGAAAAGAGGGACAACCAAAAAGT
Organism: Limnephilus rhombicus; assembly: GCA_929108145.2. NCBI lineage: Eukaryota > Metazoa > Arthropoda > Insecta > Trichoptera > Limnephilidae > Limnephilus > Limnephilus rhombicus. The sequence goes on along the minus strand of OV815294.1, from coordinate 15,210,713 downwards.
ATGTGATCTAAAGTTCCCACATCTAGACCACAGAATGTACAATGGGGAGTAAAGAATGTGAATTTTAAAAAGGTGAGAAGGAACGGAACAATGTCCGATTCTCATTCGAATAAGTGAGGAAAATTCTTTTTTGGAAAAAATGGGGGCATTTTTGAAACCACGGTTTTGAAGGGATAGTGCTTTGTCTTGAGGTGTAGCGGGCGCCCTTGGATTGACTAGCAATGTTCCAATACTCTGCCCAAACATTGCGGGATCTATCTTTGATGATGAAAAAAATATCAGACAGGGGAATATGGTTTACGAGGGTAACAATAGGGTAGGACGCTCCTTGTTTTGCCAAGTAATTTGCAATATCGTTACCCACTATGCCAACATGTCCAGGAATCCAAGTAAGAATTACGGTTTTTCCAGAGCTTTGAATGGAGGCTGGAGAAACGGCTATCAGCACTCTAATAAGGCATACAAAGTGATCATCAGGATGAAGAAGACAGGATTTAAGTTTTTGGAGGGAACTGAAAGAACAAGGGAATGTTCACAATTATTTTTGAGAAATATGTCATTATTAAATCAAATTTTAGACATATTGACACAAAAAAATATAAATTGATTTCGAAATACTGATCTTGTATCTAGTAAAGCTATGTGTTAAATTTTTAGAAAATATGTTTATGTTTAGTACAATAAGGTTTCACCGTACTTCGATGGCATATTTTCAAATAAAATTTTGTATTATTCAACACACATTTCAAATCATATAATCATGCAGTAAAATAAATCAATAAATTATCTGGGAAAGCTTTGTTGTTTCAGAATTTTAATTTTAGTTTAAATGAAATCATTTAAAAAAAGATCCGCGCACGTGTTTTGTGACGAAAATACTTCAGTTTGTCTATTTATTTACGTTCTTACAGACTAATGTATTTATTTTTTTTTTACATTCTTATTTTGCTTAGACATTATTGAAAAATTTTAAATGATTATGATAAAAAAATAATTAGAAAAAGTACATAATTTTAATAGTCTTATCATCACGCCTTTCAGCATTTTTGAATGCAGGTATAAATTAAAGCAAATTTTGAATGAAATAAAATCGAAATTGAGTTCTTATTTAAAACAGCTGGTACGGAGAATAATTAATCTTTCTCATTGGAAGCGCCCTGTACTATCGTAAGAAAATCTTTAGACGAAATATGAATTATCGGCCGCTGGCCCTTAATGGTTCCAGGACAACTCAACAAAGTGGCATTTCAACACTCCTTTGAAAAGTCATTAAAAATTATGAAAAAAATTATTTGAAAAATATCCCATAACCTAAGCCAACGTAACCTATTCAACCAATTTTAAAATGATTTTTTGTCCACTTTTAATGACTTTTCAAAAGAGGTGTTGAATTCGCATGTTTATGAGTTGTTCGGTCACCCATTTTAAAACCAGAACGACTTAACCTATTTCATTCATTTTTTTAAGTTTTCTAATACTTTGTAGAAGGTTTTTCTAAAATTTCGCAGAAATTGGATAATTTAAGAAAACTTAACGACTATTTTAACTTCGCACGTTTGTCAGTTCGCGCGTTTGATGAATGTGAATTTAGCAGGCAGCTGTTTTTTTTGTTTTATTAAAATAACTGTCTATGGATTTTTTAAATAGGTACCTTTGTTAGGTACCAAATTTGATTGATTGATCTTATAATATACAAAAATGAATATTTGTAATACACGAAAAATGAAAATTTGAATAAAAAAATTGTAATAGAGGTGGCACGCGAGCTGTTTGAAAACTGAATGTACTGGGACTGAATATATGGAACGCGGGAGGGGGCCTTGTTGCGGGCAAGGTGGAAGGGGAACGCGGTGGGTAGAGGATGCGGGAGGGGACGGGGACCCACGGGAAAGGACATGCAGGGAGAAAAAAAATATTTCTTTGAATATGTGATTGCAACGCATGCCGGGAACCAGCTAGTATATTATATATTTCAACCAATTTACACAAAACCTATACAAAAATTATATATCTAAACCTTCCTCGTGAATCTATTGGTGAAAACCGCATGAAAATCCGTACGGTAGTTTTTGAGTTTGTCGCGAACAGACAGACAGACGCGGTGGAGGACTTTAATTTATAATAATGCAAAGATATTTGTAGAAGTGTCAAAATCCAGAGAGGAAATTTGGGAATACGTTTGTTCGGACAAAACGTTGCCTGGTTTCCTCTTAAAAGCGATGAAAAAACTAATCTAACGATACCTGTTAACATAGTTTTCATAAAATTATGCCTACGTATATTTTCGATTTCAAAAGAGTGTTGATTTGTTACTGTGTTGTGTTGTCCGGTTACCATTTTGAATAACTCTGTAGAATAACAGAAAACAATGCAAATGACAGATTTAAAATAATGTCTGCCCGCAACCCGGATTTGAACCGATTTATTACATATTTCCCTTAAACATGGTAAGTTTTAAAGCTCTTAAAAAAATATATGTTATTCTTGAAGATAATATCTAGACTTTGCCCGCGCCGAAACGCAAATTATATAAAATGCCCTCGATAGAAAAAAATCGCAAAGTATTCTCCAAAAATTATTATTAACACGTTTGTTTCAGTTATTTTACAAGTTATATGTATGAAAAAATTCTCAGTGTTTCTTTAAATGCTGTTTAAGATAATGCCCGCGAGATTTTTGATCTATTTTAAACGAATCGTGTTTTATTAAATATTTTCGCAATTTTCGCATCGATTTTGTCGCTGTAAATGTTGGCGCTCTCGTCTAACATTCGTAATTTCGTATCTCTCCATCTTCTTCTTTTCGGGCCCGGTTGCAGAACCTTAAGCCCCCATCTTCCTAATTTCTACCATTTTAAAATATATTTTATATTATATTTCTCTTGAACGCAAGTTTTTAAGTTACTAAAAGAGGTGTCACCACATTTTTGATTGAGTTACGCTAATATTGTCTTCATTTAATTAAATATTTCATTTAAAAAGGTTATTTTTTATCTATACATTTGCCACGCCGAAACGATAATTATATGAAATTCCCTCTATATGTAGAAAAAAATCGCAAAGTATGCTCCGAAAATTATTATAAACACGTTTTTTCTGTTATTTTACAAGTTATGTGTATGAAAAAAGTTAGTGTTTCTTTGAAAGCTATTTAAGACATTTCGCACTAGATTTTTGCTCTATTTTAAAGGAGTCGTGCTTTATTAAACATTTTCACAATTTTCGCATTATAATTATCATTTTTAATATTAACGCGCTCCCTCTAACATTGGTATTTACATATCTCCCCTTCTTCTTCTTTTTGACCGCTACTACTGGGCCTTAAGGCGCCGTATCCCCCCTTAAAAAGAAGAAGATGGAGAGATATGTTATTACGAATGTTGGAAAGAGCGCGCTAATATTTAAAACGATAAAATTGAAGAATAGAATAAGAAAAAGAATAGAATTGAATAGATCAAAAATCTCTTGGGGGGCTGTTTAAAACAGCATTTAAAGAAACACTGAAATTTTTCATGCATATATAACTTGTAAAATAACTTAAACAAACGTGTTTATAATAATTTTCGGAGCATTAATTTTTTTCTATCTAGGGAATTTCATATAATTTGCGTTTCGGCGTGGAGAATGTCTAGATATTATCTTAAAAAATAACATTTTTTTTAAGAGCTTAATAACTGCAAATGTTTAAGGGAGATATGTAAGAAATGGGTAGAAATTCGTTGACCGGACAACTCAGAAAGAAACCAACTCAGAGCGATAAAAAATAATGGTTAAATAGGTTAAGTTAGGTTAGGGTTACCGGCTATTTTAAATATATTTTTCATAGCTTTTAATGACCTTTCTGAGGTGTTTCTGAGTTGGTTTCATTCTGAGTTGGCATGGAACCAGAAATTTGGGTAGCGGTAGCTTAACTGTGCAAAAATCGGTATCAAAATGTTGAACACGTCCCTTTTTCATTTCAAAACCTTATTTATTTATTTATATTTATATATATTTTTTTTTACAGTTTTTTAGAGAAAATGTGTCCTAACTGGGGTACCCCGTTCTAAGGACACATTGTACAAGTTTTATTATTTTAATTATAAGTAAATACCTAATCTATGTTAGAATATTGCCAAGGGAAATTATTAAGTTATATCTAAAAGAAAGTACAAAACAAAGCATTATTCTTTGTTGGGTTGCAAAATTGAATCTATTTTCTTCCTTCCCATGTCCATAATCCATATTTTTATGCTTCTTTTGAAGGCGGTTATTTTTTTTGTGGTTTTCATTGCAAGAGGGAGTAAATTAAATAATTTTACAGAGAAGTATTCCATATTTCTTTGTCCAAAAGTCGTTTTAGTTGTAGGTTGGTAGAATGTATGTTGTAATGTAGATCTTGTGAATCGGCCCGAGTTTGTCTGTGTAAAGTTATCCTGATTTTTGAATGCGTACATTAGAATATCTTTTGTATATAATTGTTTCAGTGACATTAAATTCAGCGCTTTAAAAACATAGTCTGTAGGGGTTCTGATGGGTACTCTAAGTATAATTTTCAGAATTGCCCTTTGTGCTATGAGGACTGGTTTTATAGTGGAATCGCATGAGCTTCCCCATCCGATAAGACCATATTGTAGTTGAGATTGGGCTAAGGCATAATAGATTTCAATTAGCTGTTCTTTATCTAAAATGTTTCTTATTGTTTTGAAAAAATAGGTTAGTTTTTTTAATTTGTTGCTCACATTTTCCACTATTATGAAATAATATTATATTATTCCACTTATTATGAAAAGACGTTTGAAATAGAAAGAAAAAAACGTGATCGTCAAGTCTAAAACGTCCATAACGACATTCGCTCATTCGCTGTCGCTCCCAGTACGTTCATGCAAGTTGGTTCGTTGGCTGGGTGGCTGGGTGGCTGGTTGCTCCGCGCTCATAATATTCTTCCTTTTTATTATTATTACAACATAACGGAGCCGGTGTGCTGCTGGGGACGGTGGGGGGAGAGGGGAGAGGGGGGAGGGGGCGTTGACCCCGCGCGCCGGTCCCGAGGGACGAGTGTAGAAAGGGCCTAACCAATAAAAATATTTTTATTTATGTTTTAGCTTGTTCTTACAAAAACCCAATTAAAAAAGTGATATATTTTAACAATATCTGCTATCTATCTAGTTGTTTGTGAGCATTTTCGTGCGTTGCGTTTTTGACATTTCCCACGAGTTTGGTTGAATTTCTCACAGTTATGTATTCAATATTTTGGAAAGTTTTGAAACATTTTTAACATGAAAATTTGTTAATTTATTTTATGTAGTCCGTTAAATACAACTTTGACGGGCTCCGTCATTTATTTATTTATTTATTGTAAGAAACAAACAGCAATTTATATACAGGTGAGTTATACAAGAGGTTAAACATGAGGTAAGCCAAAACAGTTTCTTATGCTAATGTTGGTTATTATGATATAATATACTATTGTAATTGGTAATAACCATAAAATGAAAATGAAAATAACAACAACAAAAAAAAATATATAAGTATATTAGAAGGAAGAAGGAATAGGAAAGGGCAAGAGGCAGAGGAAGGTGGGATGGGGACAGGAGATACTCGTGCTGTACCTTTTCTATAGTTGTGCATTAATTTAATTAACATTTGTGGTCGCACGTTTGACTTCGTTTCGGTATTTCACAAGAGTATTATAAGAATATCGATATTGTTAAATTGCGTGTTATATTGCGCGCATAATACGGGGGATTGGAGAATTTTTTCTAAGGTTGGTTCTGCACGCTGGCAAATGAAAAAAATGTCATCTAGGAGTAAGGCTCTCGACTGGCGATCCGGAGGTTGCGGGTTCAAATCCCGACGCGTATTTATTTGATTGATTGTGTTATTTCACAATTAAATCGTTTAAATTAATGTAAGATATATTTGCGGCTCGCTCCGGAGTGGGAGATACTCTCAGTATCACCCTGGTGTAAGACCACCATTCAGAATTGAAACGAGTTTGGTGACTAGATCTGAATAGCCGGGTATTTCCTCTCCCCCATCTCCTTCCCCTCCCCACTTACCTTTAGTCTCACAACATACTTCATTTGGGGTTACCATAGTCTCACTGGCTCCAGACGGTTGGACGAAGTTGGGAATTTTGTGCGATATTCACGTAAAAAAACTTTACAACCTGCATGTATTTTAATGGGTAAACTTACCCATTAAAATATATGCATTAATTGTCATTTCTGCAAACAACACATGAACCATGCTGTTTGCTGTGATGCCAACTGAAATCGTAGATATGAAAATAGATATAAAAATAGCGATCGCGTAAAGCGAAAAATGTTGACTTTGGTCTCTAATTGGAATCGGGCTGAAAAAAGATGTCGTAAAAAGATATTGTAAGCATTACTTCAACCTATCATCTGTAATTCCTGACATTTGGGGTTTCTTGTAGATGAAATTTTGGTCATAAATAATAAGTCAATAAAACATAAATATGTCAGTAGGAATTGGACAGTTCGAGTCGGGTGAGGTGTTAGCCATAACCTGAGGACTCCAACTTGGAAAAACTCATAATCACTGGCCAAGTGTTTGGCAGAAGAAGCAGGAGTGGAGGAGTCTTGTCCAACATAGAAATTGGAGTAGAAGTCACGATCCTCAGCAATGAGGAACCGACTTAAGAAGAATTATTAATAAATGAATATTATTAAATAAATAATATAAATATTTGACAGAGTATTTTTTCAAGTTTGCTTACTTTCGAAAGGTATATTTCTGGTCATATTTTGAAAGGCAATGATTCTGAGGAAAATACTTTTTTATAAATACTTTCAGCTTCACAAATCTTAGAACAACTATAATAACCCGTGATTTTAAACGGGTCCTCGCTAGTAAATATTATATTTTAACAGAAAATTATTTTAATAATGTTTAATTTTCTAAATTAAAACTGATTTGTAAAGAATTTCCCGTGATTCTCACGGGTCTGCGCTAGTTCTATCCTAATATTATCCTAATATTATGTATAAATATCCAAGTTTATTAAAACGATCGAGAATAAGGAAACTACAGTGAAAAATATTATGGCTTTAAAAAAATATGTTCATACAGACCAATGAACGCTGATTCTGGACATAAGTTTTATTTCATAATATTAAACGTAGAGTTCTTAAAAAATTATTAAAAAGTGCATTTTTAAACGTCTCGTTAAAACACACTCGTTCGCGAACGACTCATTTCTCTGCAAACTTCGAATTCAAAATGGCCGCCATCGATCAGCTGATCGGCGCTGTATCTTATTTATGCAGTATGTAGGTGATGCTTCGTTTGAGACAATATTGATTTTAAAAGCAAAAAAAACAATAATTTCAAACAATTTCTATACCACTCTCCCGTAATAATATTGAAAAATAAATTAATAATTCCACCTAAATAATGTTTTAACAAAAAAAAACTGTCATACAAAATGAACACCTGTTCAAAATCTTTTCAGAAATGATGACGTCACACGATTCACTATACGTACCTACGGTGTTTTTCAAAAATTAAAACTTTGAAAATTATTTTAACTATTAAAACAAACTCTAAAAAAAATGCAGTTATTTAAGTCAGAAGGTCATTATTCATTACTGGAGTTCTCTATTGTCTGAAATGTCAGTTAATTTATTTACGAATTGAACATATAAGACATTCTTCTAAGAAAAGAAAAAGAATCACACATTCCTATGAGATTCTTGCATTTTTTCGAAATCTTTAAAATTAGATTTGTCCCAATATTTTTACAGCTTTTTCGGCTATCCCTTCTTTGCAATGTCACATTATTATGCACCCTTTCTGCTGATTCTCTGTAATTTTTCCTTTCATTTATATTTTACCGCCGTGACGCGAACCGTTCGTCATCCGCTTCCGAAGAAAGTATGACACGTTGTAAAAAGCGTCAACCATACCAACTGCGCAAAATCCGACAAAAAATCAATATAAACTTTCTTTCTACTCGTTCACCTCAATTTCCCTTCAAATTCCTTAGCGAAAACTAGTATTGGATCGGAGTAGGTACCCCCCTACTACTTCTTTATTCGAGACGGCGCGATCATTCAAAATTTTCAAATTAGAATTCGATTTTTTTATTGAATTTATTTGGCGGTCATTCAAGCCTGAGTTGGTGGCCAGTCAAATAATAAATTCATGAACCGACTAGGTTTGGAGGTAGGTAAGTACTATTTTTATTTAATTTTTTACGTTGAAATTATTTTTTTTTTGTTTTACATATCCGGCATTATATTGTTGTTATATTTATGTATTTATTTATACGTAAATGTGTTTTTGTCTCAAGGTTTTATTAGAAATGTACAAGTGTAAAATAGCTCAGTTATGTGCAGTGAATGTAAATTCTTGAACGGTTACAAAATAATCGACGCCTCAGTTGAACAAGGTTCTAACCAACATTTAAAAAAAAATGACCTTTGATTGCAAAACAATTTCTTTTGCTTTTTTTACATTAGCTCCACGCATGAGGCCCTGAGGAAAATAATTCCTCTCCGTGCCTATGACATCTTTGGGGATGCTGTGTGGAGGGTCTTTTTAGGGAAGGAAGGAGAGGAAAAAGGTATTAGGATTGGGTAGGAATCTGGGTGTCTGTGTTCCGAAGTGACAGACATAATAATAAATTTGGACAACTTATATAGCGCTGTTTTTGCGAAAAATCGCCTCAAGAGCGCTGTACAAATTAGCATGGATTTTACATTAGAATTACTTAACTTAGGAGGCTTGATAACAACTCGTCTTGCAGCTATCAAGCGCATGGATTATTGGAATTCTAGCCCCCCGATAAATTAAATGAAATATCTTTTTATACACGTATTTCAATTTACTTAACTAATCTACTTAACATCCTAAGTCTAGCTTAATCTAACTTAATCTAACCTAACCTAACTTAATCTTACTCACACATACTCAAAACCTATATTTAATAAATCTGCAGTCCATAACAACAATTGCAAAGAAACCATAAAAATAACATGTAATCAACGCTAACGAAAATGTATATATATATACTCGTAATACACTGTAATAATTGTCACTGTGAACTGTTTATTATTATTGATTGTTGTTTTAAACACTATCTCTTAGGTATTTTAATTTGTTATTTATCACTTCATTCGTACGGCACTCGTAGAAACTGAAGGGCGCGGGATCAGTCCGATGACTTCCTAGTCCATGTGCTTAGGGGCGGGGGGCAGGCGCGGGCGGTTGGCAGCGGGGGCAGCTAGGGATGTAGAGATAGCAGAGGTCATCAGTTTGTCATCCCCCTCACTGAGGGATTACGGCAGGAGAAGTCAAAGGGACTCCTTCAACTATTCTCTCCCGATCCGGCCTGCCATGCAGTTGGTGATTAGACGCATCCGCCGCCAAGACCCAGACAAACCTCACCCCATGAACCAACCAAATGTAGCGAACCACTTGGGGTGACCTATAGCGGAGGTGTTGGTTATCCAATAAATAGTTCCCCGGGCGGCGGTACTTCTGTATTCAAAATAATTTTTAGAGCCATCTGTGTTGTATTTCCGTAAATATTTGCATGACGAAGTTTTAACATCAAGTTTATAAAGGTTCCTTTGAACCTTTTGCAATTGCCATTTTGTGGTACGGATGTGCAGAGAGGATGTACCGCCGAATAACAAAAGCAAAATATACTTTCATTCAAATGCAACAAGGAAAAATCTACTTCGCTGTATACTGTGTATAAGCGCATAAGTACAAACAATCGACATTGTGTATAGATTCGTTTGATATTAATATCAACTTATTATGGGGTATTAAGGGTATCTTTGAAATCGATTTTATGTTTGAAATTGGTAAATAATGCGCAAAAAATTATGATTTTATTCGTAATATGATTTCGGGGGGCAACTGTCGGTCACTCCATTTTGTTTGTATCTGAAAGTTGATCGTTTTTACGAGACGCAGTATTAAACGGCCAACGCACTTTTTATACAAGGTGTTAAGGGACGTACTTGACTTACTTTAACCAGCGATTCTGAAATTATTTGGAGTAAAAAATGTAAATGAAATTTTGGTCTCCGGTGACTTTAACAACTTTTTTTTTTTTTCAAAATTTTTTTCTTCAAAATCAAACAAAAAAAATTCTTCCGAACTTCGTCGCTGGTCACTCAGCCGAGAATCAGACCAACCCCTTACCCCGCCTCCAACTGTCCAACACCTACCATTTTTTGATGTTTTTGTAGAAAAAATAAATAAAAAAAAAACATCAAAAATGTCATCGGAGACCAAAATTTCATTTACATTTGTTACTCCAAATAAGGTCAGGAATCACTGGTTAAAGTAAGTCAAGTACGTCCCTCAACACCCTGTATGAATACCGCACAAGAGTCCCAACTGCTTCCGTCTGGAGCCAGTGAGACTATGGCATCCCCAATTGGGGTATGTTGTGAGGCTGAAGGTAGTGGGGAAAGGAAGGAGATAGGGAAGAAGAGGAAGGTGGGGAAGTACCTGGCTATTCAGATCTGGTCACCAAACACGGCTAAAGTCATTTCAAGCAACGTTTCAATTTTGAATGGTGGCCTTACACCAGGGCGATACCGAGAGTATCTTCCACTCTGGAATGTGCCGCAAATATACTATATATTATTTTAAATTAATAAATTGTGAAATCACACAAATTAATCAAATAAAATTTATTTGCTACGCCAGGATTCGATCCCGTGACCTTCGGAATGCTAGTCAAGAGCCTTACCGCTGGATTACGCCGGCCGTCGAACTTAGCTATAAAACGTCATTAATTTGGCTTGGCCCTAATTCAGCATATCGCTCGCCATATATTCCCATTGGGAATGTACCTATGGCGAGCGATACGCCGAATGATCTTTTATAGCTGTGTGTGACATATGCATTTATAGTTCATCACTTCGGATGGGGTTCTAACTAGTGTCCGACCGAAACCGAATCTTCGGTATCTGTCTCAGTTTCGGCCGAAACCAAAACCGAAACTATTTTAGACATGTTATAAATCTATTGTTTACGGAAATTTGGCTTATTTTTTATACTTATACAGACAATCAACACGTGTTAACTAATTCTTAGAACAAAAATTTGTTAATAATCAACACTTAAATTAAAAAGGAAGGACCTCATTAATTGAGTATTTTAATTTTAATTGCGTTTACAATCACAATATTTTTATTACACGTGTTAAATGAAATAAAAAAAACAACAGTTGAAGTAGGTATGTGAAAAAATAATAATTTGTTTTTTTGATGTATATGTATAACAAACAAAAATTATATTTATATTACAAACATAAACTCACAACACAATAACGCCGGACCGACCGGTGAGGTGAACTCAGCCGGTGATGGCGAGTGACACACGAGCCACGTCGAACGACGCGCCAAAACCCACCCGAAATAAGCCGAACGACGCGCGATAATAGTTTCGGTGCGGCCGAACGTTCGGCAGATTTTATGCCGAAACTAAATTTTTCTGCCCAAACCGAACCTTCGGCCGGTCACTAGTTCTAACTTCGCCTTACCATTTTCCGAGGTTTCAACGTTTGCAAAGACGAAATCTCGTAATCTATTTTGTAGGAAAATATGTATTTATTTAGAACGTGACCTCTTGGAATCTCATTAGGGAAATCTAGTTAGAATGTAATGCAATTAATTATTTCGCCCAAGATGGCTTTATCTGCACGTTTAGGTATATTTTTAAATGGTACCTACGTATGCATCCTATTTAAATATTTTCAAGTGAAGTTACCTGTCCAACCAAAGTGACGAAATACTTAAGGAAAGGACAGATATGAAGTTCTGGGAAGGAACATGTAAGAAGGGTGGGTAGGAATCTGGAGTTCAGTGTGTCCAGGTCATCCGCCGCCAAGACCTAGACAAACCTCACCCCATGAACCCGGGCACCCCTGCTAAGTCACCAAATGTAGCGAACCACTTGGGGTGGCCTATGGCCGGGGTGTTGGTCATCATTATGGTTCCCGCGGTACCCATTCCCGCCTCCCAAATTGTAAGAAAATTGTGTGGAGCTAATGTAAAAAAAGGGTTCCCATGACAACTCAGAATCAACTCAACTCAAAAACTCTTTGAAATTTCATTAAAAGCTATGAAAAAAATAATTCGAAAATATCCCATGACCTAACCTAATTAAAGCCTCGATGACACACAGCGAGTTTACAAGCTACTATCTGGGAAATTCACTATCTGTTAGTAAACTCGCCCAGTGTCATCGTGTTACTTGCTAACTAGCAGCGACTATCAGATTGTTGACAATCTACGAAAAAAAGTTGAAAGGTCGTCAACTTTACTCGCCTACACGCTTGCTCGTGATTGGTTTATTTATGTTTCCAACATGGCTTCCGGTAAACAGCTGATTTCGACTGTCAAACATCTGAAGAATTAGTTCACGCAGGGGTCGTTATTCTTGTTACTGGCGCTAGCAGCGGCCTCAGTTTCCTACGCTTCTGAGCGAGTGGACAGTTTTGTGTGTCATCATGACAATCTCACTCGCCGATTTACCCGCTTTTAAACTTAGTAGATAGTAGCTTGTAAACTCGCCGTGTGTCATCGAGGCTTAACCAAAGGTGTTGAGTTGAGTTCAATTAGTTCATACTTGTAAAACTGCGGAAATGACAAATAACTATAAAATGTCGAGAGAAATTGAATTATGAGTCATATTCGTATACTGGACGCTGTTAGAGGAAAAATTTACATCGTCTCGTCATCTGTAGCATTGCCATTGAGGACTCTGATGTATTAATTTGTATGACGCACGAGTGTCGATAAACGTGCAAAAACAGGTGCTCGATTCTACCACATACATTGTGAATCTCCTCTCTGTCCGAGACATTTTAATAACCATGGTTGTATTTTTACGCACCAGATTTAAATGTCCGGGTTTAATTTTCCCCACAGGAAAAACTAAACCCTTTCACACACTTCCCAAATGATCATCTGGTCAATCCACGTTAGGCAATTGCACTATATGTATTATAATTACAAAACAATACAAGAACAACATGTCAACCTACCAGAGACCAGATGGGAAAAAAATTCACCGACTCCAGATATTTTCATATCAGAGGGTTCGGCTCTGTGGAATTCCTAATTGAACCTATAAATCCTACTGATCCCTCAATATAAATATTTAAAAAATCTTTTGTAATCCTACATGTATTTAAAATTACCGATTTTTGCATTTTTATGTATAAATTCTTTGACAAATCTAATACGCCTAAATTTTGAATCAGAGACCTAGGTATAATGCCAGTAGCCGAAATAACAAATGGTAATATTTTTATATTCCGAGAATGCCAAATTCTTTTAATCTCATTTCCTAAATCTGTGTATTTTCTAATTTTTTCAGAAACAGTTTTTTGAATATTACAGGAATTTGGAATAGCTACATCAATGATATAAGTTATTTTTTTAATTTTGTCATGTAAAATTATATCAGGTCTATTATGACTAATTGTTCTGTCTGTTAGTATAGTTTTATCATAATATATTTTATAAAATTCATTTTCTAAAAATGAATTTGGTTCATATTCATAATATGGTACTATATTACGGCAGTCAATCAAGTTATGTTTAATTACCAAACTTTGGTGGATTATTTTTAAAACCTGATTGTGCCTAAATGTATACTCGGACGGCGCTAATATAGAACATCCCGATATAATATGTTCTATAGTTTCCGGAAAAGCCAAACATTTTCTACATAAATCATCAATTTGATTTATATCTTTGATTATATGCTTCCTATAATTTTTAGTATTAATGACTCTATCTTGAATGGCAAGCATAAATCCTTCTATTTCTGCGCTCAACTCTCCAATACTCAACCATTTGTTTGACGAAAGTTTGTCAACATACGTTTGGTTGAGATAATTGAAGTGTTTTGCATGAATAATTTTATTTGACCAGGAATCTAATAATTCCTGGTTAGTATTTATAAGAATGTTGGCATTCTCGTCATATAAATTTAAAGGTGTAATGTTTCTATCTGCTTTACAAATTATTTTGTGCATTTCTGAGCTATTAGCTTTCCTATGGAAAAAATTTCTAAGCATTTCTACCTGATTGTGTTTCAAAGATGTTATTTTGACTATACCTCTACCTCCTAAATTTCTAGGTAAATTAATTCGTTCTATAGCTGAATTTGGATGATGGCAATTAAACTTTGTTAACGTAGTTCTAATTAATCGTTCTAAACTATCTAAATCTGTATTGGACCATTTAATTATGCCAAATGAGTACGTTAATAAAGGTATTGCCCAAGTATTTATTGCTTTTACTAAATTTTTAGCAGATAGATTGCATTTTAAAATTTTTCTGATCCTAGTTTGAAATTTAATCCTAATATCATTTTTAATACTAGTGTGATCTAATCTATTCGATTGCGGGTATCCTAAATATTTATAAACCTCATCCCCTTTCATACTTTTAATTTTGAAATTTCTAAATATACCCTCGTCTCCATCTACAATTTTGCCTTTCTCTATATGGATCGTTTTACATTTATCTAAACCAAAAGTCATTTTAATATCATCTGAAAAAATTTTAACTACCTTAATCATTTTTTCTAAATTTGATTCAGAATTTGAAAATAATTTTAATAATTTCAGTATTGTATTATTCAGTTGTATTGTATTATTATTGAAAGGTTATTATCGAAAGGTTATTATTATTGACTCCCGCTTAACCCTTTTAGGCCTTATTTGGTTTCTTATTAGGCAGCTATGCCAAAAATATGCTAGCATACCTAGCTCTTTAAACACAGGACTGTTTTTGACAATTTTCAATAAGTTAGACAAGTTCCAATTGAAAATGACACTTAAATTCAAAGCAATTTTGAGTTAATTGATCCATATTTCACGCAGGACCAACAAACAAGGGATTGATTTGTGTTATTTCGCAATTTATAAATTTTTATATTTGCAGCACGTCCATGAGTGGAAGATACTCTCAGTATCGCCCTGGTGTAAGACCGCCATTCAGAATTGAAACGTTGCTTGAAATAGCTTTAACTTTAGATTTGAATAGCCAGATGCTTCCCCACCTTCCTCCTCCCCATCTCATTCCCCCCACTTACCTTCAACCTCACAACATACCCCGGTTGGTAATGTCATAGTCTCCCTGGCTCCAGGCGTTTGGTGGCAGTTGAGGCTCTTGCGAGAAATTCAAATAAAAAAACACTGGCAAGTAAGTTTGATTAGCTGATAATTGAGAATATGAGAGGCAGATCACATCTTAGTCTCTGAATCATGTTTAGTCCAGGAAGCTCAGAGCATTCTTCCCCATGCAGTTATACTATATGTAGATATAGATTTTTAATGTTGGTGATTGGCCCCTGTTGAGTCATGGCGCAGTCAGTCAGTCCTTTTTGCTGTTTTCCCGTCCAGGTGAGTTAGTACATCTCAAGGGTATGATTTTGTAACATGTGTTATGCATCTCGCCCACAACGAATTTGGGCATTTTCGCCAAAGCTTGTGCCCGTTTTTATCAATTTTATGCTCTCCATTTCGTTACTTTTACGTTTTAATTTTTAAGTTTTCAGCAATACAACCCGGATTACTAGAAGTCAGATTTTTTAGTGCAGAAATTCTGGGACTAAATACCATAATATGTACTCCTCATTGCCCAGAATACTAATGGCGGGTAATAAATAATGTGGATTCTTCAGTGGACATGTTCAATTTGTCGCGGAAATGTATCCGCAGCGTTATTTGTGTTTTCAAATAATAATAATTGGATAATTTGTAGAGCGCCGTTTTTGTGAAAAATCACCTCAAGGGCGCTTTACAATTTATTATGAATACTAGGCTATATCTAATTTTATTATTTACAAATAGATACAGAAACATACTTACCTGCAGGACACTTCCGATAAAACACACTTTATTAGAAAGTTTATGCTTGGGGAAGATACGACTTTACATGTGAAGGACATTATATTCAAAACACTGGACATTGCATGGGTTTTACATTTATATTTATAAGAAGATTAATGCCAAAGTTGAGTTAATATTTATTTTGAAAGTCTGGAGAATTTTAAGAATTTGCTTTATTTTTACACTCAAAAGTTATTTACAATGTTGCTAGCCGTGAAGGCGAAGGTGAAATGTTTTTTTTTAAACTTATGGATACGACTGTCTGTCAAAGTATGAAGTTGGGTTGAGCTTATCAGGGAGAAGGTCGAAGATTTTAGGAGAGATGGACGAATTATCTTTGTGCTGACTTGTGTATTGTTTAGGTACTTTGTTGTGTCGGTTTGTTATTGTAATAGTTCTGGTGGCGAGATTGTGTTTTTTTTTGTATTTGTGCAAGAAATGTGTCGGCATCAATTTTAGATGTTTTTTTTTACATTAGCACAGGTTACCCCAATTGGTTCGCTACGTTTAGTGACTTAGCCGGGGCTGCCCGGGTTCATCTAGGTGAGATTTAAGGTTTGCGAGAGACTGGTTGAGGTCATTTGACCTCTCCAGCCAGAATCTCTCGACCCATCACCTCGTACCGCAGTTGTAGGGATGGATTAATACGTCCGTCACTCCTGGATACACTGACCCCCAGATTCCTACCCACCCCTCATACCTGTTTCCTTATCAGAATTTCCTCTTCTTCCTTTCTTTAAAAAACCCTTCTCACAAAAAAGCTTGCTAAGCTAAAATGACATAGGCCCCGAGAGAAATGATTTTCCTTAGAGCTGATGTAAAAAAACAAAAATTTTAACAAAACAAAAAAACGACTTAAAAAAATGCACTAAAAAGTAAAAAATAATTTCGTTTTCTTCTACAACTTCATAATCAACTTACTTTTTCTACTCATCAATATGTAGGTACGATTGTTATTTTTGGAGTCGGTGTCAACCAAGGTAGGTTGTAACTACATGCATAGTTATAGGTGAGATGTGCTTGTGTCGCACAAGCGACTTGACGAGGCGAGAGCGGGGTCGCGGTGTGAGGGGAGCCGTCAAGTGAACACGCCGGACCGAGTACCTTTGCTGACACCGACTCCAAAAATAACAATCGTACCTACATATTGATGAGTAGAAAAAGTAAGTTGATTATGAAGTTATAGAAGAATACGAAATTATTTTTTTACTTTTTAGTGCATTTTTTGAAGTCGTTTTTTTTGTTGTGTTAAATTTTTTGTTTATTTTTTGATTTTTAGCGAATCTGAAGTACACTAACTAATTTGTCTGAATATGGGTAGACCTACTAAATGTGCTGCTCATATGAGACAGACATAATTTGACCATAACGACGTTAGGGTCAAATTAAGAGATTCGGCCGAGTTTCGTTAATTTGCTCCTAAGAATTGAAGAGTTCCGTTACTTTGTCATGGATTCGATAATCAGAACCTAACCAAACTCTCATCAAACTACCCTTGAAGTACATCCTTTCCAATAAAAAAAAAAACATCGAAATCAGTTGGCGTGATATTGAGTTATTCGTCCATTTGTCGCGCACATACTTAATGCAAATTTAAGACTTTATGGTTTTCTCATGGATGCCATTGTCGGAACTGGACCAAATTGAAATGGGACCACACGGGAAGCACCAGCTTTCAAATAAAAAAAAGAATCATCAATATCGGTTCACCCAGTCGAAAGTTCTGAGGTAACAATCATAAAAATAATTAAAAAAATACAGTCGAATTGAGAACCTCCTCCTTTTTGAAGTCGTTTAAAAAAGGAAAAAAGGCCATGCGGAATTTCCCTCGAGGATGCTGTGTGGAGAGTTTTTTTAAGGAAAGGAGGGAGAGGAAGATTTGGGAAGGAAAGAGGCATGGAGGGCGGGTAGGAGGATCTGGGGATCAATATGTCCAGGAGTGACGGACCGTGAATCCATCCCTCCCACTGCGGTGCAAGGCGATGGGTAGAGAGAGTCCTGCTGGAGAGGCCAAAGGGTCTCCCCCAACCCCCAACCAATCTATCGCTATCTACATAAGGAGTGTTATTGTTAGCGGCCTGATATCCAAATTTACATGACGTGGTCCATCGTCTTAATATGTGGTCTTATCTAATAATTATAATACATGTATGGAAGTATTCCGTGTTTTGTATCCATACATTGTTATTATTATTACGACGTGGACTTAAAAAATCCATACATGTATGGCATATACATATTCATATTGTACGTGTGGCGTGTGTGAAGTCACTTTAATTTGGTGTGGGATGTTCAGAAACGGCCAACCTTAAGTGGGGTCTCCTCCGATCGTGAATTTGAACATTAGCTTGAACATTACTATAAACTAGTCTTCCGAACAGGCCCTCCATTGAAATGCTACGTGTAACCAGATCAGATATAGGGCTCCATCGAAACCAGAATTAAGTTCGCCTCCCAAAAACTGGGCGTACTGTACAGGGCCCGCAGATACTTTAATAGTACACAACTGCTAACCCCGTACAAATCACAAGTGCGTCCCACGGTTGAATTTGGCAGCCCCACCTGGTCTGGAGCTCCAAAATACCTGAAAAATACCCTCGACTCTGTGGAGAAACGGGCGGCCTCTGTGTTTCCTCCTTCCTACAAATGGATCTCTTCAAGACCAATGTTCATTCCTTCCTCTTCTCAAAAAACCCTCCACACAGCATCTCAGATGACATAGGCCCTGAGGGAAATTATTTTCCTCAGGACCTCCTGCGTGGAATGAATGTAAAAAAAAACGTTTTTAGTTTTCCGTCTCCTCCGTTTGTTGAAATATTGGGGCGAAGTGGGCGCGACCACGCACATTTTGTCAAGTGGTCTGTGTCTGTGGAGAAGACGTGTCTCCGCATAGAATATCTGACGTCGACGTTTACGTAAAATAGATGTCAAGAAGAGTTCTGATGAGAAAGAGATGCCACATCAGGGAAATAACACACATTTCATAGATATTTATTTATCAGGCAGATTTCTGGCTAATATCGATTATTAAATAAATGTTAACAAATAAAAAATAAGTATTATTACACGACCTAAATGCAAAATTTAAGAATTTCGTCTGCGTAAATAATTAAGTATTAAGTAAGTAGATGTGGAAGAGATTCTTAGGGTTTTAGCCATTGGGATATATTTGGTCTAAGGTAGGGTTCATGATTTCTCGAGCTTTTCAATTTCTCGGGTCTCGAAAATTCTCGAGGCTAATTTCTCGAAGCTTCTCGGGTTGCCGAGAAATTTACATTTACGTACGTTTTATCATATTATTTGGTTCCAATAACGTCAACAAATTCAGTGGTTTTCCTCTCAAATAAAAGTACCAAATTAATTATAAAACTTTTATTGATTATATTCAAAAACATTAATCTTATGAAACTTTAAAAAAAAATACAGAAATAATATTATTCATAATTACATGACATAACTCATAATTCTAATGACAGCACCATTTTTTGCTGGTTATTTAGAACTTATATAAACAAAAGTAGCTTCTATTAAACTAAACAAAAAATCAACATGAAAGAAAACGTTAATATCTTAACTTATAATTAAATTACAATCACAGCACCATTTATGGCATGTTAATTAGAATAAAAACAAATGAAAACTTTGCAAGATCAATGGAACATCTCACGCTGAGGAGCTGAGCATACAGACAGACAGATACATAACAATTAGGTCAGCTTACTCTGTCTGATGAAATATGCCTTTAGAAAAACTAAAGCATTTATAGCTTTATCAGACAGCCGGTTTCTTATTTTATTAACTATATTTCCTGAAATCGAAAACACTCTTTCATTTTCAGTTGAAGTAGGCTTAACTGAAAGCAATGCTTTGTACATCGATTCTAAATTTGGTGACCTCTTCCCAGTCTGTTCAAAAAGTAAGAACTCTTTCTTTACTGTAGATTTTGACAGTGCCACTGCGCTTGCCTCCTCATTTGTTGAAATGCCTTTAATTGCTTTTACTAATTGAATTTCGAAGGTTTCGGGTTCATGTTCTGATGGGCTTACTTCTTCTACCACTCCCGACTCATTTTTGGTCAAAGTTGTGATGGCAGGGTATAAACGATTATATTATATTAGTACATGATTTCTCGAGTTCTCGACATTTCTCGAGCTTGATTTCCCGGGAACAAAGCCCAACGCCGAGAATTCCCGGGAATGAACCCTAGTCTAAGGTTTTAGCGATAAGATTAGTTGTTACGGGAGAAAGCACCGATTTCAAGTCAGACCGTACTACCGCGAAATTTTATTAGGTATTTATTTAACAGAAATTAAGAATAGAATACCGATTTGGTTTGGGCAATTTTTTCCTTTTCTGTGAAACCGAATTTGAAGAACTGCGTTTAATTATGCTACTGTGCAAGAGCTAAGTTTTGTATTCCCGTTTTCTCCTCCAAAACTGGACCGATTCGCTTTTTAAAAATACATTGTCAAACTTGTATTAATATACGTTTCGCTTTTTAAAAATAAATTGTCAAACTTGTATAGTATACGTTTCGCTTTTTAAAAATACATTGTCAAACTTGTATTAATATACGTTTCGCTTTTTAAAAATACATTGTCAAACTTGTATTAATATACGTTTCGCTTTTTAAAAATACATTGTCAAACTTGTATTAATATACGTTTCGCTTTTTAAAAATAAATTGTCAAACTTGTATAGTATACGTTTCGCTTTTTAAAAATACATTGTCAAACTTGTATTAATATACGTTTCGCTTTTTAAAAATACATTGTCAAACTTGTATTAATATACGTTTCGCTTTTTAAAAATACATTGTCAAACTTGTATAATATACGTTTCGCTTTTTAAAAATACATTGTCAAACTTGTATAATATACGTTTCGCTTTTTAAAAATACGTTGTCATGTACGTTTTGCCTTTTTTATTTATTGAAAGAATAGATAATACATAATATAATCAACAAACAAGTCCTGCTAAGCCAATTGAATTGGCTTGTCAACAGGTGCTTATATTTTAGTTTCATATAAATTTTTAAAATTTAAAATAATAATACGTTGTCAAATTTGTATAATGTACGCTTCGCTTTTTAAAAATAGATTCTGTCAATTAAAAGTAAAAAATGTAAAAAATTGAACTACTAAATTCGTAGGCTGGCAACACCAATTAACTGTCAAATATTCTTTCAAATCGCAATGACACGAATGTATAAAACACTGTAAGTCACATTTAAAAAACCTTATTTTTTTAAAAATTAATTCGAAGAAGCACTGTTGTTAAGGTATCTTATAAATTTGATTAAATGGTGTTTTATAATGTGATTTGCTTTCATTTAATATAGGTATCATAAATTTGAATTTAACAGTAAAGGAAGAATCACTAATGGTGAGTAGTTACACTACTTTTAGATCGGAATGAGTTAAATATATTCAGATCTAAAATTAGAGACATGATCTAAAACCCGGTCAACGCTGGGTACTAAAGCTAGTATTAAATAAATGTGAGCAATTTCCAAATGTGCTTTGTATTTTACTATAATATTGTTATTCCTCATTGTATTAACAAAAATTTCAAAGGTATAATCTACCTATATCAATTCTAATTTTGAGATCGGTAGGTATCAAAATTGCAATAAAAAAATATTTTTCCCACTTTTATGTGTTTTATTTTTATTTTTTACAACATGAGTTACGTCTTTAGTATTGCCATTTGATCAACAGTGGTGCCCTCCTATGTTTTCTAATCTTATTTGTTAGACTGTATATTGTCAAATTTGTATAATGTACGTTTCGCTTTTTAAAAATACGTTGCCAAATTTGTATAATGTAGTTTCGCTTTACAAAAAAAATACGTTGTCAAATTTATATACCTTACGTATCGCTTTTTAAAAATACAATGTCAAATTTATATACCATACGTTTCGCTTTTTAAAAATACATATTTAAATTTATATGTGAAACGTATTGTAAATTTGTTTTTGTAAACTAGGCAATTAGAATTTAACGATTTTTGGAGGGTCCCAATTCCTATAAGTAACTTATCAAAAAAGCAAAACGTACCGCTGTTGGTCGATGCCTACACTACATTAAAAAATATTTGCACTGGTGTCAAAATCCATAGTAGAAATAGGGGAATTTGTTTGTATGGACATAACGCCGCCCGCGTTTTTTATTAAAAGCATGGACATATGAATATATCTGGACTTGCCCTAAGTGATAAAAGCGTATTATTTCGCCCTCCCCATAACGGTTCCATGGAGCCGGCTCGGCTTACGAGAGCCTCGCTTGAATCTAAAAAATGTGACGTCATCATTCTTGTCCTGACCAGCGCCGAGCACGCATCGTACATTTTACGAACAAAAATGAGAGCTTGTGCTGTACATTATACCCTAATATATGTGGATATAGCGAATGTGGGCGTTTCTCCAGTGAGCTCGTCGCTGGTTACAGGGGTAAGTAAATTATGAAACATTTGTAAAAGTGTCTTAACTAAATACGGCAACAAAATATTCCTCTGTGAAAAAGGGCGAACTTTCCTTTGCCGCATTTGGACTACGCAAATATGTTAATAACGTGGCGAGCAATTCGCGCTCCCATGTAAAAAGGTCTATTCATTCAAAAGCAGATTTTGTTTTTAAGAACTAAATGGTGATATTATAAATGCGAGATGCCAGATTGATTTTTTAACGAATCATAGTCATCTTTTCCCTCTTCGCCCTCCATAGTTTGGTTTTACCCATCATCTGTATTTTCTTGTCTATCCATTTGGATGTCTATGATTAAAAGTAATTTTCATTGTTCGTCGAGCTTGGGTTGTGTATCTCTGGCGACCTTGCCTAGGCCGCGGTCGGACCGCGATACGAAATAGAGACTCATCCGCCGCGACGCGCTCTTACCGGCACCGGCATCACCGGGGATTACGTCACCGCGTCGGGCGTCGCGCTCAGCCGGCAGCGGCGCCGACATCTCACTAATTCATTCTTCAGTCGTGATTACTTTCTTTATTGCCTCAGCTCATCGGAGGTTAACTAACTGACCATCAGGGACATGCAGAGAGGATACACCGCCACACATCTCTCTCTCACGCCACGCACTCCTTACTACATTGTTTATGTGAAAATCTGTCATTAGATTTTATTTTTTACATTAGTTCCACACAGGAGGCCCTGAGGATAAAAATTCCGGTAAATATCGGTTCGGACTGGCCACGCTTATTACGAATAATTTTTAGAAAAAAACTTTAGATTCGCCTTAATTACTATAAAAGGAAACTTTTTGGCTTTGGGGCGGCGGAAAATAATGCATTTTAATTTTCAATTGCATAAAACCAAAATTCGCTTCGCGACTGACACAGCGAAAATCCGCGGCCGTACATGTCACTGTGATGTTGGTATCCTTGATAAATTAACAAGAGCTAATACGACTGTAGCCGACTTCATGGGATAAGGCGCGTAATTATGAAATTTGTCTAGCGGGCTTGTTTGTGTAACATGGTTTGTGATACAAAAGAAAGTGCCCCTTTATAACGCCTACTCGCGTCAAGGCAAGAAAAACATCCCAGTTTTCAAGTGGCTTAGCGGCTACGCTAGGTTTGTGTAACATGGTTTGTGATTCGCGGTATTTCATGTAGGTATCCCACGAAGTCAGCTACAGTCCATAACAGTGACAGCTACGGCCGCGGATTTTCGCTGCGCCGGTTCGCGAAGTGAATTTTGGTTTTATGCAATTGAAAATTAAAATGCATTATTTTCCGCCGCCCCAAAGCCAAAAAGTTTCCTTTTATAGTAATTAAGGCGAATCTAAAGTTTTTTTCTAAAAATTATTCGTAATAAGCGTGGCCAGTCCGAACCGATAATTACCAAAATTCCTTAGGGCCTATTCTTCTGTATCATAACTAAAGGAAATAACATTGGGAGGCGGGTATGAGTACCGCCGCTCCAGGAACCTTTTATTGGATAACCTACACCTTTGCCATAGGTCACCCCAAATGGTGTTCGCTACGTTTGGTGACTTAGCAGGGGTGCGTCGGTTCATGGGGTGAGGTTTGTCCGGGTCTTGTCGGCTGACGCGTATGCCCACCAGCTGCATGGAAGGCCGGATCGGAAGAGAGTGGTTGAAGGAGTCCCTTTGACTTCTCCAGCCTTACTCTCTCTGAACATCGCATTCATACTCTTGGACACACTGTCCCCCAGATTCCTTCCTAACCACCTCTAACACCCTTTTCCTTCCCAGAACTTCCCATTCTTTACTAAAAAGACCTTCCACACAACATCCCCAAAGATGACATAGACCCTGATGGGATTTTTTTTTCCTCAGGGCCTCCTGTGTCGAGCTAATGTAAAAAAATCCACATAAATGAATATTTCTGAAAGTATCCGAAAACAAAAACTGTTTTTGACAGATGATAAAATACGCTTTAAAATTTAAAAATCGAATTAAACATATAATTTTTGAAATATAAAAAAATTGCAAGCAAACATAAAAAAGTTTTTTAAAATGGCTCACTTTACGTTTTTTCTAACATAAATTACTGATACCAAAAAAAAAAACACATACGTACACATCTTATTAGACAAATGTTACAATAAACGCTATTTTCACCCTACTTTTTTATCGTTCCTTGTAAAATTTAGTAATAAAAAAATTCACAAAGTTTCATAAATTTTTTTCTAATTGTGATTTGAAACTTTGGTTTCGTAAAGGTCTACATTTTACTTCTTTTGTGGTTAATTTTTTAATATAAAGCGTGGTATTTTCTCTTTCTAACACCGTCTAAATCACATTTCTCACCATGGTAGTAAGGGAGACAAAACGATTTCTACGAGACGTGTATGAGTTGTTTCGAAAACTGAACAAATAGACTTTACTGTATAAATGTGTGTTATTCTGACTTTTGACTTTTTTTTTACGCGAGCGGGTACCGCGCAACAGTCCCAACTGCTTCCAGCCGCCTGGAGCCAGTGTAACTATTGCATTCCCAATCATAAAATTGATCAAAATGGGCACACACGTTGACGAAAATGGCCTGATTCGTTGTGGACGAGGTGCATAACACTAGTTACAAAATCACACCCATGAGATATAGGAACTCACCTGGGCAGGAAAACATCAACACCATGACTCATCAGGGGCCAATCACCAACATCAAAAGTCTATATCTACATATAGTATAACTGCATGGGGAAGAATGCTCTGAGCTTCCTGGACTAAACATGATTCAGAGACTAAGAATGTGATCTGCCTCTCATATTCTCAGCTAATCAAACTTACCTGCTAATTTCAGTATCTTTATGTGAATATCACGCAAGAGCCTCAACTGCTCCCAACTGCCTAGAGCCAGTGAGACCATCGCATCCTCAATTTGTATATGTTGTGAGGTTAGAGGTAAGTGGGGAGGGGAAAGATGGGAAAGTACCATTTCAAACAACTTTTCGGTTCTGAATGGTGATTTCACCAGGGCGATACTGAGAGTATTTACCACTCTAGAACTTCTGCAAATATTCCAATTTATTTTAAAGGACTAAATGACGATTCACTTGGTCGTGCCTTCTATACAGGGTGTAACAGGACGTACCCGAGGGATTTTAACCAGCGATTCCTGAGCATATTTGAAGTATAAAATGTACATGTTATTTTGAAGTTCGATGACATTTTTCTTTTATTAAAAATAAATAAAAATATGTTTCAATCACATGCCGCTACTGTTCCCATCGCTATGGAATATAATACGTCGCTGAGGGAGTGCATTTAATAAATAGTTACAATAGGTTGAAAACTCAATTAATTCATCCGATATACATATACTACAGCCAATATTCATAGGTTCGAGCACCTAATAGTAGACTTAAATCGAAAATGTACATTATCCCATGTATAAGCTATCAAGAGGATAGTGAAATACTCCCCAATCTTGCGTTAATCACTTCTTTTCTTTATTGCCTTATCTTATCGGAGTTTTGCTGCAATCATTTGTGTAAAATATAGTTTATTTTAATTAAAGCCACATATCAAGGAAACAAAGAGTTATTTATTTAAATTTACGGCACAAAGTGCCATTTACAAACGTGTTTATTTAATATTTTTTAAACAGTCTTAGTACAGTGAAGAAAGAAAAGATTTTTTTTTTACAATAGGAGCAACACTGGAGGGCCGGAAGAAAATAATTCCCCTCAGGGCCTATGTCATCTTTGGGAATGCTGTGTGGAGGGTATTCTTAGGAAAGAAAGGAGAGGATGTTCTGGGAAGGAAAAAGGTATGAGGGGTGTATAGGAAACTGCTGGTTAGTGTGGCCTAGGAGTGTCGGATGTACGAATCCATCCCTCCCACTTAGTTGCAAGACAATTTTTTTTTAAAAAGAAAGACAAACATTCCCGGGTTACGAATAACTAGACAATATTTGAAAATCTCCTACTGCCTTCACAGTAAGCCGAAAATGTTGCTTGAGTCGTGGTGGAGGACTTAGCCAGCCGAGGAATCGAACACGGAATGCCTGGGTGGGACCCTAACGCGATGCCCACTCAACCACAGACCGGTCAAAATCAATGAGTCAAGAGAGTGTGGCTTGAGATGTTAAATGGTTTCCCTCAACCGGCCTCTACCGGTCCAGCTCGCCAAGACCTGGACAGTAGTGGAAGTACGGCTTAGCTTGCTGCTTGGGGTGAAGTATGACAGAGATATTGGTTATCGAATTAATGGTTCTAGGGGCGGCGGTGCCCGTACCTGCCCATACACCCCCAAAATTACAAATGACTTTAGCTGTTTTTAATGACGAGATCTCAATAGCCAGACACTTCCCAACCTTGCTCTTTCCCGCCTTTTCCACCCCTTTAGCCTCATGATGTACCTCAATTGGGGATGCCATAGTCTCATTGGCTCCAGATAACAGTTAGGACTCTTGTGCAAAAAAAGCATTCTCATTCAGTTTTTTTTTTTTTTCCTTTATTTTTTTCCATTATACATTTCAAAAGAAATTTTTACATATTTTTAAAATATATATAACATAACACAAGATAAACGATTAAAATAACAAGACAAGTAAAATAGTGTAAAAAAGTTAAAAATATATATAAGACAACAGTAGATAATGGGAACCCACTAAGGCACCACTACCTGTGCGTGGGTAATATTAACTAAAGTGCTAAATTACACCAATAAGTTGGCGGTACAAGTAAAAAATATAATTTTCAATGTGAAAGTTTAAAAATATAGTGACACATACAAGTTAATTGATTTTTTGTTACGCTTTCAAAAAGATAAGTTAAGTAAGTCTTGAAGTTACAGTAGTATTGTAAAAGTGAATCATGAAGGTTTACATAAAGTTTATAAAAAAAGTATTTCAACATCTGCATCATTTAGCCATAATTTTAATTCTTTTATGTAAAGTGATATTTTATCTGACATTTGAATGTGTTTTGGTAGAAGATTACATGTACGAGGACCAATAAAACTGCCATGTTTTGATTTGGGGAACTTGAAACACATTATTAGTCCTTTCATTGTTTGCAATATAAATAATTTACGGATATTGAATATTTTTGTCTCTTTGAATAATATCTCAGTCGGGAATGTTTTATTTCTATTATACATATATCTTACCATTTAACTCCATACAGGAGGTCTGAGGAAAATAATCATTTTTGAAGATGCTCTGTGGATGGTCTTTTTGAGGAGAAAAAGAAGAGAATATGGGTCTTGAAGAGACTTGAGGAGGATATCACTGAGGATGGCAAATCGTTCCACAGCCGAGCTGTTCAACTCGAAAACGAGCTGCAGAAGCGACCCATTTTCATCTGAGAACCGTGTAAATATGTTGGGCGTGCGTTTGGCGTGTTTACCGACTATGCACCGGTGCCGAAGGGATAAATAAAATGCTAGTTCCTTGGATCATTTTCCATTGCAATACCGGTAGAACGAGAACAGCATACCTGCCTCATACCTGTGCTCTAAAGATTATAGTTTTTTAAGAGTTATGGTTTGTTATTATTTACATGTGAGCCACGACTGAATGGTGCTTAGTGATTAAGTTCTTTTTATCAGTTGAATGTTTCTTATCGTGAATTTCTTTATTTACTATACACAATTTATCTCAATGGCCTTCAAACCAGTCAAGTTATCTTTGAATTGTTTGTGATTCACTCACATCATGTCTGCAATTTTTTGTTGCATTATTCTAATGATCTGTCCCAAGAATTCGATTCAATTGATCATACATAGCATTTGCTTATTAGGGGCCATCCATAAATTACAGGGGGGGGGCATCAGCTTTGTGACGTCCAAATATGTTCCCTATCCCATTACGCCCCCTCTGTCGTGGTATCCCATTACAATTCTTCCATTTTGGTATCCCGTTACGCCCCCTCCGTTGTGGTAAATATGACTGTGACGATATTAAATTTAAAATATTACTAACTATTATTTTTCATGTAAAATTGCAAAATATGTGACGTCACGCTAGGGGGAAGGGGGTCTCATAAATGTGATGATGTGTGACAGGAACGGGACGGGGGTGGGAGAGGGGGGGGGGGGGGGGGGGGGTTAAAAAGTCATCATTCTTGTGACATAATTTATGGATGGCCCCTTAAATGATTTTAAAACAGCGCTTTACAAATTATGCACCCAGCGCTCTTGAGGCGATTTTTCGCAAAAATAGCGCTATATAAGTTGTCCAAATTTATTATTATTATTATTATTATGCAATTATGCAATTATGCAATTATTATTGCTATTAGATTTATAGATTTAAAAAAATACTAATAATACTGCAGAAAGAACACAGCAAATTCGTGGACTGTAGAAGCCCGCCCAATCCCACCGATGCCTTTGGCCACCATCGGAACCTTTGGTATCCAAGACACGAATGATGATAGATGGTACTCTTCTAACATACTCAACTGCCATCTGTTGGGATATAGCAGAACTTCGTATTACTAATTACGCTATCGCCATCTATTGAAGGAAGCTGAAACTACACAAATAATGAATGTACTAAATTCATGCAGACATATTCTTTGAATGTCTTTTTAAACAAAAAATTATGTGAATACCGCACAAGAGTCTCAGCTGCTCCCGTCTGGAGCCAATGAGACTACAGCAACCCTAATTGGGAAGACGGGGAAGAGGAAGGTGGGGAAATATCTGGCTATTCAGATCTGCCGAGTGATTCTATATATTTTGTGGGATCTATTTTGTGAGATCTCCTGTCAGATTTGTGTGATTTTCTATGGCTGTCAATTGCTTTTTCTATGGGTATCAGGCCAGCTTCGCCGATTTGTGACAGCTCACAGTTGAAATCTGACATCGGCCCATAAAAAAGCAAATAACCGCCATAGAAAATCACACAATCCGACAGGAGATCTCACAAAAAAGATCCCACAAAAGATATAGAATCGCTCGGCTGGTCACCAAACACGGCTAAAGCCTTTTCAAGCAACTGTTCAATTCTGAATAATGGTCTTACACCAGGGCGATACTGAGAGTGTCTTCCACTCTGAAAAGTGCTGCAAATTTACTATATATATTCTTTTTAATTAATTAATTGTAAAATAACACGAATTGATCAAAAAAAAATTATTTGCGCATGCAGGGATTCGATCCCGCGACCTTTGAATTGAATCAAGAGCCTTATCCCTCGACTACGGACGCCATCAAATGTCTATCTTTGTAGTACATGAAAAATGTCTGAATTAAGAATTTACTGGAAACGTAAGAGTGTTTCTTACTTGCGAGACAATATCAGGTGTAGATGTATTGTCAGCGTGTTTATTTTATTATTTTTTTTACTTCTGTAAGTAACATTGATTTCTTCTTTTCTAGTTTGGCCAAAATGCTCTGCATCCTCACGTACAGCGCGGATTCCTCGTCAGCTTGGGCGGAGCGAGGGGGAGGCACCTCGTCAGCAGCGGGGGCTCTCCGGACCTCGGCAGTGCACCACCGCAGCACCTCTCTGCGTGCGGGTCTTCGTCACCTCCGACACGGCTCATTCTGCAACATGATTGCCGGCCAAATGAGCCATAAAGACGCCAGAGCCAGATTACTGCATTTCAGCTGATTTGATTGCCAAGTTAATAAAGTGAAGCAAAATACTTCGCTGTAGATGAAGTTCGACTTCAACACGTCTTATTATCCAACTAAGAGAAATAAAGAGGTCAGTAAGAGACTTCGCTAAGTTAGAAAAGCCAAGAAATTAATTGATGTCTTCATTATATTATCTGATTCAAATTGGACAAGTGAAGTAGCAATCTACGACTTCATTATAACTGAATCGAATTGGTAAAGTTAGTAAAGTGAAGCAAAAGACTTCACTGTAGATGAAATCCGACTTCAACACGTCTGATTATCCACTTAAGAAAAGTAAAGAAGTCAGTTACAGACTTCGCTAAGTTAGAAAAGCAATGAAAAAGATTATCCGATTCAAATTGGCCAAGTGAAGTAGCAATCTACGACTTCATTATAACTGAATCAAATTAGTAAAGTGAAGTAACTTCTGTTTGACTTCACTATAACTACGTATATATACAAAAACTGAAGACTTTGCCGCTTCAGATTGGTTAAGAGTTGAAGAGATCGGTGACAAATTCACTACGTCTGATTTACGTACAAAATTAATATAATAATTTGTACTATTACTTCCAATATGCATTATAGTATCGATTTCAAAACTTAAATGGAGAAAAAATATTGTGCAGATAGTCAAGAGTGTTTAAAAAATTTGACTAAAGTTGGTGTTTGTATCAAACAAAACGAGTGACTGAAATAAATTATTTTTTAATTTTATACTTAAAATTGTGAAGTGCTTGTAAATTGGCTAATGATTGTCAATTTTGCTAGTGGACGTAAGAGTTTTAAGTGCACAATAATGCTTTTGTAAAAATATTAAGTGTTTTTGTATTTTTATATGAAAAAAAGCAAGTTCCTGCTTTGTGTATAAATAATAATAATATAAATTTTTGAAACATTTAATAATAATATAAAAAAAGACAATCATCAGTAATATATTTGATACTCCCTTTTGTAATTTTGTAAGCTTAGATATTTAAAACATACTGCCATCAAAATTAATTCATAATAATAACAATATATTTTGGTACATTGTTTTGATTGTAAATTATATAAATGTGTAATAATAATAATAATATATTATGAAAAGTGTCGATAATTTCAAAATTGATAAAATAATATTTTAGACTTTGTTGATTGTATTAGTTCTTGAAGAGAGCGAGTGACTTAGAAATTAGGTGTTTGAAAATGTATATTGGAACCTTCTTCAAGTGGAGAAAGAAACGTTCAAAGTGAAAGTTAGTGTCGTTTTGAAATGGCTAGCACCATCACCGGATCGCCGCTGAGCGAGATCGGAGTTAAAGTGGAAAATTGTAGCCGAAACGTATCTGTTACTCCCATCAACATGTCAGATTCGCAGGTGGCCAATGGTTAGTATGATCTCTCTTCCACTCGCACACACCTAAGTATTGTGTCAAATTATTTTCATTCACTCTAACTATTCATTCACTTTAACTTTTTATTCAGTTTAACTTTAAATTCGCTTTAACTTTTCATTCACTTCAAGTTATCATTAGTTTTGCTTTTCGTTCACTTTAACTTTCATTCGCTTTAACTTTTCATTCTCTTCAAATTATCATTAGTTTTGCTTTTCGTTCACTTTAACTTTCATTCACTTTAACTTTTTACCTATCTTTAACTATTCATCACTTTAACTTTTCATTCTCTTTAAATTTTCAGTCAATTTAACTTTGCATTCACTTTAACTATTCATCACTTCAACTTTTCATCTTTAACTATTCATCACTTTAACATTTTATTCAATTTAAATTTTCGTTAGCTTTAACTTTTCATTCACTTTGGCTTTTCATTAACTTTAAATTATCATTAACTTTAACTCACGCTCACTTTATCTATAGGATATCTACTTTTTGAATTTTTAAGATTTGTTCCTATATTATTATTGGTTCTAAAAGTTGTATTTAACCCTTTCCATTCCAAGCATTTTTTTTTTATTCCACCAGCTCCATCCATGTTTTCCAAATAGAATATTTAGATATATTTTTTTTCGCTAAAATATTGGCAGCATATTTATTTGTTTTGGATATAATTTTGCGTATTAGTTCATCTGTAAAAGGAAAGGGTTAAACCATATTTTTAAAATTTATTTTTCAATTTTTATAGATATTGGGCTGAGAAATACTTTTTAATTTTTATCATGGACCGGATATATCAACTTAACTTTCTTTTTATATTTCTTGTTTTTTATTATTTTTTCATTGTTATTCACCTCGTAGTTGTAGAAATAATAATTGTTAATATTTTTAAGTTTTTCAACAATATTTAATATTGTCACGGTTACATTTGCCACAACGGAGGGGGCGTAATGGGATACCATAATGGAGGGGTGTAATGGGATAGGGAAAACATTTTTTTGGCAGTCGCATATGTCGCAGTCGTTTTGTGTATGTGACACCACAAAGGTGTGACGTAATTTAAGGATGGCCCCTAATGTGTGTCGGTGGACAAGGATAATCACGGAAAACAGATTAAAGAAAAGCATCCTTTTGCATTCCAGGCCAGTTCTCGTACAGCTCCCAGGGCGTGAGGATCAGCGTCCCCTCACAGGAACGCCAGCCGTCAGGGCTGGACGAAGACTCCAACGATGCGGAGGTCTCCAGCATTGACTTCTCGCAGCATCACTATCAGGTACTAACTACACTACTGTCCTACAACCTACCCGCCCATAACACACGCAGTGCATTATTATTAGAAATTTGTTATTTCACTATCCTTAAATTTTTATGGCATTCACTATTCCTGTGTATGGTATGAAGTTCGAGGAAGCGGGTAGGGAAAGAAGATGGGGAATATGAAGGCAAAAGTAATTGGTCACCAAACCCAGTTGTTTTATGAGGAAGCCACTAGCCAAAAATGTATGTATTCTTATAGTATGACTTATATCATCACAAATATAGGTAACAGACCCAAAAATCACCCCGATAACAGAGTCTAGAGGTCGCGATTTCAAGCACAAAAGTGATTTATTTTATTATTTTGTGAATAATTTTATAAGAAAGCAAAATAGTTAATCAACGGAAACTGTCACAGATAATTTAGCCATTAAATTACATAACTACGAGGGTGGGTTTTTAAGTTCGTGGAATGTAGGAGTGGAAATAAAAATCCTAAATTATTTTTCTTTTTCAATATATTCACCTGCTACCCTAATACATTTTTCGGATTTTTCAATTAACTTACGTGTATGCCCTCAAAAAAAAAAATTTTGTTTTTATCTAAAAAATACACCGAAATTGCATCCTTCACTTCTTCATAACTTGAAAAAATTTTTTTTTTCTAGTTTGGAAATTGGTAATAATGTGCTCCCAAATTGAAATGGGCATGCTCGATATGAACCATCATACAGGTCAGAAGGGATGTTGTAACACATTTCTTCAGACTGATTCGTGAATGGTTCGAAAACTCGGCTATCATGGAGAGCATTAGTTCCCAATGGTTATCTCCGTCACCGACAGCATAGACTGTTTTATCTCCCGGCTTGCAGAACTAACTTGCCAATGGTTATGCTAGTCGGGAGAGCGGTCTGGTTGTTAAATAGGATCACTTCGAATATTGATATGTTTAACATCAATGAAGCACAATTCAAACGGCAAGCTTTATTGCTGTTAGTCTAAATCTGTTTATCTCATCTAAAATATTTTCTCATTTAAAAACGCTTTGAAAATGTAATTTTGTAATGTTTTTTAAATTAAGAGGTTATATGTATATAACCAGAGAAAACCGGAAATATGTCATTTTTAAATCAAATTTTAGATGCATTGACTCTTTTCCACAAAAAATTATAAATTGATTTCGAAAGATTGTTCTTTTATCTAGTAAACGCATGTTTTAAATTTTGAGTTTATTTATAGTATAATTTTTTTTTTTTTACATTAACTCTACACAGGAGGCCTTGAGGAAAATAATTTCCCTCAGGGCCTATGTCATCTGGGATGCTGTGTGAAAGGTCTTTTTGAGGAGAGGAAGGAATGAACATTGGTCTTGAAGAGACCCATGTTGTAGGAAGGAGGAAACACAGAGGCCGGCAAATCATTCCACAGCCGAGCGGTTGAACATAAGAATGAGTCGAAGAAACGGCCCATTCTCATGTGACAAATGTCAACCGTGTACAAATGTTGGGCACGCGTTTGGCGTGTTTCCTGACTATGCACCGGTGCCGAAGGGATCAATGATGCTAGTTATAATAAGGTTATACTATAGGTCGTTGGCGGATTTGTTAAATTTTCAAATGAAAAATCTTATTTTACAAGACATATTTCATACCATGTAATCATACATTACTGTAAATCAATACGTTATCTAGTAAACGCATGTTTCAAAAGTTTAATTTTAGTTCAAATAAAATCATTAAAAAAATATCCGAACACTTATTTATGGCGAAAATTTCTCTATTTTGTCTATCTATTTACGGTCTTACAAATTAATATATTTCAGATTTTGAAAATCCTAATAACTTGAAAACAAAATACATGCGTTATTTGGCGCTCTCAGTGGCTACGGTCGTTGACCTGTTTGAGTGTATTAGCTATTCTATTTAGTGTTGCTGCGGCTACGTTGGAATTTACAGGTCTGTGAAGAGTGCTCGGGTAACTTATATCCGGCCACAATGGCCATGTATATACTAAGTTTCATACATAAACAATGTGTTTATGTATGAAATTTAGGTTTTTTTTTTTTTACATGAGCTCCACACAGGAGGCCCTGAGGAAAATAATTTCCCTCAGGGCCTATTCTATTTAGTGTTGCTGCGGCTACGTTGCAATTTACAGGTCTGTGAAGAGTGCTCGGGTAACTTATACCCGGCCACAATGGCCATGTATATACTAAGTTTCATACATAAACAATGTGTTTATGTACGAAATTTAGTTTTTTTTTTTTTTACATGAGCTCCACACAGGAGGCCCTGAGGAAAATAATTTCCCTCAGGGCCTATGTCATCTTTGGGGATGCTGTGTAGAGGGTTTTTTTTAAGGAAAGGAAGGAGAGGGGAGTTCTGGGAAGGAATAGGGTTTAAGGGGTGGTTAGGAATCTGGGGTTCAGTGTGTCCTGGTCATCGCCTCCAAGACCTAGACAAACCTCACCCCATGAACCCGGGCACCCCTGCTAAATCACCAAACGTAGCGAACCACTTGGTGTGACCTATGGCAGAGGTGTTGGTTATCCAATAAAGGTTCCCGGGGTGGCGGTACCCATTCCCGCCTCCCAAATTGACGTAATATGTAATATTATTATTATATATTATTATACATGTAATACTTAAGCTTTGTTCCACATTACTCACTATTTGATTATATTATCGTGTTAAAATAAAGTTTTGTTCCTCAATTGTTATTATTTTTTGTTTTTTAACCCCTCCGAATTTTCGAGACTATTAGCTTTTGGTGTCTTAAACGAAATGACATTTTACGAAAACTTTGTATTATTACCGCTTCACAATTAAAGCTCTATAAATGAAACATTTCTGAACGTAGCCGAATAGTAAAAACTGTTTTAGATAGGTTACAAAATAAGCTTTTGAATTATTATATTACAAATAAATATTAACATTTTTAAATATTAAAATTTAGAATGCAAACATTAAAAAAATGTGAAAATGACTCATGTGATGTTTTTATGTGAAAACGGTACTAAAATCACAGATTATGTAAACAACAATACTTATTCTATTATATAAATGTGTAATAAACACTTTTGTCACCTCACTTTTTTTATCATTTCATATAAAATATTTAATAGAAATTAACAATGTCGGGCGCCCGTAGGAAATTTGGCGGGATAAATTATGTGTCAGACTGCGCGTCTGACAGAATGTTCTTTTTATGTATTTCTATGGACAACTTGAATAGAGATGTGCAGCATGATTCACTATCGACCTTTCACTTTTTATTTTACGGATGTAACTAAAACAATAACGGAATTATAACAGTTTCTATGGAGACACACGCGCTGACGTGTAAACGCGCTTATTGTACTTGACTGCTGTCGTATTTTTAACGCATATATCTGCTTACGTTGCGGAGGGGTTAAATATATATTCTATCGTATGTTGGTAGAAATTGATCTCAGGAGAAACATGTTTAGTTCTTTAATTTTTTATGATTATGTGCTAATTTTATAATAAATAAGTGTTTAATTTTCATAAATAACGTATAAACTACCTATTTTCTTTATATAAAATACAAATGTTGACATGTAGAATACTAATATATACAATAATCTACATGGGTAAAATATACCCGGCCACAATGGCTGTTTTCTGTTTGGTCACCACAACCGCGCCGGCTTAATAAATAAAATGAAAATAAAACTGAAAATGTAAATTCCAGGTGAACATGAGAACGAAGAAGAAGCGGCCGTCCTCCAGTTCGATGACCCCCTCCAACGAGATCCTGAGGGAGCCCTCGCCCCTGGACAGCCGGGAGCGCCCCATGTCCTGGGAGGGGGAGCTCTCCGACTCGGAGATGATGGTGGATTCTTCGCAGGAGCGCCAGCACGACACCCCCTACTCTCAGAGGTATTCATTACTCATGTACTTCTTCCAGGGCCCCGACTTCTGGCAATCTTTCCCTGCATTATGAGATGCAAGATCTCGTACTTCTCTGCATGTCTCATCACATGTCCTAGATTATTTTTTTTTTACATTTTCTCCACACAGGAGGCCCTGAGGAAAATTATTTTCCTCAGGACCTATGTCTTCTTAGGGGATGCTGTGTGGAGGGTTTATTAAGAAAAGGGAGGAGAGGAAGTTTTGGGAAGGAAATAGGTATTAGGGGTGGGTAGGAATCTAGGGCTTAGTGTGTCCAGGGGTGACAAACATATGAATTCATCCCTCCAACTGCAGTCCAAGGCGATGGTTAAAAGATCTCTCTCAACCAGTCTCTTGATCTTGCCCACCATGCAGCAGGTGGGCAGACGTATCGGTCACCAAGACCTAGACAAACCTCACTTCATGAACCCAGGCACCCCTGCTAAGTCACTTGCCAAAGGTCACTTGGGGTGACCTTTGGCAGAGATGTTGGTTATCCAATAAATGGTTCCCAGGATGACTACAGAACATCTTTTTCATGCGGATAAAGGTTGCACGAGCTTGCTCAATGCGGCATTTGATTTCAACTGAAGGATCCCATCTTTTATTTAAATTGCATCCCAAGTATACAATCTTTATACCTTCTCTAGTTTCGTTCCAGCAATATAAAGATTTTCATTCAAGTCAAGTGCGTTATTTTTGCTTATGAGCACGTATTTTGTTTTAGTTGTATTCTTTATTTGGTGATGTCCACCTGGGAATATTCCCATCTCACACAGGGCCTATGTCATCTTTGGGGTTACTGTGTGTCCAAATTTATTAAGGCCTTTTTGAGGAGAGAAAGAAGTGAACATGGATCTCGAAGGGTTCCATGACAACTCAGAATCAAGTCAACTCAACACCTCTTTAAAAATTCATTAAAAGCTACAAAAAAAAAAAGAAAAATAGCCCATAACCCTAACCTAACGTAACCTATTTAACCAATTTAACCAATTTTTTTCATCACTTCTAATGACTTCAAAGAAGGTGTTGAGTTGAGTTCATTCTGAGTTGTCCGGTCATTGTCTCGAAGAAACCTACGTTGTAGGAAGGCGGAAACATAGAGGCCGGCAGATTGATCCACAGCCGAGTTGTTGAACTCAAAAACAAGTCTTAAAAACGACCTGTTCTCATATGGAGCTATGGCGTAATGAAATTTGTGTAAAAAATTGCAACAAGTGGCGCAGGAGTTATTTGATAAAACTAATGTATATCATATAGTTTAGCGACAGGAAGGGGGAAGGTGCAAGAGATCGCGAGAACGGAACGGGGACAAATGGGAAAGGACACGCAATGAGAAACAATTTCTTTATGTAAATGGCATTGCAACGCATGATGGTATGCAGTGCCATTATAAAAATACAGAAACGTTATATTCATCTGAACTAATCAAACAAAAAACATAGCATCCACTGCTTATGAAAAAGATAGCTATTCAAAGGATCATCATCAAACAGTATTAATAGGCTAGCATCTGCGTGGTTGAATTTCAGAACACGACTTCGATTGCATGTCCGACACCATGCCTTACCGGTTGCACCATCTAAACATCCATGTACGTGAATTTTCAGACAAGCTACCATTGGAGTTCGGTTTCTAATGCAAGAATTCGTCACAAGATGACGCAAATTTCGTAGGCAAGATGCAAAGGGACGTTCCCTTCCTAGGTATAGTTCTACGAATTTGTGCACCTAGAGTATCTCCCGGATTTCGAAAGATTGACGGTAATACTCAGTTGTATCAAGCGGCTGTATATTACATATGATGTCATTGTCCGTCCCGGTTACTTTTTCACGGTGACTTGCCATCACTGGTTGACACGTTGACAACGGATACGAGGAACGTGCTAATTTTGGAACCAGTTCCTATCGGATTTACAAAATGATCACCAACACAACTTGGCGAAGCCGAACCAAAAGGCGCCTGCAGGGTCTAGTATGTATATGAATGGGGCGCAATGTATGTCCACTGGACCTAGTTCAGTGAAACCACACGCATTGTCTCAGCAACGTATCTTATTCCTCTAAAAATCTGTCAAACAATAATTCATCTAAACATCTGTCAAACATTTGAACAAAAGAGATGTACATTTCTTGCATTGAAACCGGTTTTGAAAAAAAAAAATTCCAATACGTAATATAAGTAATAGATCCTGTTTCTACTCACGTTTCTGCCTCTGTTTATGTTGCCTACGTCACACCAAATTTGAGGAACTAATGAAACTGTTTAGTTTCGTTCTAAAGAGTTAAATTTTTTTTTTTGCGTTAGCTCCATACAGGAGGCCTTCAGAAAACCTTTTCCCTGGGGGCCTACGTCATCTATGTGGAAGGTTTTTTAGGAAAAGAAAGGAGATGAAGTTCTGAGAAGGAAAAGGTATAAGAGGTGGGTAGGAATCTGAGGGTCAGTGTCCAGGAGCGATATGAATCCAACCCTCACACTGCGGTGAAGGCGATGGATTGAGAGAGTCCGGCTGGAGAGGTCAAAATATCTCCCTAAACCGGTCTCTCCCGATCCAGCCTGCCACGCAGTAAGTGGGAGACGCATCTGCTGCCAAGACGTAGACAATCCTCACCTCATAAACACTGGCAGCTGTAGTGAACAACTTGGGGTGAATGATTCCTGGGGCGGCCATACCCAAAGGTATGCAACTTTTAAGACCGAAAAGGTCTGGCCAGACCCCAGAGGGTTAACATTGTCTGAATGGTTCTGTTAAAACATGTTTTGTAATTTCAGCCCCCGAGACAGCGGGATCTGCGAGAGGGAGCAGGGCACGCTGGGGCCCTCCAGCCGCCAGAGCTCCGTCTCCTTCCAGAGTTTGCGGGACCAGGACGCCCTCAACCTCAAGTTCCACCGGCCCACCCTGCAGCATCACCAGCGGAGCCACAGCATGAACAGGGTGAGTCTAAATCCACCTCCGTCTCGAGCCCGCAAAATGATTAGCCGGCTTCTGTGTTTCTTCCCTCCTATAATGTGGGTGTTTCTAAGATCCAAGTTCTTCTCGTTATTTTTTTGAAAAAGACCCTCTGCATCCCTAAAGATGACATATTTTCACAACAACACAATATCGGCAGTATATATTGTCAAAAAGTCACACAACATTGATCAATTTATCATCAGGACTTGTAAGCAGATTGATAACCAAGAAGCTATGCTAGCGTTATTCGATGGCATACTGAGAAGCAAGCTGGAGTATGCGAGCGATGTTTGGGCACCGTAACACCAGAAGTACATTGAAATGTTAGAGCAAATCCAGAAGAAATTCCTCAGGTATGTTTATATGCAGAAGCACGGAACCTATCCAAGGTTCATGCACCATATTGACTTACTTGAGGAAACTGATTCTGCGACTCTAGAAACTAGGCGGTAAGCAAGTTTTGCTATTCTGTCTTTCAAAATTTGGAACAATTTCATCGATAGCTTATTTCTCTTGGGATGCTATGATTTATATGTACCAGACCACTACAGCCGAAGTTGATATCATGACTTATTTAAAGTACCAAACGGCAGAACAGACGTCTTGGCAAAGCATAGTAAGACGAGGGGAGTGGCGCTAATAAATGAACTTGCAAACCATTTGGATGTAAGTGACTGTTCTTTATATGCCTTAAAACCTCTTCTGTGCCGTTTGTCACCCGGTGGCCGTGGCACTTTGAAATGCAATTTTGACCCTTATGTATAAAGAAAGTGTAAGAAGAACAAGGTCAGAAACGCTTGCTCTATTCTCGTCCTTTACTATAGCGAAACCTGCAATGCGCCTGGTCACTCGGAATAATTTATATTTAATTTGCCGAAGCGCGGGGATGTGCGCATGAGCGGGGATGTGCGCATGAGCGGGGAAAAAATATCTTTTTCTGCGATTTTGACCCTTCTATATACAAAATTTGTATAAGGACAGTGTCAGAATCGCTTGCGCCAACATTCCCCATAGGATGGGTAAAGATTTCATTCACCTTGCAACCCCAGAATATTTTAAAATAATTTTTATCTGTGACATCAAAATGTCAGATTTGCCGCTATTCTTTCGGTCAAAGTCAATGCATGTTATTTGACGAAAACATTGTAAAACCTATCAATTTACGTAATTAACGCAAGTAATGTTGTTTTGGTACATAGTTTATTGATCTTGGAATGTGTTTCGGTCAATAAAATATACGATAGCTCAAAATTAATCCACAAAACATTCAATTCACATTCAAGGTCGTGAAATTTCCGTGTTGTTCCTCAGGCATTCAACAAGTTAAAACCATTATTGAAGAGTCACCTGCCTAAATGCTGATAGGTTAACTAAATTGTACTGTAATTGGGATTATTCTGTTGTACAATAATAATAATAAAAAAGTTATTAACTACTCTGGTACAGGTCTCACAGAATTCGTTGTGCCTCTTTTACTGTCATAGTGAGAAATATGATCTAAATGGTGTTAGAAAGAGAAAACATCATAAGTCATATTCAAATATAAAAGTTAACCACAGAAAAATTAAAATCTACACCTCTATCAAACCAAAGTTTCCTACCGTAATATAAAAAAAATTATGAAACTCATAAATTTTTTTATAATTATTTTTACATAAAAAGACAAAAAGGTGTGTTGACGATAACGTTTATAATATAATTGCCTAATTAAATATGTATGTTTTTATTTTTTCGTTATTACTGATATAAAAAACATAAAGTGAACCGTTTTTAAAACTTTTTTATGTTTGCTTTTAAAAAATTTATATTTAGGTGAAACGTTCGCGTGGCTCGTTTCGGCCCGTTTCTTCAATTTAATCTT
Organism: Limnephilus rhombicus; assembly: GCA_929108145.2. Taxonomy (NCBI): domain Eukaryota; kingdom Metazoa; phylum Arthropoda; class Insecta; order Trichoptera; family Limnephilidae; genus Limnephilus; species Limnephilus rhombicus. Next base: position 15,169,416 of record OV815294.1, on the reverse strand, counting down.
TATTTTGGATTTGTGATCAAAATGCCCAACCAAACTGAAAAGTTATTTTTGTAATTAAAAGTTATATCAAATATCTTTATTTATTTTTACTTTAAATTATAAGATATGGGCCATTGAAGATTTTATTGTTTAATGATTTTAGAGGCAACTTGGGCAACTAAATGAAAAAATTTAATAAATAATTTTACCTTATTTATTTAAAAAATGTGATTTACATGATTTGAAATATCACGATCGACCAGTTAGTTAGCAGCGTTTTATGTAGTTGGCTCCAAACGGTTGGAACCAATATGTCCCAATTGTCAATACTTCCCAAATAAAGTTTGGACGCTTGTGCTTGTGCACATGAAAAATAAACAAAAACAAAAAAACTTTTATTTTAACTTTGAGTGAAATCTCAAATTGTAATATTTAATCAGTGAAGATAATATTAGCGACTCTCAAATGAAAATTTGAAATAGAAAAACTTTGTCGCATCTGGAAAATGAACCCAGGACCTTAGCCTTGCTGGGGCTTTGCTCTACCACCGAACTAATTCGACCCTATCTCCTTCGGTCTTATTTAACTGTATCATACTACCAACATTATCTTCATTTTCTTAATGCATATTTTTATTGGCTGCTATCTTTATGTATGATTGCAAATTTCGTCCTGAACGAAATGCATTCTAGATAGTATGTAACTTCAGTGATTAAAAAATTATTATTAATTATTCTATTATGCTAAAGGCGCTTTTTTGTGTTCCATTTCCAGATGTCAATCTTGGCTAGTGACCTGACGGACGTGCGCAGTCCCCCCTCCCCCTTGCCGCCCCCCAAGCCGGCGCCGCCCCCTCCCACCCCCGGGGAGCAGGGGGACCCCCGGCCTGAGCAGAGCATCAAGAACATGCCCGTCAACATCATCCCCCAGTCGTTGTCCAACAAGATGGCGGCCGACGCGCAGGCGTACGCGTGCAAGCGCGAACAGCACCAGCAGCACACTGTCACACCTGGTCAGTTACACCTTATTTTTTATTTATGTGAGCCTATGGTATCCCCGCTTGGGGAATCTTGTGAGGCTGAAGATAGTGGAGAGGGGAAGGCAATGTGGAAGGTGGGGGAAGTAAGTAGTTGGCTATTCAGATCTGGTCACCAAACACGGCTAAAGCCATTTCAAGCATTGTTTCAATTCTGAATGGTGGTCATACACCCGGGTGGCGCTGAGAGTATCTTCCACTCTGAGACTTGCCGCTAATATACCATATATTATTTTAATTAATAAATTGTATACTAACACAAATTAATTTCGACGGCCTCCGTGGTCGAGGGATAATGCTCTCGACTCGTAATCCGAAGGTCGCAGGATTGAATCCCACAATGGACAAATTAATGTTATTTGATTAATTTGTGTTATTGGCGGCGGGTGGATACTACCGTCCCGGAAACCATTTATTGGATATCCAACACCCCTGCCGTAGGTCAGCCCAAGTGGTTTGCTACAACCGACTTTATCATTACGGTGACTTGGCAGGGGTGCCTGGGTTCATGGGGTGAGGTTTGTCAAGGCCTTGGCGGCATACAAATCTAAGACTTATAGCTAAGATTTATAACTAGTGACTTGCATCTAAGACTTATAACTGGTGACCTACATTTAAGACTTATAACTAGTGACTTACATCTAAGACTTACAGCTAAGTCTTATATGTAAGACTTATTGTAGTGACTTGACTAAGGCTAATAACTATTGACTTACAGCTAAGACTTATAACTAGTGACAAACATCTAAAGACTTATAGCTAGTGACTTACAATTAAGACTTATAACTAATGACTCAAAACTAAAATATATTTATGACCATTTGCCAAATGAAAGAGTCCACAACCTCTGTCCGATGTTGCAGATATAAAGCCGGAGCTGCCCCTCCTGGTGGACAAGCTCTTGGGTGGGTACTCTCTGCACAGCACCCCCAGTAACTCTCCATTGTTGAACCGGCACCACAAGATCGTTTCCAACTCCAGTACGGATTCTGCCGTTCACTCTGCTTACACTCACAGGTATGGAAATTTATTCATTATTATTAATTAGCGTTGAATAGGAAATTAAAATTTTTGCATTATTATTTTTGTGGATTTTAGCAGTGTCATTTTTCTTCAAAAGCAGTAGCATTTTTCATCAAAAGCAGTGGCAATTTTCATCAAAAGCAATGGCATTTTTCATCAAAAGCAGTGGCATTTTTCATCAAAAGCAGTGGCATTTTGCAACATAAGTGATATGGTGTAATTTTTTTGCAGCAAAAAAGTATCAGATTGCCTTTTTTTCAGTATCTCAGAAGTTGACTGCGTTTCATTTTATGACTCTTCCAGCTTGTCAAACCATAGACAAATAAATATATGAAGTGAACTGCAAGAACGTTGAATGTCACATTTTTTTTTTTGGATTTATGAATGCCATTCGATAGTTAGTTTGCAGAGCAACTTTTATTTGTATTTATCTAAAATATTCAATAAAGCCAGAATGAGTGTCGCAAATGAATGATTGACATTCATCGTTCTTGAATGTGCCTCAATATGGACAACGATCATTCTTGAATAGTAAAATAGACAATTATCCATAGACATCCAAATTTAATAGACGAGAAGATACAGATGAGGGGTAAAACCAAACTATGGGGGCGAAGAGATGAAAGATGACTGATTCGTTAAAAAATCAATCTGACACTATATAGGCATCTCGAATTATAACATCACCATTTAGTTCTTAAAAGCAAAATCTGCTTTTGAATGAATAGACCTTTTTACATGGGAGCGTGAATTGCTCGCCACATTATTAACATATTTGCGAAGTCCAAATGCGGCAAAGTAAAGTTCGCCGATTTTCACAGAGGAATATTTTGTTGCCGTATTTAGTTAAGACACTTTTACAAATGTTTCATAATTTACTTACCCCTGTAACCAGCGACGAGCACACTGGAGAACCGCCCACATTCGCTATGTCCATATAATATGTGGGTAAAATGTACAGCACAAGCTCTCATTTTTGTCGTGTTATTTCGTAAAATGTACGATGTGAGCTTGGCGCTGGTCAGGACAAGAATGATGACGTCACATTTTTTTAGATTCAAGCGAGGCTCTCGGAAGCCCAGCCGGCTACATGGAACCGGTATGGGGAGGGGGAAATATACGCTTTTATCACTTAGGGCAGGTTCAGATATATTCATATGTCCATGCAATTATCGTTCTTCAATGTGCGTCAATGTGGACAATGTGGATTGTTCTAGAATAGTAAAATGGAGAATCAACATTTTTGAATCTGCGTCACTGTGGACAATGATCATTCTTGAATAGTAAAATAGAAAATCATCGTTCTTAAGTGTGCCTCAATGTGGACAAGGATCACTTGTGAATAGTAAAATGGACAATCATCGTACTTGAATGTCCATCAATGTGGACAATGATCGTTCTTGAATAGTAAAATGGGCATCCATCATTTTGCAACGAGAGCAATCATCATTTGGACATGAAACTTCAGAGTTGCACTGCATTATTTTATTTACTGGGTATATAATTGTAAAATTTTATAAAGTGTTTTTATTGGTAGTATGTGTTTTATTCAACATTTGCCTGAAAATTGCGAATTTAACATAAAAATTGGCATTATTATCGCAAACGAGTAATGAATGATTGTTGTTCTAGTGTGTATAGCAGTCCGTCTGCTAGTCCCGGGGCCACGCGGCACGCCCCCTACACCCCCTCCCTCTCCAGGAACAACAGCGATGCCTCCCACTCCTCGTGCTACTCCTACAGCTCCGAGTTCAGCCCCACGCACTCCCCCGTGCAGGTAACACACACACACACACTATTGTCACACAGTTTGTACAGCAGTCCGTCTGCTAGTTTTAATAGTTTTTTAATCTTTATTTTTATGTATGCAAGATTTTTTATACATATAGATCGTCGGTTGGGGTTGAGTGAGTTACAATGAAGAAAAGTAAAGGAAAAGAACAAACCTAACCTGAAGTCACCTAACCTATGTTAAACATAGTCTAATGTATTCTATCCTAAACCTATCCTAGGCCTAACCTTAACCTGTGACAAGCCAGGAAAAACACGGAAATTCCCTAACAAAGCACGACTTTGAATTTTGAATTGAATGTTTTGTGGATTAATTTTGAGTTATCATATATATTATATACACCGAAACACATTCCTAGAACAATAAACTATGTACCAAAACAACATTACTTGCGTTAATTACGTAAATTGATAGGTTTTACGATGTTTTCGTCAAGTAACACGCATCGGACTTTGACAGAAAGCATTGCCGCAAATTTGACATTTCGATGCCACAGATAAAATCATTTAAAAATATTCTGGGGTTGCCAGGTGAATGAAATTTTTGCCTATATCATGGGCAAATGTTGGCGCAAGCGATTCTGACCTTGTCCTTCATACAAATTCTGTACATAGAAGGGTCAAAATCGCAGACAAACATATTTTTTTCGAAATTTTTTCCGCGCGCATGTTCGCGTGGATTCGCGTCTCCCTCAAATAACAGGTTAACCTAATTTAATCCATCCTAAACCTAATCTAACCTTACCTATCCCAACAGTTTTTAATTTTCGGGTATGTTTACAAATATTCCATTTAACCTGTAATCGGCCGCGCGTCTCCGGCCGATTACAGGTTTACAATATTTACAGGATTACAATAAAAAAATATTTCGAAATAAATATGTTTGTCTGCGATTTTGACCCTTCTATGTACAGAATTTGTATGAAGAACAAGGTCAGAATCGCTTGCGCCAACATTACCCCATAAGATGGGTAAAAATTTCATTCACCTTGCAACCCCAGAATATTTTTAAACGATTTTATCTGTGGCATGGAAATGTCAAATTTGCCGCGAATTTTATCTGTCGAAGTTGATGCGTGTTCCTCGACTAAAACATCTTAAAACCTATTAATTTACGTAATTAACGCAAGTAATGTTATTTTGGTACAAAGTTTATTGTTCTAGGAAAATTAATCCACAAAACATTCAATTCAAAATGGTGTTTTGTTAGGAAATTTCCTTATTTTTCCTGGATTTTGATGGCCTTTGACAGGTAAATTGGTGTTTATTACAAAGTGGAAATATTTTTACCTACTGACTGAATTTGAAAGGGTTAATGCAATATGATTTTATTAGATTCTAATGTGAATTGTATTTATTTCAGGGTCGCCACCTTCCTTCCCATGCAGCGCTGTTCCGCTCGGAACACAGCGGGGTGGTAAGGCAGGGTGGTGTGGAGGGACCCGACAGTGGCAGCCCTGACCACCAGGGCGTCAGCAGACAGCAACTTATCAACAGGTCTGTATATTATTCTTCTATTAAAAGTTCTTCTATCACACGGATAACTATATACCTACATCTTTCTTATCCTAAGCATAACCTTACCTTTCCTATTATAAATCTTATCTAGCCTATCCTAAACCTAATCTATCATATCTTAAACTTAACCTTACCTATCCTATCCTACCCTCGTTTAATCTAATCTATCCTATTCTTAACCTAACCTTACCTGTCCTATCCTCACTTCCTGTCATGTGCCTTGCCATATTCGTGAATTAAATTACGGAAATTACAGAAAGCATCACTATGAAGTAATATTTTGTGGATTTATTTTGAACTATCGTATATTTTATTTACCGAAACACATTTTTTGAACAATAAACTATCTGTAAAAACAAAATTACTTGCGTTTATTTGATAAATTGATAGGTTTTTCAATGTTTTTGTGAACTACCACGCTCCGACTTTGACAGTTCAATTCGGGGCAAATTCTGACACCCAGATGCCATAGATAATTCATTTAAAAATATTCCAGTGTTGCTAGGTGAATGAAACCATTGGCTACATCAAGAATGATATTGGCGCAAGCGATTCTGACCTTGTCCTTTCAAACAGTTTCTTTATACATGAGGGTTAAAATCGCATTAAATAAAAGAAAAAATTGTTCCGACCGCAAATGGTTCCAAATTTCTTCCGGTTAACCTAATCTAGCCTATCCTAAACCTAACCTTACCTATCCTATCCTATCCTCACTTAATCTAATCTAGCCCATCCTAAACCTTACCTATCCTATCCTCGCCTAACCTAACCTATCGTATCCTTAACCTAATCTATCTTATCCTAAACCAACCTTACCTATCCTATCCTATCCTCACTTAACCTAATCTATCCTATTCTATCCTTTCAGAATCATCAATTAGATTTGTATTTTGTGTCAACGAATATTTTAACATTAACCCCTCAGGCTATTATTCAGTTTTCGGAACAACTCTTATAGGTCTCTAGAAATTGTTTCCCTTAACCTCTGATTTGCCGGAGACGCGCCGGCGCGCGCGTCATATGCGCATGCGTGAGAAAATAATTCGAAAATTTGAATAAAATTTTCAACCAAAACTTTTGTCTGCGATTTTGGCCCTTCTATGTACAGAATTTGTATGAAGAACACGGTCAGAATCGCTTGCGCTAATATCATAGATGATATAGCCACTAGTTTCATTCACCTTGCAACCCCAGAATATTTTTAAAACGATTTTGTCTATGACATTGACCTGTCAGATTTTGCCGCGAATTTAACCGTCGCAATTTATGCGTGTTCCGCGAGTAAAACATCGTAAAACCTATTAATTTACGTAATTAATGCAAGTAATGTTGTTTTGGTACATAGTTTATTGTTCTAGGAACGTGTTTCAGTCAATAAAATATACAATAGCTCAAAATTAATCAACAAAACATTCAATTCAAAATTCAAAGTGGTGCCTTTTTAGTGAATTTTCGTGAAATGGCGTGGCCTTTGACCGGTTAATATTATAGTTAGAAATATGATCTGCACGGTGTTAGAAAACATCACGCTTTATATTCAAATCTAAAAATTAACCACAAAATCATCAAAATGCAGTACATTTTTATGAATCCAAAGTTTCCGCCGCAATTTGAAAAAATATTATGAAATTTTGAGAATTTTTTATTATGTAATTATTTTTATATGAACTGACAAAAAAGTGAGGTGACAATAACACCTTTATGAAATCACCATGCTAGGCGACAATAACACCTTTATGAAATCACCATGCTAGGCGACAATAACACCTTTATGAAATCACCATACAAGGTGACAAAATATGCTTTCAAATTTTATCCTGTTAATATTATAAAGGCGAAAGTTAGCACGGATGTATGGATGTATGTATGTTTGTTACTCTTTTATGCAAAAACTACTGAATGGATTTTAAAAATTCTTTCACTAATAGAAAGTTACATTATTTGCAAGTACTATACGCTATATATATTGGTAAGCTCTGGCGTTATGAAATTATTTACTATACGTTTATTGTCCAGACACAAAGCTAAGCGTTGCTAAGTAATTGTTTGACATGCGCTGTCATTTTGCTATTTGTTTAGGTTACTATAGAGATCCCTTTGATAGTTAAAATTTACTGCGCGTGTTTGATTGTTACGTTTTAATAGCTGGCACACGAGCTGTTTGAAAAATTAATGTAACGGGTGTGGAGGGTAGTTGGTGAGGGAGGGGGGGGGGAGTGAGGGGAGTGGGTGGTGGGGGAGGGGGTGGGGGGCGAGTACCGCAAAACCGGAGGCAAAAGCTAGTAAATCATAAAAACATCATTTTTTTAGTATAAAAATTTTGTATGCAAACATAAAAAAGATTTAAAAATGGCTCACCTCACATTTTTTCATTCTAAAACTACTGGTAAAGAAAAAAAAAAATTATATTAGACAAATGTATTACAAACATTATTGTCTTCTAAAATTTATTCAAATTTTCCTAATTTTAAATTGCGGTCTAAAACTTTCGTTGCGTAAAGGTCTACATTTCACTTCTTTTGTGGTTAACTTTTATATTTGAATATGAAGCGTGGTGCCTTATCTTTCTAACACCGTTTACATCATATCTCTCGCTATGATAATAAGAGAAACACGACGATTTTAATGAGACCTGTGTGAGTTGTTCCGAAAACCCAACAAATAGACTTTTTTTTACATTAACTCTACTCAGGAGGCCCTGAGGAAAATAATTTCCCTCAGGGCCTATGTCATCTGAGATGCTGTGTGGAGGGTATTTTTGAGGGGAGGAAGGAATGAACATTGGTCTTGAAGAGACCCATGTTGTAGGAAGGAGGAAACACAAAAACCGGCAAATCGTTCCATAGCCGAGCTGTTGAACACAAGAACGAGTCGAAGAAGCGACCCGTTCTCGTGTAACAAATGTCAACCGTGTACACATGTTGGGCCTGCGTTTGGCGTGTTTCCCAACTATGCACCGGTGCCAAAGGGATCAATGAAGCTAGTTCCTTGGAGCATCTTCCATTGAAATATCAGTAGAACAAAGATAGCATTCCCACCCTGACGCCTGTGCTCTAAAGATTGCAATCTGTCTGTTAAGATGGGAGAATCTATCAGACGGACCACCCGTTTCTGCGCAGAGTCGAGGTTATTTTTCAGGTATTTTGGAGCTCCAGATCAGAGGTGGCTGCCAAATTCAACCGTGGGGTGCACATGTGATTTGTACAGGGTTAGCAGTTGTGTACTATTAAAGTATCTGCGGGCCCTGTACAGTATGCTACAGTTTTTGAGAGGCTAACTTAACTCTGGCTTCGATGAAGCCCCCATACCTGAGCTGGTTACTTAGATTACACCAAGCATATCAATGGAGGGCCTGTTCGGAAGAGACTAGATTTTTATTTGGATCTCTCTCAGATGTAATCAGGCATGATTGGGTCTTTGAAATATTAAATTCAATAAGATTAAATTGTCGGGTTAATAAAGCGTGTGTTTGGGACAAGTTATTAAATATTTAATTGAATGGTATGTTTGTTTATTCCAGCCCGTGCCCCATCTGCGGCGACAAGATCTCCGGATTCCACTACGGCATCTTCTCGTGCGAGTCCTGCAAGGGCTTCTTCAAGCGCACGGTGCAGAACCGCAAGAACTATGTCTGTCTGCGCGGCGCCAACTGCCCCGTCACCGTGGCCACGCGTAAGAAGTGCCCCGCGTGCCGCTTCGACAAGTGCCTGCATTGCGGCATGAAGCTCGAAGGTACCTAGCAACCACCTCAACTTTTTAACACACAAACTGTGTTTGGGGACCATTCATTGGATAACCAACGTCTCTGCCATAGGTCTCGCCGGTGACCCAACAGGATTAATCTAACTGAGAGAACTACCTACTGTTTGCAGTAATATCTTATTGTACATAATATTCCTTTTTCTAGCAATCCGAGAAGACCGCACTAGAGGTGGGCGCTCCACCTATCAGTGCTCCTACAGTCTGAGCGGGGCCGCCTCCACCAGCTCGCTGCTGGGCGCGGGCCTGCCCTCGGGACCACTGCGCCACGCCACCAGCCTCACTTCTGTAAGTTATATAATAGACATAACCTTAAAAATCTATGTAACTTTCTGTGAATATATGTCAATATCTGTGAATCCACGTCAATTCCCGTGAATATATGTTAATTCCTGTGAATATGCATCAATTCCTGTAAATTTAAATCAATTTCTGTGAATCTCGTCAGTTCATGTGAATCTGCATTTTGGTGTGAATCTATGTCAATTCCTGTGAATATATATGTCAATTCCTGAGGATATTCGTCAAGTCAAGTGAATCTACCTCAATTCATGTGCATCTGCGTCAATTCCTCTGAATTCTATTATTCATGTGAATCTACATCAATTTATACATGTCAATTCCTGTGAATCTACATCAATTCATGTAAATCTGTGACAGTTCCTCTGAATCTACGTTATTAATGTAAATCTACATTCATTGCTGTTAATTCCGGTGAATATATGTCAATTTCTGTGGATATTCATCAAGTCCAGTGAATCTACCTCAATGCCTGTGAATATACCTCAATTCCTGTGAATCTAAATTCATTGCTGTGAATCTGTGTCAATTCCTGTGAATATACGTCAAGCCCAGTGAATCTACCTCAATTCCTGTGAATATAAACCACAATACCTGTGAATCTACATCAATTCCTGCGTCAAGTTGCGTCAATTCTTCTGAATCTACACTACACTATTCATGTGAATCTAGGCAATTTCCAGTGCATTTACTTCAATTCCTGTGAATCTACATCAATTCATGTAAATCTCCGACCATTCCTCTGAATCTACGTTTTTTATGTGACTCTACATTCATTGCTGTTAATCTATGTCAATTGATGTGTATCAATTCCTGTGAATATATGTCAATCCCTGTGGATACATCAAGTCAAGTCCAGTGAATCTACATCAATTCCTGTGAAGCTGCATCAATTCTTCTGAATCTACACTATTCATGTGAATTTAGGTAATTTCCAGTGAATTTACATCACTTCCTGTGAATCTACATTCATTCCAGTGAATCTACGTCAATTCCTGTGAATTTGATTTGATTCCTGTAAATCTATGTCAATTCCTTTAAATCCATGTCAATTCCTTTAAATCTATGTCAATTCCTGTGAATCTACGTCGATTCTTGTGAATTTGAGTTGATTCCTGTAAATCTATGTCAATTCCTTTAAATCTATGTCAATTCCTGTAAATCAACGTCAATTACTGTGAATTTGAGTTGATTCCTGTAAATCTCTGTCAATTCCTTTAAATCTGTCAATTCCTGTGAATCTATGTCAATTCCTGTGAATATGGTTTGTTTATGAAATTTGCTTGCTGGTAAAAATAAAAAGCTTTCTTAATTTATTTGATGTCAGTTTGAGTTTCACCACCGAACAGAAGTGTGATGGATCCGTTCCGTTGCTTAAAGTTGCCAATGAACTTAAGTTGATGAACTTGCAGTACCCGGACATGCCAGTAAATTGATGTAATTCTAGGTGAACGGTCCGTCCAACCACCTCTCGTACCGATCGCACCACGACCTGCACTCGGCCTCTATGGGCGGACACATGCAGAAGTCGGAGCAGGGCCAGGGTCACATGATGCACCATGACCCCATGGGGGTGCCGCAGCTGCTGCAGGTAAACACACTGTCACTCATACACCTCTCTCTTCCACACGCGCATCACTACTTACAAACAGATTGCAATGGAGGCTTGTTCAGACTAGGCTAGTAGTTTAGGCGAGTTACTCGCAACTTGTATATTACTAAACTGGCCTTAACCTGTCATTTACTCGTAATTTTTTTTTTGCTTTTTTTTAAATGTGATTTTAACCCTTGTGTATAAAGAAACTGTATGAAGGACAAGGTCAGAATCGCTTGCGCCAATATCATTCTTAACGTAACCGTTGATTCCATTAATCTAGCTACTCTAGAATATTTTCAAATGAATTTTCTATGACTTTGTGGGTCACTTGTGGCAACTGTAAAAGGCAAAAAAATCGATATATTTAAATTTTAGATTTTCACGGCTAAAAATGTTTTCGTTAGTTGTTTTGTGGGTATTATGTCGTGTTGGGCTACCTTCTCTACCGCTATACATCTGCCCTGAAGATGAACACTGTAATGCTGTCCGAAATGTTAGCTAAAGAAGGAGGTAGCGCAACATGACATAACACCCCAAAAACAACTTACGAAGATATTTTACATTTTCAAATGAGTATAAAGGTCTATTTATTTGAAAATTTGAATTGCGTTTTTTTTTAATGTTGGATATGTATTCAGATTTGTGTAGAAATAATAAAATCAGTTTATATTTGTGTGATTATATTTTTTGACAATTATTTCCAAAATGGGAGATTTTTTAATCTTTTTTTTTTTATTATTTTTTATTTATAAACTAACGTTTAGACAAGATTTTTATGCATAGCACAAAGGGTAACAATTATTATAAGCAATAATTATCAGCCTGAAACACTCATCAACATTGAAAAATCTAATAAGCAGTAATTGTTGAATGAAACACTAGTATATATTGAATTATTTGGCGGGTATTTGATAAGCCCCCATAGCTCAGTGGTCAAGAGCAGCTGACCGGCAATCAGAAAGACACGGGTTCAAGTCCCGTTGGCGGCAAGTATCTTTTCTCGGAAGATTTTTTAATGTTGATGAGTGTTTCAGGCTGATAATTATTGCTTATAATAATTTTTTTTTTAGTTAGTTAGCTATTCTGGAAAAAATCTTAAGATATTATCATGTAATATACATGAATAATAAGATATATTATCTGGTAAACAGAAAACAATCGCTTTTTTTTCATATCAATTTTTGACTAGAAATCATCAAGGTAATTTTCACTCGGTTTTTGAATTTTCATCCCACGTTCAACAGGTTAATAACATCTAATGTCTGTTGTCTTCCAGGAAATAATGGACGTGGAGCACCTGTGGCAGTACAACGAGAGCGAGCTGAGCCGCATCAACAAGGGGCAGCCCCCTTCGGGCAGCGCCCCGCCCCCTTCCACCCCGCCCTCACTGGACAACCCCCTGCTGCGAGGGGCCCGCCTGCCCCCGGACAGCAGCCCCGACTTCCTGGCCAACCTGTGCAACATCGCCGACCACCGCCTCTATAAGATCGTCAAGTGGTGCAAGAGCTTGCCGCTCTTCAAGAACATCTCTGTAAGTGAAGGGAGACTTGCATTTATTTTTATTTCTTATGCCCATTAAAACCTCTGACTCGCTGGAAACGCGCGGAATTTCTGAAAAAATTCGAAAAAAATATTTTTGAATGCGATTTTGACCCTTCTGTGGACAGAATTTGTATGAAGGACAAGGTCAGCATCGCTGATGATGTAGCCATTAGTTTCATTCACCTGGTGACGACATTATATTTTTAAATGATTTTATCTGTGGCATCGAAATGTCAAATTTGCCACGATTAAATCTGTCGAAGTCTGATGCGTACGATACTTCACGAAAACATCGTAAAACCTATCAATTTATTAAATTAACGCAAGTAATGTTGTTTTGGTACATAGTTTATTTTCTAGGAATGTGTTTCGGTCAATAAAATATACGATAGCTCAAAATTAATCCACAAAACATTCAATTCAAAATTCAAAGTGGGCTTTGTTAGGGAATTTCTTGTTAGGAAGCGGCCCTTGACAGGTTAATAATCATAAGATACTTTACCCCTCAGGGTTTATTTGTTCGCTTTTGGGAACAGCTCACATAGGTCCCGTAGAAATCGTTTATCTCCCGTATTGTCATGGTGAGAATTATGATCTAAACCAAAGATATTGAAATATAAGAGAAGTGCTTTTCGCACTTTTAACTAGGTGAGACTATGTTTCCTGGCGTCGCCGATATTGTTTACCAATACTACTGCACACCTTAAAAAAATCAACTAAATTAACGAATTCTTTCCGTGTACAAACTATGTCCATTAGGTTGTAATCCAACGGTCGGGCGGCCATCATAGCATATTTCAATATCTTTGATCTAAATAATAATACTAATTGGATAATTTATAGAGCGCCAATTTTGTCAAAAATCACCTCAAGGGCACTGTACAATTTATTAAGAATTCTTAGGATCTATCTAATTTTACTATTTACAAATGGATACAGAAACATACTTACCTGGCAGGTCAATTCCGATAAACACACCTTAATTAGAAAGCAGGGCTTGAAAGAGAAAACACCACGCTTTATATTAAAATCTAGAAGTTAACCACAGAAAAATTAATATGTGCACCTCTTTGAAACCGAAGTTTCCGAACACAATTAAAAAAAAATTTTGAGCTTTGTGCATTTTTATTAATTATTTTTATGTGAAACAGCAAAAAAGTTTCCATTTGATTAATAAAAATTTGTGTGTTTTTATTTTTTTTTTCACCAGTAAACTGCGCAGATTTTACCTTTCCATATAAAAACAAAGGATTTTTTTTGCGATTGTTTTCTGTTTACCAGATAATATATCTTATTATTCATGTATATTACACGATAATATCGTAAGAGGTTTTTCCAGAATAGCTAACTAACTAAAAAAAAATATTCCATTTTGGAAATAATTGTCATAAAATGTAATCACACAAATATAAACTGAATTTATTATTTCTACACAAATCTGAATACATACCCAACATGAAAAAACACAATCCAAAGGAGTTTGCTAATAAATAAACACCTTTATACGCATTTGAAAACATAAAACATAGATTTTTTCACCTTTGACAGTTGCCAAAACTGACCTGCAAAGTCGTAGAAAATTCATTTAAAAATATTCTAGAGTAGCTAGATTAACCGGTCAAAGGCCAGGAATTCCAGGAATAATACGTAAATTTCGTAACAAAACACGATTTTGAATTTTGAATTGAATGTTTTGTTGATTAATTTTGAGCTACTGTATATTTTATTGACTGAAACACGTTCACAACACAATAAACTATCTACCAAAACAACATTACTTGCATTTATTACGTAAATTAATAGGTTTTATGATGTTTTACTCGCGGAACACGCATTTATTGCGACGGTTAAAATCGCGGCAATTTCTGACAGCGCATTGTCATAGACGAAATCGTTTTAAAAATATTCCAGGGTTGCAAGGTGAATGAAACTTTAAGCGTCTCCGAGAGTAATGATGGCGCAAGCGATTCTGACCCTGTTCTTCATACAAATTCTGTACATAGAAGGGCCAAAATCGCAGACCAAAAGTTTTTTGTCAGAAATATTATTCAAATATTTGAATTATTTTCTCGCGCGCACCGGTGCGTCTCCGGCCTTTCACCGGTTAATGAAACCATCGATTACATCGAATTACATCAAAAGCGCAAGCGATTTTGACTTTGTCCTTTATATAGTTTCTTTATACATAAGGGTTAAAATCGCATATAATAATTCATGGCCGCCGGCAGCCTTCCAGCAAATGGCAGGTTAAGAAATATAAATCGTCATTTGTCTGATTGTTTCCAGATCGACGACCAGATCTGCCTTCTCATCAACAGCTGGTGTGAACTGCTGATGCTCTCCTGCTGCTACCGGGGGGTCAGCACTCCCGGAGAGGTCAGGGTCAGCGGGGGCAGCCGGGGCATCACGCTGCAGCAGAGTAGCAAGTCAGTGTCTACCCTGCACTCATTATACACCATCTCTTCTTTATTAATGAGGGCATTAATCCCTCTACCCAACCAGAGTTATTCTAGGCAGAACCCCGTCAATTCAAAATACACGGGACATCGAAAAACAACTTATGAATTAAAGAATTTTCACGCAATTCGGAATTTTAAAAATGAAATAAATAAAAATGCCAGAAATTCAAGTTCCACGGCCGGCCCTTCAAATTCCGGTGGGGTTTCAAAGTAAATTCGTAATCTTGTGACTAATTCACTTGAATTTGAATTTTTGCAGTTGATTATCGTCACCGCAGGCCCTACATATTTAGATATTTTAAGTAAATTCAGTGTACACTCATAATTCAGCATAAATCTAAGTTTCACGGCCGATCACCATCACATTCGGGCTAATAATAATTCAAATACAAATATTCCGAGTAAATTCAGTGTACACTCATACTTCAGCATAAATCTAAGTTTCACGGCCGATCACCATCACATTCGGGCTAATAATAATTCAAATACAAATATTCAGAGTAAATTCAGTGTACACTCATACTTCAGCATAAATCTAAGTTTCACGGCCGATCACCATCACATTCGGGCTAATAATAATTCAAATACAAATATTCA
Organism: Limnephilus rhombicus; assembly: GCA_929108145.2. Taxonomy (NCBI): domain Eukaryota; kingdom Metazoa; phylum Arthropoda; class Insecta; order Trichoptera; family Limnephilidae; genus Limnephilus; species Limnephilus rhombicus. The sequence goes on along the minus strand of OV815294.1, from coordinate 15,153,815 downwards.
AAGTAAATTCAGTGTACACTCATACTTCAGTGTAAATCTAAGTTTCACGGCCGATCACCATCGCATTCGGGCTAATAATAATTCAAATACAAATATTCAAAGTAAATTCAGTGTACACTCATACTTCAGTGTAAATCTAAGTTTCACGGCCGATCACCATCGCATTCGGGCTAATAATAATTCAAATACAGATATTCAGTTCTGTGGTAGCTACCTCCTTCATAGACGGGCGCGGGGAGCATACCTCTACGGTTTGAATAAATATCATTCTTGATTCTGTACTATTCCCGGTAACAAGCAATAAACGGTACTATTACTATTGAAAGTAAAGTGCGTTAAAAGTATAAACTACAATATACTACAAGTTCCATGTCCTTGACTCTGTGCAAAAAAAATCCCTGGACTCTGTGCAGAAACGGACGATCCGGTTGATAGATTCTTCTAACCTAACTCAATAAACGGATTGCAATCTTTAGAGCACAGGCATCGGGTGGGAATGCTATCCTTGTTCTACCGGTATTTCAATGGAAATTGCTCCGAGGAACTAGCGTCGTTGATCCCTTCGGCACCGGTGCTTAGTCGGGAAACACGCCAAACGCGTGCCCAACATATGTGGCACAGTTGCCATTTGTCACACGAGAATGGGTCGCTTCTTCGACTCTTCTTGTGTTCAACAGTTCAGCTGTGGAATGATTTGCCGGCCTCTGTGTTTTCTCATTCCTACAACTCTTCAAGACCAATGTTCATTCCTTCCTCTCCTCAAAAAGACCCTCCAGACAGCATCTCAGATGATAAGGCCCTGAGGGAAATTATTTTCTTCAGGGCCTCCTGTGTGGAGTTAATATTTAAAAAATGCTAATTCAGAATCAAGTCAACTCAACACCTCTTTGAAAAGTCATTTTAAAAGCTATGAAAACAACGAATGCTTTAGACCACACAACTGAAATAAAACTTCACTAACTTATATCTCCCTTTCAACTTCCGTTCGCCTTGCCTGTCACACTTTTCATAACGCTCTCGTCACGCATTCACCAGCTTACTCCCCAAGTCAAGCGTGCGTAAAGAAGTTTTACTTCAAAAATTAATTTTAAAATAGCCCATAACCCTGGAGGCACTGCTGAAAACCAGCTGCTTTCCAGGAGAAATCCTGAATTGTAGCTGAGCAATGACCTTTTCATCAACAGAATCAATGATAGAAGAAAAAATGTGTATTGTTAAAAAAATACATTGAAGAATAAACGTTTTTATTATTATTATTATTATAACCCTGACCTAACATAACCTATTTAACCATTTTTTTATATATACTTTCCATCACTTTTAATGACTTTTTAAGGGAGGTTCTGAGTTGACTTTATTTTGAGTTATCCGGTCACCAGATATTCAAAGTAAATTAGCTAAAATGTGACATATTCTCGTGTCTGTCCATACCATTATGTATAAAGCCGGCAGTTTGGTTGGTGTAATGTTCACGTTTGATCTGTGTTGGCAGGATGGGGCTGACACCGTGCATCGAGCGCATGCTGCACTTCACGGACCACCTGCGCCGCCTGAAGGTGGATCGCTATGAGTACGTGGCCATGAAGGTCATAGTCCTGCTCACCTCAGGTACACACAATATAGGTACAGATGATGAAATACAAATGTACCATTTATTCCTCAACATTTACCATCCTATACCCGAGGATCTCATAATGGTGATATTACTCTACCATGTATCTGAGTGTCAATAACCCTTTTCTTATTGCCGAACCGATTGGAAAATTCGGTACAAATAATATGGTCGTAGTTTTTTACAATAAAACGCGTAATATTCCAAAAATGGTGCCAACTGAAAATATGTAATTTCACCGACCTACAAATTTCTGGCGGAAAAGGCTGTGCTAATTTACTAATGTCAGTTTTCTGCTTCATGGTTAAGATTAATATTTTAAATAAAATAAACAATGTAACATTGTAAACCACAATATTTTTAATGCCGACTGATTTCTAATGGAATATGATCTAATCAGATCTGTCCTTCACAAGCTAATGGAATATGACCTAATCAGATCAGGCTCTAATGGAATATGATCTAATCAGATCTATCCTTCACAGGCTCTAATGGAATACGACCTAATCAGACCTGTCCCTCACAGGCTCTAATGGAATATGATATTTGTGGCTAGTGGTGCTCTTCCGAAACTTGAGAGATTAAATCAATTTGTACAATGTTTGTGGTGTTTTAGACACGTCGGAGTTGCGCGAGCCGGAAAAGGTGCGCGCGTCGCAGGAGAAGGCCCTGCAGGCGCTGCAGGCGTACACGCTGGCGCACTACCCCGACACCCCCGCCAAGTTCGGGGAACTGCTGCTCAGGATACCGGAGCTGCAGAGGACTTGCCAGGTACGGTACAACAAACACCCTGCGCCTATCCGGGGCGCCTATCGCCTAGCCTCTTCAAATTACTGTCCCTATTGACAAGATATATTAAATGCAAGTAATGTCGTTTTGGTAGATAGTTTATTGTTCTAGGAACGTGTTTCAGTCAATGAAATATACGATAGCTCAAAATTAATCAACAAAACATTCAATTCAAAATTCAAAGTGGTGCTTTTTTAGTGAATTTTCGTGAAATGGCGTGGCCACTCAGAGGTTAAACCACTTAAAAACAACAAATCTAAACCATTATATATTGAAAAAAAGGGTCTTAGATTAAATTTACTTGAACAATAGGCCATTTGCATCACATTTTTTAACAAAAATTCCGGTTTAGGTAAATATTCTAAGACATTCTGTATTTTTCTTTTTTTTTTAATCGTATTTTTGAAACTCTGGGGATTTTTTGAAAATTTCAATCCAAATAATCAGACCTTTTTTTATAAACCGGGAAGACGGGACATAATTTTATAAGTGCGAAAAAACGATAATTACGTGGCCGAAAATCATTTAAAAAAAAAGAATGTTTTCCACATGAAGGGCATAGGAGAATAACGAGGCATACCAAAAATATTACATCTCATAAATATTTTTTTCCTTGATCCATCTTATTGATCATAAATCATTATAATGTATAACGTCTATATTACTAAATCCAATGTAATATACTTGTACTTGTAAATTATAATAATAATAAGAATATTATAAAATTTAATATGTTAAAATCAGCACCATAACCATTATACCTCTAAAACACGTACCGACATCTAAAATGTACGGGGTTCTCTTCATGAAAACGGCGCTTTATAAATCAGCCAAATATTATTATTATCTGTAAAAAAGTCTAACCAAATGATAAGTTCGCAGAGAACAAACAATAAATCTAGTGAATGTCAAATTTCAAATTAAAAAATTCGCCTGAAATGAACGTGATGCCATATAAAAAAAATAAATCAGTGGAATTTTACAAAATTAATAGGAACATTTTCAGAGACAGGACATTTTCATGTAGTGACGTCACGAGCCCAAATAATGGATTTATTTATTTAAAAATAAAAAAGGTACATTTCTAAAAAATTTTATTAACATTTTCGTAATCTTAATAAAAAGATTCATCCACACGATTTTTTCCAAGTTGTTATGAAATCCATGCAAGTGGCCTATTAGAAATCAATAAACGAACAAATGATCCCAAAAAATAAATGGATTTAATAATCATTAATTGTTAGAGAAAACTAAGTTTTGGAGAACATGGATGGCACAAAACAATGTTATTCACTATGGACCGATTCACAGCGCTCAGTATATTCAGCTTTTCGACAGTTTTCAATTAAAAACAATCCAACCAACACATCACAAACCAAAAATAGTCATTAGTGGGACACTTTCTGGAAACAGTGGTTTGTGTTACGACACATGCTATTATACAAGTCTTTTGTCACAGGACATGTGCTTTGCAAAGTCAATGAAAATCAGCATTAAAAAATTATCATCTTTAAATGCGACACCATCAGGTATAGAAGTGTTCGCGTTGTGACACAAATACACAGAACACATACTAGTGCAATAGAAAAGACTTTCCTATTGTAGTGTTCTTTATTTATTTGTTTATTAAGATGTACACAGTACATTATAATACAAGTTATAAGGTATATTAAATAAAAAATTTATATGGTTATGTACCTATAACGTAAGTCCAAAGAATGTCATTTGGTACTACGCATAAGATTTGAACTTAAAACTTAATTAGTGAATGAATGAGTAATAAAAATAAGAAGGAAGAAAGGGGAGAGGGGGGGGGGGAAATAAAGAGACATTTTAAAATCAGGAATTATATGCTCACTAATTGTAATTGTAATTCAGATTTCATTCTTGTTAATGATTGTGTTTTGTCAATCTTAAACTTCTCAGTACTACTCACTGTATTTATTAAAAGAGGTTCGTTATACGACGTCAGATGATTTATTGAATACAATTGTTATAAAGTGTTCCTCCAGCCTAGCTGGCGGTGGGAATGGAACTCGAGCGGAGCGAGCCGCTCGCGCTATCAGTAACCCCTTCCATTGTCACTTCGGGTGAGATCGGCCGTCCTTCGGAAGTCTTCGGCTGTCTACGGCCGCTCCCCCACAAGGCCTGAGACAACGTGATAACGTATATCACACCTGTAATATTTGTATGAAGTTACAGATTTAACCAATTATATTCGATTGCAAATTTTCATCAAAAAAATTGGTCATTCAAACATCTAACTGTCATCTAGTTAAATTTTGATCTTGCTTGATTTATCTGTAAAATGAATAGGAAAATACTTTTATTGACAGGTCGGCAAAGAAATGCTCAATCCCTCAAACAAATCCAAGGACGGAGAAGCGCCGAGCTTCAACCTCCTCATGGAGTTGCTGCGAGGAGACCACTGACCATTCCCCATCGCTACATCGCACCATCAACTCACATCGCCTAAAGCAATACGACTTCATCACGAGACGTCACACCCATCATCCACATCATCGCACTCCCTGGAAGGAACGATTTCATTTAAAGTAAGATAAAGCCAATTCGTTTATTGCTAAGATTTGTCTTCGTCATGATGCGTCAAATTCATCATCGAAATCATCGCTGGACAGATTGATTTCATTAAAAGTAAGAAAAAAGCCATTTCCGTTGAGATTTGTCTCCATCACGATAAGTCACACATTGACATTATCGCACTCCCTGAAAGAATTTATTCCATTTAATTGTAAGATAAAGTCAATTTAGTTATCACAGAGATGTGTCTTCATCATGAGGCATCACATTAATCGTTGAAATCATCGCTGGACAGATTGATTTCATTAACAGTAAGATAGAGCCATTTCAATTGCGATATGTCTTCATCACAATCCCTGGAAGGATTCATTAAGTTTAAGAAAGCCAGTTCAATTGTACAGCGATATGTCGTCATCGAGACATGGCAATTAACACATCGCAGGAGCTACGATGAATGATTTCATCAGCGATATTTCATCACCAACACATCACAATCATCAATCACGGATGATTTATTTCATTGTAATTAAAAAAGAAACTCAATCTGCGATCCAAACATATTAGTTTATTTTATATAAAGATTCAATCTATTCAAAGGTGTTTTTATACTCAGTAAAGGCACATTGCCTCAAATAACATTTGGTAGGTCATTCAATATTGTAATACTCGCAACAGTTTAGTGTTTTTACAATTTCAATAATGTTAATTGGATCGTAGCTATTTTTATAATTAAAATAAAACAAATTCTTGCCTTCTCCACAAAGTATTGGAGAAAAAATAATTCTCATCTTGCCTTGAAAGTCTCTTGATGGCTTTTATTAAATTCATGATATTTTTATAGTAGATTTTCATCATTAATTTAATTCTAGTACATAATTTGAACATCCCCATGATAAACTGTTGATTGAAAACTGATAAGACATTATTATTTGATAATTAATTTATATTTGTCATTGTTTCGATGGATGTCTGTAAACAATGATTGAAAAATGTTACACATTTAATCGATCAATAACTGATATTAATAAAATTAAAAATCATTCATTGAATTCTGATAAATAGTTTATAACTATCTGTACAATTTTACTAAACAGATGATTATTACCTGATGAAATGGTGATCAGTATCTGCCAGATTGATTGATATCTGGTAAACTGATGATCAATATCTGACAAATTGATTGATATCTGGTAATTTGATGATCGATATCTGACAAATTGATTGTTGTCCGGTAAACTATTGATCGATATCTGACAAATTAATTGTTGTCCGGTAAACTGTTGATCGATATCTGACAAATTGATTGATGTTTGGTAAACTGTTGATCTATATCTGACAAATTGATTGTAGTCTGTTAAACTGACGATCGATATCTGACAAATAGATCGATGTCTGGTAAATTGATGATTGAAATCTGATAAATTGATTGATATGTCATTAACTGATGATCGATATCTGACAAATTGATTATAATCTGGTAAACTGATGATCGTTATCTGACAAATTGATTGATGTTGGGTAAACTTATGATCGACATTTGACAAATTGATTGATATGTGATATACCATAGATGGAAAATAAAAAATGGTACACTGAAAGTCGATGTAACATTGTACCGGTGCTAAAGCGACTTGCTATTGCCATAATACTAAGATTACACTGTATGACTATAGCGCGCGTACAGTTGAAGGTGTCTCCAATTAAAATAAAAACAACTTCGGATCGCGTAGTAGACGATGCCGCTACTGTGAGAAAATTAAAAAGTTTTATGCCTATTATTTTTGCACAATTTTTTTTTCACAATGGCTTCGTCTACAGGGCCTTGAAGTTTTACATGGATTGATGGGACACCCTGTATTTATTAATAATAATTATTATTATTCCTCTAACTTTTGTACTGGATTTAAAGTAATGACATATTTTATACGACGCGTCTAGAAATCCGCGTCGCACAAAGACTGCCTTTTGTACGCTGTTATTAATGTCGCAATTATACTAGACGTAAGCTAGGTTAGGTTCGGTTGTAACGTTCGTAAGATTATAACTGTAATATATAATATTATTATTATGAATGCGTAATGTACATTGGAGTGTGTTTTGTATAATATTTATATTTTGTGAGTTTTTACGAAATTTCGGTAAAGGTAGCTATAGATTTATAATATATGCGATATTAGGTTAGAATTATGATCAAATAGGGATTATAGTTACATATTGATTGTATTCAAATTAAAAATATTATTAGGGTTTACTTTATTTTTTTGTAACAGGGTTATTTTAAAAATTTTATTTTGCAAAATTTATTTTATTACTGAAAATATTCAAAGTATTAATAATTAAGGTCGATACATTCTTTGATTGTTTATAATATATTTTTTAAAAAAATTACCTACTCGCTTTGCATATGAAAATTTTATTTGTTCAAATATTATAGATACCAGTGAAACTTCTGTTTTAAATGCATAGTTATTTTTTAAAGCATTTAAGGGGGCAGTCTGGTCCAGCTGATCCAAAAAATGTTCTTTGTACATGTGGAGAATACGTTCCCAAAGTTATAGCTTCAAATTTGACCTTTAGGAGCGGTGAGCGCCAAGCAGGTAGATTGGAAAACGGAGTGCCCCGGTTACAAGTGAAAACTTTAAACGAGTTTCAAACCACGTTTTTCAAGTTGGCTCGAATTGTAGCTCATCGAATTTTCATCCGTTTCACTTCATTCAAAGTTTAAATTAAAGAAACTTAAATTATATGCAGATGAACCTCGACTTGTGAAAAATTATTATTATGGGATATTATTGCAAAATTAAGGCCGAATTTTTTCGTCAATTTTCATTTGATGTTTCAAATGATTTCCATGGACTCCAGGATTCCAGCCGATTTGATCGGACCCTCCACTTGCGGCCACTATATCTATATATACAGTAGAATTCGGATATAACGTCTTCACTTATAACGGCTTACCGTTTTTAGCGACCACAATGTAAACTCAAGTTGGGTTTCGTAGTTAGGTACTAGGAAAACATATCCGTTTGGTACTACTCCAAGCTTTAAGCGACCAACTGCTTAAAGTGACCTATTTTGACCTATTTTAATGATAATTCGTCTGGTTAGAACGGGACACAGTGTTTTGCTTACAAAACCTACGCACCAATATCTCGCCGCCGCGCGCCTCGCCTACTCCCCACACGCTAACACCTATCCTTATTAGCACGCGTAAATCACAGTCAGTGTTTATCATCTGTTGTGACTAGCTTAAAAGCTCAACACAATGAGTTCCGTGAAGCGAAAGTGTTTTTCAATTGACGAAAAAAGTGCTATATTACACCATTTAGAAGCCGGTGAATCAAATGTAACCCTCGCAAAGGAGTTCGACGTGTCTCACGTAAAAACAAGCTTAAATTATCCAGCCCTTTTGTGCATCATCCAGTTAGTACGACAAAGTATCGCCGGCCCCTTGAGGGTCGTTATATCCCGATTCTACTGTATATAGATATTCAAATCAAACTTTCAATAGTGTTTTATCTTGTTCAAATACCTTTACAAGTAATAAAAGTTTTGTGAACGAAAATAATTTTTATCTTTGGAAAAAAAAAACGGCTCGACCATATTCCCCCCTTACGTCTATAACTCGTAGGGACCGGCAAGAAATTTCAATAAAATATTTTTGTTAAAGCCAACACTTTGACAATACAGTACTTGATAAAGTGACATTTTTATTTTTGCCTTTAAACATATCCAAAGGTAAAATGAATGGTTCGGTCGACACTGCAATAGCCGTGCTTCATACCGTCCGTGGGCTCGATTCTTCAACTCTGCAAATGCAGGGCTACGTCCCTTAGGGGTTAACGATAATATGTTTGTACGCACAAAATTTTGATAACTAATATTTTTGATATCTATTATATAACAAAAACTCAATTAAAAATGCTGTTCAGATAGTGAAATGGAGCCTTTTTTATAATATGAAGAGGTTTTCTATAGCTCAGTTGGTAGGTCCTGTTGTCAGATGAACAAAGTTCTGACTTAATTCCTTATCGAACAGTGTATGCCCGGTGAAAAGTTTTGTACTGTAAATCGTAGGGTTTATTTTTATATTGTGTTCATGGGTCGGTGTTATAGATAATAAAAACAAATGGAGATAAGGCATTTAATTCGATCAATTTGTGTTATTTCACAATTTATTAATTTAAAATAATACATAGTATATTTGCAGCATGTTCCATAGTGGAAGGTATTCTCAGTATCGCCCTGGAGTAAGACCACCATTCTGAATTGAAAAGTTGCTTGAAATGGCTTTAGCCGTGTTTAGTTAACAGATCTGAATAGCTAGGAATTCTGCACCTATGTTTTCTCCATCTCGTTCCCTTCCTCACTGCCTTCAGTCTAATATCCAATTGGGGATGCCATGATCTCACTGGCTCCAGACGGGAACAGTTGGAAAAAAATGGCTCATCTCTTGTTTCTGTTATCTATATTTCTGACTTATTCAACTATTTCTAAATGCTAAACGATAAATGGAGGGAATTTTACTAACAAATCCCGATAATAATTTCTTTAAAAATACGACTGCTATTTATGTAAAACATATTAAACTGGTCTCAGCGATAGCTTGTCTTCTCTTCTTTTTTACGAGTCTTGTATGAAAATGAAAAAGACAGAAGATAAGAACAACGTCGTCACCTACAAATCTCTCTCTGAGATTAGTATATTATGTTTTTGACCCATTTAAAATGGCCTTTTTAAATCATGAAACACTTTTGAAGTTTCCAAGCAATTTCTTATCCCATATAAAACGTCCCGTATATCCCTTTACAAACACTAAACCTAAGAAAAAGAATATTATGTATGGTTGTTATATTACTTTTTATTATTTTATACTGTTCACGTATTCCCACTAAATACGTGCCAAATGATTCCGGCCATTTAATTTATTTATTTTTACTTTGTATTTTAGTTTTAATATATTAAAGTGTAGCACCAAATGAAAGTATGGATTACAGAGAGTGATTTGGACAGTTTCCATAATGTAGCATCACACCCGTTGCACAATTGAATTGTTAACCTTATCTGTGCGACTGTTGCTTATGTGATACATCCGATAGATTAGTCAGACATCTCCGAAAAATCAAAATTTGAGTTGCGTATGCAGTTATATGTGTTAGTGTACCTTCTATCTGGTACAATACTCACGATTACTCATAAACACTACCCAATCAGTTATAATGCAGAAAAACTTGTAGTGAATTAAACAAAATGATGATATTTTCTGGGTATGGATATTTCAAAATTGAACATTCATCATCATCATTTGTGGCTCTACAACCCAGGTCGGGTCTTGGCCTCCAGCAGAGCCTGCCTCCACGACTGTCGGTGTTGTGCTGCGTTGCGCCAGTTTCGGATGCCGATGGTGCTTGCATCCTTCACCACTCCATCCAGCCATCGAAGCTTTGGTCTTCCAACTCTTCTCCGACCCCCAGGTGCACCATCCATAATTCGCTTTGGAATATCTCCTTCGCTCATTCTCTGGATATGTCCAGCCCACCTGAGTCTTCCAGTTTTGATTTCCTTGGAGATATTAGGGTCCTCGTAAAGATCGTATAGCTCCTGGTTGTATCTGATACGCCATTCTCCATTATCACAGACTGGGCAGAAAATTGAACATTATTAACCTGTTATTTGACGGAGACGCGAATCCACGCGCGGTTTGTGCGCATGCTCACTGAAAAAATTTCGAAAAATTTTTTTTTGTATGTGATTTTAACCCTTCTATGTACAGAATTTGTATGAAGGACAAGGTCAGAATCGCTTGCGCCAACATTTGCCCATGATGTATGTGAAAATTTCATTCACCTGGCAACCCCAGAATATTTTTAAATGATTTTATCTGTGGCATCGAAATGTCAAATTTGCCGCAATTCTTTCTGTCAAAGTCCGATGCGTGTTATTTGACGAAAACATCGTAAAACCTATCAATTTACGTAATTAACGCAAGTAATGACGTTTTGGTACATAGTTTATGGTTCTAGGAATGTGTTTCTGTCAGTAAAATACACGATAACTCAAAATTAATCCACAAAACATTCAATTCAAAATTCAAAGTCGTGCTTTGTTAGGGAATTTCCGTGTTTTTTCCGGCTTGTGACAGATTAAACAAAATGATGATGTTTTCTGGGTATGGATATTTCAAAATCGAACGTTATTGGTTGAATTTAAGCTTCGAACGCATGTCTGCCGCCGCGCCTTACCTGTCGCACCATATAAACATTTGTGTACATGGATTTTCAGACAAAGCTACCGTGGTAATTCGGTTTCTAATTCAAGAATTCGTCACAAGATATCGCCACTTTCGTCGGCAAGACGCAAAGAGAAGTGCCCTTCCTAGGTACAAGTTCTATGAATTTTTGAACCTGGAGTTTCTCCCGGATTTCGATAGATTGACGGTAATATTCAGTTGTATCAAGCGCCTGTATTTTACATATGACATTATCGCCTGTCCCGGTTACTGTTTCGCAGTGATCCATCATGTGACACGTTAACAGTGGATACGAGGAATGGGCTAATTTTGGAACCAGTTCCCATTGAATTTACAAAATGATCACCAACACTAATTGGGCGAAGCCGAACCAAAAGCTGCCCGCAGGGCCTAGCAGTAAAAACCTCCACTGTCATACTATTGTACCGGACCGTTACGCCTCCTGGTATTATTTTATAGCATATTTAAAATGTAAAACACAGCCACATGTAAATAAAATTGATTTATTCAATTATTGCTTTCCTCATTGACTCAATACTTAGTATTTGGAGATGTCTGACTAATCAACTGGACGATCGATTTGTGACCTAATACTGGCGTCTGTTTTTCCTCCTTTATATAATCGGGGCCTTCACGACCCGTATTTTAAATACTTTCCTCTACCTTAACCCGCCTCGTTAAGGTAGAGATATGCTGCAAATATCGGTAGTAATATAGTGTCGCAAAATTTTTTTAATATGTCGTAAAAAGGTCATTTAAAAGAATGCTTGAAAAGATTGAAGGACTCTCTCAACCCATTATCTTGCACCGCAGTTGGAGGGATGGATCCATTAGTCCGTCACTCCTGTACATGCTGACCCCCAGATTCATACATATCCTCATACTTTTTCCCTTCTCAAATCTTCCTCTCCTTCCTTACCTTAAAAAGAACCTCCACCCAGATGACCCAGGCTCTGATAGAATTATTTTCCTCGGGGCCTCCTGTGGGAGCTAATGTAAAAAATGTGAAACTCTTTTGTTAACTCTTATTAAATCATTAATAATCTAATAGATAGCCCGATTCGTACCGAACAACTGCTGATAGGGACGCCACCATGATCTGCTATGTATCTCACAAAGAGTTTGTGCATTGTAAATGAACAAACAGTCTGTAATACACAAAAAAGAGAGTACATTTTTCAATGTTTATGTTCAACATTTCCCCTATAAACCTGTCTTCAGCCGCCAATTTGTTTTTTTTTTTTGTATGGATTGACGTAAATATTCCCAAATTATTTAAAAACCCAAACTAAGAATCTAATAACTTATTTTGTGTATGTACAAAGTTTCTATGTTGAAACAAAAGTTATTTCCATACTCTGTCCCTAAAAGTGCGACAGTTAGGTACATATTTACCCCAGCTACTTCCCGATCTTTCCCTTACCCATCTCCTTCATTTCCCAGAATGGGAATGCTGCAGTTGGGTGTAATTGGTGTTTTTGAGTTATTTGTTTATTTTACTGGTATTAAAATAAAGGGACATAGCTTCGAAATTCCCCACTATTTATTTATCTTTTTCACGTGGCAATGCGGTGGCTTAATCTGTTACTTTATTACATTTCACGTTTCATATTTGCCACGCTCTCCCAAAACCATAAAATTCCTTGACCTTCCAGTAGTCGCACCCTTGCACCGAATATAAACAGTCGCACGCGATCGGTGATGCCGCAACTTTAGGCGTCTGGTCTTAGAAGACGACCGAATATTTGGTGATATTGTATATAGCTAATAATTAAAAGTCTTTTATCTATATATATATTTTTTTTTACATTAGCTCCACACAGGAGGCACCGAGGAAACAAATTTCCCTAGGGGCCTATGACATCTTTGAGGATGCTGTGTGGAGGGTTTTTTTAAGGGAAAGGAAGGAGAAGAAGATATGTGAAGGAAAAAGTTACGAGGGGTGGGTAGGAATCTGGGGGTCAGTGTGGCCAGGAGTGACGGACGTATGAATCTATTCCTCACACTGCGGTGCAAGGCGAAGGGTCGGGAGAATCCGGCTGGAGAGGTCAAACGGCCTCCCTCAATCAGTCTCCACCGATCCAGCCCATCACGCAGTGGTTGGGCAAACGTATCCGCCGCCAAGACCTAGACAAACCTCATCCCATGAACCCGGGCACCCCTGCTAAGTCACCAAACGTAGTGAACCACTTGGGGTGACCTGTGGCAGGGGTGTTGGTTGTCCAATAAATGGTTCCCGGGGCGGCGGTACCCATACCTGCCTCCCAAATTGAAATAATATAAATAATAAATAAATAAAACATTCATTGGTTATCACTTTTTAATTTGTACGTAATAGTATAAGTCTCTGAAATGTCAATTTTTTAGACATCTGACACAAAACAATGTTACAAATCAACATGATAACGGAACAAGATAAAATTTTCATTGCGTGTAGTGTATTTACTTAAAATAAATCTAAGTTCTAAATAATATGATACAAATATCATGAAATACTCACCCAGCTCTCAATGTTATTCAAGAGATTTTTCAAGTATAAAACCAGTCGCGCGCGGAATCTGAGACCGCAAATATAAACAAAAGAGCATGTGCATTTGCGACGAATGTTACTGGGGTACTCTGAGGGGACGTAGAGATTATCACGGAAGCGCAATGAGAAACTCCAGTGAAAAATATTATGGCTTTGAAAAAATATATTCATATAGACCAATAAACGCTGGTTCTGAACATATAAGTTTTATTTAATAATATTAAACGCAGAGTTTTTAAAAAATATTAAAAAGTCCATTTTTAATCGGGTCGTAAAAACACGCCGTCAAGTTGGCATTATTGAAATTTTATTGGTGACCTCATTGTTCGACATGTCGTGACGTCACCGTAAAGTCATTGTATGGGAATGTATGATATGACACAAGCCATCGTATTAATTTATTCGTTTATTTACGTACTGTTTAAAGAGATTTAGTTGTTGTGTTTATTGAAAAATAAAGGTATCTCTTATTAGTTTTTCTCTATTATTGAAAATATTAAAAAACTACTGCACAAAAAAAATAGTAATGCTACTTCTAGGGAAAATACTTCGAACAACTGAATTCAAAATAGCGGCAGTTGATCAGCTGATTGCCCGATTCTATAATCATTTTTCAGGAGTGATGACGTCACACGATTCACCATACATACGGTGGTTTTCAGGGGGTCTTGAAAAATTAAAACTTTCACAATTATTTTAACTATTAAAACTAACTCTAAAAATAAAAATGCAGTTATTTAAGTTAGGTCCATTATTCATAAAAAAAAATATTTTTTTTTTACTGGAGTTCTCTATTGTCTATTGTTTATAGTTAGCGCATAATCAGTCAAATAAGTTCGCTGCGGACTCACAGACCGCGCGCGACCGCTGATAGGTTAATTGAAGATACTCTCAGTATCACCCTGGTGAAAGACCACAATTCAGAATTGAAACATTGCTTTTTTTACATTAGCTCCACACAGGAGGCCGTGAGGAAAATAATTTCCCTTAGTGATTATATCACATTAATGATGTATGGCTTTATTCCTTTTAATTCATTCAGTGCTACAGCTTTTATATATTATTATTTAGTTTAGACTTTAAATTTAATAAGTCTTTAAACATTTTGCGACAAATATTTCTTAGCCCCGCCGCACATGCTCTCACTCGCATTAGCCGTCACGAGCCGCATGCGAGTGGCAGTATTTAAAACCTATGGCGCAGTTCCAAAGCCCGCATTTGCCCTCACGTGTCTACGCAGGCACGTACATGAGCGTGTACGCGCGTGTTGGCTAGGTGACTGCGACATTGTTTTCGAGTGGCAGTGGCGCGAGTGTTTGCAAAATAGAGGAACTCATTGAAGTTGTTCGAAGCGAAAAATGTTTTTAAAACATTTTATGACGTAAAACACCCAGATTATGTGAATACTTTTTTTAATTTTTCTTCAGTACTAATTTGTTCATGACCACCACATCCTTGATCTTCTAAATCTGAAGCAATCATCGCATGTACTTTAAAATTGTTCCTAGTCATTCTAAAATAATTTTTATATTATTGTTTTCCTTTTGGACATGTAAGAGCTTTCCATATTTTTTTCCGGATGATTTCCTTATTAACAATAATCTATTTAAAAACTGACTGATGTACGACTCGTGAAAGCAAATGCGGACACACACGTGTCTACCAATGTCAATGCGACATTGGCGCAGTGTCGTGAACGAGTGCGAGTGTGAGCATGTGCGGCTGGGCTTACAATGAAATTTAGACATTTGCAGTATTTTATAAATTTTATTTATTTTTTGTTATTATGTACATGTTAATATTTTAAGTCAACTAATATGGCAATCTGTTTCTATCGTACTATTTTAATATAATATGTTTTTAAATTATTTATTTTTTTATAATAAATCATGTGCAAAATTCCTTTCCCATCTTAAAAGCTGTTTTTTAAATGTGCAATAAAACTATTCAATTCTTTACATCCAGGTCAACTAATAACTACATAGGGAAGTCTTAATGTCAAACAATGTAATCTATGGAAAACACAAATAATTCTAGGTTTTGAGGACATGTTTTCATGCAAAACTCAAATTTGGATTTGATGCTAATTTACCCAACCAAACTGAATAATAATTTTTTTTATCAAAAGGTATAGCGTATATCTAGTACGAATATGTGCTACTTTATGTGTTTGTTTTTTAAACTATAAAATACTAGCTGACCCGGAAACGTGTTGCTATGGCTAACGAAACACAACACCATCTACTGGATGGTTACCCAACCTAGATAACCAAGTTTTGTGTCGATAAATTAACTCACACCGCCATCTGTTAGAAACTTACGAAACTTTCAAATAATTACAAAGCATTGTCCTATAAAAATTTAATTGAAATAATAAATATAGAGGTCAATAATTGAGATTTAAACTATCCCATCTTTTAAATTGGACCAAATTACACACAGTAAGCCAAATTTCATCAAAATCGGGTAAGTAGTTTCGGAGTTTATCACGAACAAACTTTGAAAAAAAAAAAATATTGTCCGATTGTAAGTTTTGTCGATTGACTTTAAACATAATTTTTCTTTGTTAAAATAAGTCTTACGTGTGTACATATTCTCAGTATAATCTGTGGCTACATACACAATATGTATACATATTCAAACTGGTAAATTCTGCTTGCATTTTTTTATATTTATATACATACATAGTAGAATAAGTTGAATTGAATAACTTGGTTTAGAAACTGTCCACCCAAAGTCTGATTATTGATAAGTCTACATTATGACACTACTCTCTTCAAATACATACATGCACATTCATATACATACAGTAATGTCTAATAACAAATAAGTCGGAATTAACTAGTGCACATTTGTGTACAGTAATGTCTAATCAATATATATTATAAAAGAAAGTGTACTACAATGTGCGTGCCGCTAAAACTCAGAAACGAGTGAGGTGTGGTAGCCCTCTATATCCCATCCATGAAGAAGGTTCCCGTTTATATCTGAAGGGCGTGCTTTTGAAGATATAAGGGCTGGAAGTTTCGCCTTCTAGAATTTTCTAGAACAGTCCAGAACATTCAAGAGTATTCGAGAGCATTCCATAACATTCCAGAACATCCCGGAAAATTCTGCCAGATTATTGTGGAACATTCCAGAACACTATCGAATGTTGTGGAATCTTTTGGAACATTGTTGACAATTTAAAGTCTTTTGATCGCGAGATGACACGACAATTGGCTCCCTGAAATGATATTTACTATAAAATTATAATTTTTGTCCATTATTTACCAATATCAAGCGTAAAATCGACTTAAAAAATACTCTTAATAATAAGTTGGTATGAATATCTATTAAATTTATATACAGTGTTGATTTTTTTGTACTTAACCTCTCAAAGGCCAGGCCATTTCACGAAAGTTCACTAAAAAAGCACCACTTTGAATTTTGAATAGAATGTTTTGTGGATTAATTTTGAGCTATCGTATATTATATTGACTGAAACACGTTCCTAGAACAATAAACTATGTACCAAAACAACATAACTTTCATTATTTACGTAAATTAATAGGTTTTACGATGTTTTAGTCGAGGAACACGCATAAATTGCGACGGGTAAATTCGCGGCAAAATCTGACATTTTTAAGTCACAGATAAAATCGTTTAAAAATATTCTGGTGTTGCAAGGTGAATGAAACTTTTACGCGTCTCGTAGAGTAATTTTGGCGCAAGCGATTCTGACCCTGTTCTTCATACAAATTCTGTACATAGAAGGGCCAAAATCGCAGACAAAAAGTTTTTGGTTGATAATTTTATTCAAATTTTCGAATTATTTTCTCGCGCCTGCGCATATGACGCGCGCGCCCGCGCGTCTCCGGCTAATTAGAGGTTAAACGCTGGTATATACAGTATATAGATAAGCAGATTTTTCCTTGATACATTTAAATAAAAATATGTTTTGTTCTTTTGATTCGGCGGTACATCCTCTGTGCACATCCCTTCTGGGTCACTTAGTTATATTTTGTGTAATTAGGTATACCTTATTTTCCCTAAACCAACTGCACATTGTATATAACTACGCCGGGAGGCCAATTGTCGACGGATCAACTAAGTCATGGAACCACTATACGCACTATACTGCCATCTGTGGTTGAGATTGTAAAACGATTTTTGCCGGGAATGTAGACGGATGTATGGCGCATAATTTCAATGGATCCACAAGAATAAGAACTCAATTCATGTTATGAATGCAACAAATTATCCCTAATGTGTGTAATTGAACCCAGTTCTGACTAGTGAAAATCTTCTGTAATATTTATATTAAAAAAAAATACAATGTGTCTAATTATCATTTGTTTACAACGCTTTACTAGACATTACACTATACAAATTGTATGACCTCCCTCATTAAATTAAATAAATATCACATCTGAAGTACAGTACTCTTTCAGTAATCTGCCGACAGATGCTATTAAAATAAAATAAATAAATGACTCGCTCTTATATTTATATTAGTTAAAAAACATGGTAAATTTTCAAAACTACTGGACACGCTTAATCCGCATTGTAGGAGGCGGGTATGGGTTCCGCCAACCAGAATTATTTATTGAATAACCAACACTTCATCAACCATAAGTGGTTCGCTACGTTTGGTGATTTGGTGCCCGGGTTCATATGGTGAGGTTTGTCCATGTCTTGGCGGCTGATGCGTCTGCCCACCTGCCGCGAGAGAGAGGTCTTTTGACCTCTCCAGTCTGAATCACTCAACGCATCACCTTGTACCGCAGTTGGAGGGATGGTTTCATACTCCCGTCGCTCCTGGACATATTGAACCCCAGACTCCTACCAACCTCTCATACCTATTTGACATAGGGCTTGAGGGAAATTATTTTCCTCAGGGCCTCCTGAGTAAATCTTATGTAAAAAAAAAGAAATCTTAGAAAATTTACTTCCGCATACGAGACCGCGTCAATTCGTGGCCATTATAATAATTTCTGTCACTTTGTTATGGTCACTTCGTGTACACTTCAGCCAAATTTAAACAATGCAGTAATTGGGGAAACTTTAAACTTGTATAATAATTAAGATTCAGCAATGTGAATTAAATATTACATAGTTCATTTCTGCGCCACTCAACCAAAGTGAATCAATTTGATTCAACCGTGTAAAATCGCCTAGTTGATCGGAGACTCAAATTGATCGATCGGAAATCGTATAGAAATATGGAAGAATCAATGCCTGGACCCAATTTTAAAATTTTAATATGTTGTTGTGAACTGTTCCAGTTGAACTTTGAACTTGGTTGCGCCGGGATACACCGAGGCGATGAGTTTCACAACAAACCATAAGCGATTCGGTCGAATACTCCCACTGCCCTCACTGCCCTCACTGAACTCAACTGCCAGCTATCAGTATCTTCCGCAAACTAGATTGGGAAAAATATGGTATCAACGTACAAGGTGTAAAACTTAACCACCTAAGATTTGCAGACGATATAGTCCTATTCGAGGAAAACCCAATGCACCTAATTAGAATGATAGAATCACTAAACGAGGAAAGTGTGAAAGTCGGCCTATGCATGAACAAAGACAAAACAAAATTGCTTACAAACTCTGAACCAGTAACTATAAAAATTGACAACCAACCACTCGAATATGTGTCAGATTACATCTATTTAGGACAGATAATATCTCACAAAGATCAAACCACTAAAGAAATCGAGAGAAGAGTAGCAAATGGATGGAAGAAATACTGGTCTTTGAAAGAAGTCTTGAAATCTAAGGAGCTAAGTATGCAAATAAAAAGGAAAGTCTTCAACACGTGTATACTTCCAGTCATCACCTATGGATGTGAAACTTGGGCACTCACCAAACGCCACAGAGAAAAGTTGGAACGCTGCCAGAGAGCCATGGAGAGAAGTTTGACAGGAACAAGGAAACAGGACAGAGTGAGAGGTAGCACAATAAGGGAGAAAACTAAAGTTGCCGATGTAGTTACCCGAATAGACCAACAAAAGTGGAGATGGACAGGACACATGATACGCGATCCACAAGAGAAATGGTGCAAAAATGTCACTGACTGGTATCCCAGAGATGGCAAGAGAAGTAGAGGACGTCAACACATGAGATGGGAAGATGACCTAAAACTCACTGCTGGACATCAATGGAGAAGAGTAGCGCGTGACAGGTCCCAATGGAAAATGTTAGAGGAGGCCTATGCCAAGAGGCAAACTGAGCTTCGGGATATACTATAACAAATAAGATCATGTCTAATACATACCTAACAGAAGTCCAGAATAAAAAGGCTTATTATTATTATTATTATTATTAATAATTAATATCATTTTACTCGGGAAATTAATAAGGGCGTAGGTAATAAAAATAAAAGCAATACATTTTTCATGATATACATACATCGTCTGTAAGTGGTATAACCACAGTTTGATAATGCCTTCAGAGGGTCAAACAGCTGTCACGCATAATAATAATTACATTGCAGAACTTGTTTATAATAAACTCAATTTATAGATTAAATACTAATATTATTGAATATAAAGGGTGTTTTTTTTAGAGGTATACAAATTTAAAATGAAAAAAAAAACACATTAAAACAATGTTAATGTCTGTGATATTGGTTTTATTTAATAGATAATTTTATGCCATTATTGTTTAATATGATTTCGGGCAAATGAGCGCCACGGCTAGCTCGAATGAAGGGCAATCATGAAGTCCAATTTTCGACAACTTTATCGAGCAACTGGGGCCAAATATCGGCAATAACACGGCGAATGTTGACTTCCAAATGGTCCAACCTCTCCGGTTTATCAACATAGACTACTTACTTCACATACCCCCAAAGAAAGTACTCTAATGGTGTGAGATCACACGATCGGTGCCAGTTCACAGGTCCATTATGTGAAATATGCCAACATCAAATGTTTCCTGTAATAAACTAAATTTAAAAAATACATTCTGACGTCATGGTGAAATGGCAAAACGTACTGACTACAAATCAACTGTCAAATTGACAGTCTGTAGAAACAATGTTACCAGTTAAACTAAACCTCTTTAAAAAACACCCTTTACAAAAGAAATAAAAATTAAAAAGGAGTTCTACAAAATAAACTTGATATAACAATAAATAAAAAAATAAAAAATGGACATTTTTTTTGTTTTTGGTGTGGCAGATTAGTGAGAGAGTACTGTAACAACACGTCATCACCTTCGAAGATTGGCTTTCACGGTAATGAAAAATACCACAAAATCACTCTGACGTCATCAGTTTGCGTCATTTTGGATGGTACCATAACTTTAGTACTTTAACAATAAGTACAATCAGCTCTAGACCCGTAAGAAATTATAAATTATTCTACTTTGAAAATACCATTTGGCAATTCTTTTTTGGTAAGCTTTTTACATCATAAAATTTGCACAGCTTTTTTGTGACTGAAATTTTTAGGACGATGCAACTATTTTCATCAAACATTTGGTCCATTATGAGCTACGTATGTTTGAAATATTATTTTAACTACCCAAATTTGAGTAGGCGATCTTTATAAATTATTAATTTTTAAATATTTTTTTTTATAAATCCTAAAATATAGTATAAACGCTGAAATCTAGGCGGTTTAATTTTTATTACATTAGCTCCATACAGGAGGCCTGGTGAAAATAAATTCTCTCAGGGCATGTGTCATCTTTGGGAATGCTGTGTAGGGGGTCTTATTAGGGAAAGGAAGTTCTGGGAAGGAAAAAAGTATGAGGGTTGGGTTGGAATCTGGGAGTCATTGCTTCCAGGAGGGACAGACGTATAATCCATCCCTCCCACTGTGTTGCAAGGCGATGGGTCAAGAGAATCCGGTTTGAGAGGTCTAGGTTAGGTCTCTTCCAACCAGTCTCTCCCGATCCGGTCCACCACGCAGTAGGAGGGCAAACGTATTCGCCGCCAAATCCTAGACAAACTTCACCCCATGGCACGTCTGCTAAGTCACCAAACGTGACCTAATTAATAGCAGGGGTGCTAATTATTCAGTAGATGGTTTACGGGGCGACAGTATCCATACCCGCCTCTCTTGGCTTTAAACTGCAGTAAGCAGGTCATGTGTTTCCGTACTAATATTTAGAGGTATGCTTTTTGTAGTGAGCGCAGCCAAATTGAAAACCGAATCCCCAGAAATCTCCATCGCTTGAGTGGATAAGATGTTGAAACTCTGTCGAAACCAGTTAGTAAAGTTTGAATTTCAGACAAGTTTTTTTCCAAACGTAACACGTAATAATTTATTAATAATATTTATTTTGTTGTCAATGTGCAATCCAAAATTTTAGTAAAACTCTGAAACTATTATTGTAAAATTAAATATATTATGCATTTTTATTTTATTTCTTAGACTGGTATTAATTTTTTTGTATTTCTTTTTATCAGTTAAACTGATTGTACATTTAAAAAAATATATATATTATGTAATTAATTCCCTGTGCTGTAATTATCAACTATTTTTGGTTTTGGGTTTTACCCATTTATAAATTATAACCTTCAAATGAGACATTGTCAAAATGTTCAAATAATTTCCACGATGATGAAAAAACTGCTTTAATTTTATTTTTCATCAAAATTATTTGGTTTATTTAAATTTTCAATAGATGGCAGCACATTCAAATTACATATTGTTGTTATTATTATTATTGTGGTTAAACATGTATCTTGCCGAGTCCATAATTTATACGTTAGCACGTTAAACCTCAGATCTGGGTGATTTCAATTGAACCCTTCAGTGGAAAAACAGCGCATTATGTGAAAGTTACTTCTGAGATTTCATTTGACTGTGATGACCATAATACACATTGAAAATCTTCTTCTTCTTTGTGTGCCGCATCAGGTCCCCCCGACGTTGGTGATCGCTCTTGAAAATCTCTCTCTGTCTTGCGCTGCCCGGAATAGCTCCTCCACACTTCTAATGCCGGTCCACTCTCGTATATTACGCAGCCAAGACATTTGTCTCCTACCAGGCCCTCGGCGACCCTCTATCTTGCCTTTCAATATTAAATGCAGTAAGTGATACTTCTCCCCTCGAAGTATATCACCCAGATATGAAATTTTCCTGATTTTTAATAATGTAAGCAGTTCTCTATCTGCTCTAGCCCGGAAATTGAAAATCTAATAAATAATTTAGCCTCATTGAAAATCTAATTAATTTATATTTAATCTGCCAGTACCCGGCATGCGTTGCAATACCATTCAAAGAAAGAAAGTGTTTGTGTTTTTTTAATTGTTTGTTGAAGTGCTTTTGGATATTCCCTTCTATCCCCTACCGCTACTACGTCTCCCTCTGCCCCCCCATTCCCGCTCTTATTCCCCTCTTGCATTCCCCTCCCGCGTTCCTCTTTCACCTTTCCCCCTCCCGCAAACCCCGCCTGATTTGTTCTCCTTCCGGATTCCCCTCCCCCCTCTTCAGCCCCTTCCGCTAAACTATGTAAAGTTCACTCATTTTTCAAACAACTCGCAAGCCACCTGTTTCATGCAAATTCCATAACGCCAGAGCTTACCATTATATATACAAACATTAGCGGGCGTGCGCACAACTCACCAAAGTTTCATCCCAATCGGATGAATGGTTTATGAAATAATTTCACAAAGCCAGAGCTCACATAATTATATATAAAAACCCTTGCAGGTGCTCATACAACAAGTCCCCAGAGTTTCATCGCAATCGGATGAATGGTTTTAATAACGCATAAGGGACAAACGAAGAAGCATTCATTTTTATAAGATACTAGCAGACCCGGCCACACGTTGCTGTGGCATACCCAACCTTTATAACCAACGCCATCTGTTAATTTGCATTCATATCAAATTCACACCACCCGCTTGCCAGTTGCCCGCTGCCTGAATTGAATATTTGAATTTCTCAACTTTTCTCTACTATAATATGCATGTATTATACATATAAACCTTCCTCTTGAATCACTCTATCTATTGGTGAAAACCGCATGAAAATCCTTTGCGTAGTTTAAAAGATCTGAGCGCACATGCAGCGGGAGCGACTTCATTTTATACTATGTAATGATGATATTTCACGTACAACAAATAACGTAATGCAGATATAAAACTTTATCACCATAATAATGAGAAATACACCAAGCACCGATAGCACAAACCCTCAGTTTCATTGAAGTAATGGCCGTCTTGTCTCGATAGTCTTGTCTCGAGAGTCTTGTCTCAAGAGTCTTGTCTCGAGGGCGCGCTACCGGCCGTCACCACAGGCCCTGTGCTGCCATCTGTGCTTGAGATTTTAAAGCAATTTTTTCTGTGAACATTGTTGGATACATGACGCGTAATTTGAATGAATCTGCACATAAACAGCTGTTTTTTCCAAGTAAGGACTCAATTAGCAATATTACCTGCAAGATGAAAATTTAATTGCCAAAATAATTTCCCAACTGTCGTAATCAATAGATAATCTCACTACACACCCCATTTTGGGGTTGTCATAGAGAATAGAAACAATGGGAGGTACGGTATGCAATGAAAGTTATGTGTTTGGTGTGTACATAGAAATAAAGGCTTGACGCCGCTGTGCACAGATATGCAATAGTATGGATGAACAATGCTGGCGACAGGTGTCAATAATTGTTTATAGCCCATCTCCCTTTGTTTGTGTTAACTATTGTTTGGATGTGTTTCCTCTGCTAAAACATTTGTCTTTAATTCTAATATGTAACAATGTCATGTTACATATCATTTATGTGTATTTTGTCCATGGCATCTCATAGATTCCTCGAAAACAAGCATTCCACCAATGTCTTACTGTTACTTGCTTAGTAGGTATACTTTTGTTGAATTAAGTCTTCAGTTGACAAGGATAACTTTGCAGCCAGAACGTAAAGACTGCAGGCTAACACTTATATGTTTTATTAGACAAATGAATTATAAATATTGTCACCTCACTTCTTTTGTCATTCTGTGTAAAAATGATTAATTAAAAAAAGAGTGTGCTTTAGACCACACGACTGAAGTAAAACTTCTTTAGCTCCACTATATGATAGGAAGAGAGAAAGAAAATATGCGCGTGCACCGCTCTCTCTTGCTCCTACAGTGTGATACAGACAATAGGCCTGCATTGTGTCTTAGATATACGAAACGTAACTGGCTATGACAGAAAGAAATGTGTGCTCGCACCTCTCTCTTGCCCCTACAGTAATATACGAAACGTAACTCTGTTTCTATCTTCACTAACTTGTATCTCCCTCTTAACTACCGTTCGCCTCGCTTTTCGTAACGCTCTCGTCACGCATTCACCAGCTTACTCCCTAAGTCAAGCGTGCGTAAAGAAGTTTTACTTAAATTCCCAAAGTTTCATAAAAAAAATTTAAATTGCGATCTGAAACTTTGTTTTCATAAAGGTGCACATTTTAATTATTTTATGGTCAACTTTTATATTTGAATATAAAGTGTGGTATTTGCTCTTTCTAACAGCAAATAGGTATCTGTGAGACCTATATGAGTTATTCTGAAAAGCGAACGAAATAAGCAAAATAAGCAAGTCTCTAAACTAAATAATGTAACAAAATATTAGATTTTGGAAACAAGTTAAAAAAATTTCGTCTGATTCGTGATTCTCAATTACATGTATTATGCAGCGATTAATTCACGCGTCATTGCAAAAAGGACTAGTTATTCATAAGCAGATTTTATTTTCAGATCTAAATAGTTATTCTACAATGCGAGTTGCCTGAAAAAATCATTGATAGGGTTGGAAAACTTGGTTTGTTCCCCTTAAGGGCAAATCTATTGTTTCTTTGGTCAGTGGTGACATCCCAATATATATGATGGCGTCACCACAAACGGCAAAGTTATCATTGTCAAGCTATGTATAAATGTAAAACTGTATAGTTAATAGTCCTTGGTTTTCTTAGTTCAACAATTGATGCGTTTTTCAATAAATTAAAAGCCATTAAAATTATGTAATTCTTCTGTGAGATGCGTTTGTGCAAAAT
The DNA here is from genome assembly GCA_929108145.2 of Limnephilus rhombicus. Classification (NCBI taxonomy): domain Eukaryota; kingdom Metazoa; phylum Arthropoda; class Insecta; order Trichoptera; family Limnephilidae; genus Limnephilus; species Limnephilus rhombicus. The sequence continues at coordinate 15,128,118 of OV815294.1, read as the reverse complement.
GTCCGAGTATTGTATTAATTAGTGATTATATAATTTTATGTTAAAACGTGTCCAACACAATCTTAGCCCCGTCTGTATTTTATTTTATATTTAACCAATTACTTAATTTTGTTATTAGTGACCTCTAATTAATTATAAAAATGTGAAGAAAATCATATTATTTATATATATTGAAGATTCTAAATATTATGATCGAGTAATATCCAGTTAGATTTTTATATAATTATATTTCTAGAGATTTTTATACGATGAGAATTTTATACTTAAAGTGATGACGAAAAGGAATAAAAATGTATGATTGACTTACCCTTGTTTTATTTGATTGACTTACCCTTGTTTTATTTGAATTGACTTACCCTTGTTTTATTTGAATTGACTTACCCTTGTTTTATTTGAATTGACTTACCCTTGTTTTATTTGATTGACTTACCCTTGTTTTATTTGAGTTGACTTACCTTTGTTTTATTTGTAATATTTAAATAAATGAAGACAATGTAAGCGAAACTCAATCGAAAATCTGGAAACAGAAAAATCAGAAAAACATATTGACACCTCTGGGACTCGAACCCAGGACCTCTTGCTTTCCGGGCAAACGCGCTAACCACTGCGCCACGGTGTCGATATGAAATTCGGTCATGTTTAACTGTACCATACTTCGACTAAGAACCACCTACATAATCTTCATTTTCTTTAACGCTAATCTAACCTTCATTTTTTGTTTTATTTGATTGACTTACCCTTGTTTTATTTGAATTGACTTACCCTTTGTTAAGTTTTGAAACAGTTTATGAACTAAAACCCATTTCCCAAAGTTCATTTTTGTTCATCTCCCTTTGTTTCTTTCCGTTTCTACAAGGTCCTACCTAGTATAAAAAGAAGAAGATGATGAATACCTACATAATACAATTAGTCAGTTGAAAATTGTCACGATCTGGATTACATGCATCTCTAATGAGCTCTCTCTTGAAATTCATTCAATACAGGGTGTTAAGGGACGTACTTGACTTACTTTAACCAGTGATTCCTGACATTATTTGGAGTAAAAAATGTAAATGAAATTTTGGTCTCCGGTGACATTTTTGATGTTTTTTTTATTTTTTTTTTCTACAAAAACATTAAAAAAATGGTAGGTGTTGGAGAGTTGGAGGCGGGGTAAGGGGTTAGTCGGATTCTCGGCTGAGTGACCAGTGACGAAGTGTGGAAGAAATTTTATTTTGTTTGATTTTGAAGAAAAAATTTTTGAAATAAAAAAAAAAAGTTGTCAAAAAAGTCACCGGAGACCAAAATTTCATTTACATTTTTTACTCCAAATAATGTCAGGAATCACTGGTTAAAGTAAGTCAAGTACGTCCCTTAACACCCTGTATATTACTTAATATAAAGTGACGGTGAAAATTTTACCCAATCCTTGTGCCATCCAACCTGGAAGACCAGCCACCATCATTATTGGATCCAAGCAGCATATGACTTCATAAAGGTAGGGTTTTCTCCCTTCAAATACCTCATCCTGTGATCGATTTAAAAACGCCATCAATTGTCTTCCATCATAATGTATAGGTTTACAGTCCATCCTCGAGTGTCACGATATCGCTAGTGACACCTTGTTTTATTTGAATTGACCTACCCTTGTTTTATTTGAATTGACCTACCCTTGTTTTATTTGAATTGACCTACCCTTGTTTTATTTGAATTGACTTACCCCCGTTTCATTTGAGTTTTTCTTAGAACAATTGAAAATAGCAGAAAGCAGCCAGAATAAAATATATTTCGCACATTCTGTAGAAAAGGGTTGTAAGTAAAAAAAAATAATTTTACAGGAGAGCGAAAACAAATAATGATTGATGAATCAAGCGGTCCCGTCGAAAAGAGACACTAGCAACATCTTGCGGAGACATACATAATCACAATTACTTTAGGGGGCATACATTAATTACGTGAGCTCAAAAGGGAGGGAAGAGGTCCAGCGAAATCAAAATCTGAAAAGAATTTACGAAGTGGCCCAAATTTATCTCACCAAGGGGGGGGAGGAGTTTACATTGGAAGAAAAACTGCTCACGTAATTAATGTATGCCCCCTTACTATTCAGAGATAAAAATAAAATTTTATACAACATAATATTTTGACTTACGACCCTTTTCTATGGGATGTGCGATTTGTGTCATCCAACGGAGTATTTATTGGATAACCAATACCCCTACGTGTTATATAGCCAACACCCATTTGGTGACTTAGCAGTGGTGCCTGGGTTAATGGGGTGGGGTTCGTCCGGGTCTTGGCTGCGAATGCGTTTGCCCACCTACTACCGGATCAGGAGAGACTGGTTGAGTGAGACCTAACCTGACTCCAGCCAGACTCTCGACCCATTGCTTTGTACCCCAGTGGGAGTGATAGATTTGTATGTCCGTCACCCCAGATTCCTACCCACCTCTCATATCTTTTTCCTTCCCAGAACTTCCTCTCCTTCGATATACAGTTGATTCCGCTTAATTTGAACACATCAGGATCCAAACATTTTGTCTCAAATAAGCAAAGTTTAAGGTGAGTAGGTAAAAAAATAAATTATTTTTGAGTTTTTTTACGACGCTTGAAAGGATAAATGAAAGCGCTACGCACCTGAAAGGAAGACTGGCATAACAACTCGAACCCATAAGCTTGTTTACATGACAATGTAACATTACTAGACATACATATGGCGTATGAGGCATACCTGAGTTATTAAGCGCTGTACAGCTGTATTGCGTTTTAGCTATTTATCCTTTCCAGCGTCGTTATGTATATATATTAGCGCCCTTATGGGTGAGGTGATTTTTCACAAAAACGGCGCTATACAAATTATCCAATTATTATTATTATATATTCCATTCATTCGAGTGTTCTCGAATGCGTTTTTAAGCTTTATTAAATTTTTGTAGAAAATCTTTGATTACAGAAAAATAATTACGTACAACTGTAGGTACAAATCTCATCGCAGGGCTCCTAATAATACTTGGCTAATTTATACAGCGCCGCTTTTGTGAGAAATATCTCTATCGTGAATTTAAAAAAATCTTATAGGAGAGTTAAAAACACATTTTTAACCCGGCATAAATGAGGTCGGGTATCTCATACCCATCGATTTGTAAAACACTAAATATTTCTTAACTGTGCGATTCCTGGAACTCGGCTGACTCGCTAGCTGGAGGGGGTGGTGCGGGGAGTGATTTTAAGCGACAGTAACAGTGTTGCGCCAGCGGCGGAGTAAACTACTACACATCCTCAAACATAGAGCGGGTACGTAATACCCGACCTCATAGTCGGTGTAACTATTTTGTGTTACATATATGACAGATTTAACTATTGTACACAGTGGGACTATTTTGTGTTATTACTTAGATATTGTGTACACAGTTGATCTCAATTTCCCAAATTTTTAGATATTTAGTCGTGATTTCTAAATATTGTTGATTTGTGCTTAAAAAAATACAACTTTGTTTTTTTATAGAAATATAAATACTTTTATGACTAGAACTGGGTTAGTTTATCATATTACCAGATTTCTCTAATGCTAATTAATATATTACAGTAATAAGGATTGTTTTAAAGGCATTTCACTAATCAAAATCGACAATTCTGTATTAGGGTATGTCATACCCACCTCGCATCTGGTGTAACAAATTTTCATCTCATTCACGGCGGTTTAAGCAGGAACCATGAAGGTAGATTTACATTTATTTTTTCCCTCTTACACGTACTTATCTAATTAAATTCAACATATTTTTAACAATTTCTAGTATTTTATTGGTGGCATCTTGTAGTGCAAACAGACTGTGAATCAAAAAATGCACTGTAATCAATCATTTAGAATTTAATCAATATAAATATGGCATTTCAATATGACACAACTATGAGATGTGAACCGTGGACACTGGAAGGGAATCTGACTCACTTTTACTTCCTGAGCACGTTCTTGTTAGGTTATTATCAATATATCACTTGGCTGAGCACATGCACAAGTCTCCGCACATCGATATTAAGAAAACTGAGAGATCAGTAAGGAGATAATCTTTGCACTAGTTCCTTTAACAGTCAATATTAAATTCACCGAGATACCACTGTTGTACAGCACATACAGACAGGATAGGTTTTGAAAGTAGGTAGGATGAAAAAAGGCATATGTAGTTGCGTCAAAATTCCGCCCATATAATTTTAGAACAAAATTAAGAAACAAATAAAATAACCCATCTTAAATGTTCTATATATTTATTTATTTGTTTATTTATACATTATATACATAACACATCAAGTGGTGGTTACTGACTTCCTTCACTCCCACCTCATTCTACACTGTACACTGTATAACATCAACATTATTTATATTTATAATTAAAAAACATTGAATTCAATTTGGTAGGCGGGTTTGTTTACCGCCCCCTACATTAGCTCCACACAGGAGGCCCTGAGTAAAACATATTCCCGCAAGGCCTACGTCATCTTTGGGGATGTGTTTTTAGGAAAAGGAAGGAGAGGAAGTTCTGGGAAGTAAAAGGGTATGAGGAGTGGGTAGGGACGTATGAATCCCTGGTAGGGACGTATGAATGGACCCACTGCGCTACTGGGAACCACCATAGATAACCTACGGCAAAGGTGCTGATTATCCAATAAATGGTTCCCGGGACGGCGGTACCTATACCTGCCTCCCAAATTTAAATTGGTATATCGTATAACATCATGTAACATCGTATAACATCTTGTAACATAACAAAAACAAGTCATAACATATTAATTAACACTCACTGTGAGTTAAAAGCACATCAGTGCAAGTTGGTTGGTGTTTTACAATAACCAATTAAGGTGGTCATCTTTTTTGAGAATTTATTTTGGCAAATTTAATAAACATACAATTGTGAATTTTTCACCACATATTTATTCATATTTTGAGCGAACTTAACAATTTTTTCAACCCGAAATCGTCGCTTGTTGCTTGTCAAATAAGAGTAGAAAACATAGGTTGTTCAAATGGCAATACTAAAAATATAACTCATGGTGGAAATGTCAAGTTGTGTAACCTAAAATTTTGTAAAAAATTAAAAACGCATGAAAGTGAAAAAAAAATTTTTTTCATCGCAATATAGACCCACTGGTATCGCAAAGGCGACACGTGGAGTGGACTGTATCAACATTTTTAAAAAAAAATTGTTATGCTTGTGAATACTTTGACACAACTATGGGGAATGGTAAACAGATGAATGGGGAAGGAAACTGACTTACCTCTTATGGTTGATGTTCGGCTCAATATTATGGGTCTGAGGGAGCACTAAGTCACTCACTGCACAAGCTTCCATAAACTGGTCGATGTTATATAAAACTGAGAGAATAATGGTGTTCGTTGCACTGTTTCTTTCAACAGACTGACTGACATATTGATTTTATTGTTGTACGGTAGGTAATATTGTCAGTAGGGACAGGTAATTGTTGTAAAAAAAGGATGGGTAGAGAAATGGAACAAGGTATATAGATAGGTATACATAGTTGCGTCAACACCCACTGATCTCAAAATTAAAATTGCATACAGGTATGAGTATATTATACCTTTGCAATTTTGTGTTAACATAATGAATAATACAATATTGTAATAAAATATAAAGCACACTTTAGAAATTGCTCACATTTATTTAATACTAGCTTAAGTACCTACTGGCTTTGCCCGGGCTTTAGATCGTGTCTCTAATTTTAGATCTGAATATATTTAACTCATTCAGATCTAAAAGTAGTGTAACTAAACTCACCATTAGTGATTCTTGTGACTATGAAGAATTTATGTCATTAAAGAGATACCTTAACAACAGTGCTTCTTCGATTTAATTTTTTTTCTTTAAGTACAAAATAATGTTTTTAAAATGTGATTTACAGTGTTCTATATATTCATTGTCATCGCGCTTAAAAGAATGTACTACAAATATTGTAGTTCCATTTTTAATTGACAGACTGTATACGGTAACTTCATCTTAAAAAAAAGTGTTATGCGGTAACTACGATTGCGGACGTTCTCTTATGTATCTGAAACAAAAAAACCAAACAGCATTTTAATCTGTGTGGAAACTAGTTTTTGAACAAGGATCATTAAAAATATCGAAAAGAAAGTTTTTTGGCATCCTATTGAACATTTTTTCATGAATTTTTATTTTTTGTTTGGTATTTGATGGCAAAAATTTACCTTTCAATATTTAAAAATAATCCTAGTTAAAAGACTAGTTTATACTTCACAGGTTAAAATGCTGTTTGATTTTTTTTTAGATAAGCAAAACAACCTCAATCGTGGTCACCACAATTTTGAAGATGAGTGGCTAAGTTGCCGTGTACTTCAGCAATGAGCGAAGATTGCGGGCTGAAAAAATTGTAAAGTTTACTCAAAATATGAATAAATGTTTGGTGAAAAGTTCGCAGTCGTAAGGTTATTTAGTTCGCCATAAAAAGTGAAAAAAAATCGCCTTCTCGCGGGATGACCCTCGTAAGTGCCAAATTCAAATTCCATGTAAAACACATTCAAACCTAAAATCATCCAATTCAAATCTTAGTAATTTACACAATTTTTTCTTATCTTGAAACATTATTTAATTTTTTTGTTGAATCATACCTCCCTTAGATGAATTAATCAGGGAAGATATGTGACTGAGACAACATTTGCGGTTTCATTGAACCGAGTCCAGTGGACATACTTTAGCGGGCAGTTTATGGCATCTGCAACTTCTGACCCCTGATTATCAAGTACTAGCTGAAGTCCCCGGCGATGCCCGAGCTTTACACAGAGTTTTCTAAATCAAATGTAGACAGTGACCTTTCTTTCCACACCGCCCACTCGTCCAACACAAACAAACATTCTCCTTTATATATTATATATTTCAACCAATTTACCAAAACCTTGACAAATTATGTACCTAAACCTTCCTCATGAATCACTCTATCTATTGGTGAAAATCCCATGAAAATTCGTTCAGTAGTTTTTGAATTTATCGCGAACAGACAGACAGACATAAACTATTCTATTTTTTAAAAAAAGCTAAACAAACAGACATGAAGTTTTTTCTTCTAATACGGTAAGTAAAGAAATTCTAAAAATCCGTCCAGTTTTAGAGGAGAAAAATTGGGAATACAAAACCTCGGTTTTGATGATTTTATTTAGGTATTATTAACCTGAGGTGCAGTTGTCCCTAACGCTCAGTATTCGGGGCAGTAAGTGCGACAGTTGCAGCAAGTTTGGTAAAACATCTCGGATCGGGTTTCATCTTTAAAAGGGATTTCTCTTTTTTTCAAATTTTACAAAATCTACCATATAATGGCCAAAATGCTCTCACACCATGTTGAATCAGTTCCCTTTCTGTTAAGCCTAACAATACACCACCAACTCAACAATGCAATGGATAAGTTATTGCATTTTGGTTCGCATTTCTTTTGTTCGCTACGAGAGGAGAGGGCCAAGATTAGATTCCAATATTCAAAATCAGAATTAGTAGTAATCAATATCCTACTAATATTATAAAGGCGAAAGTTTGTATATGGATGTATGTACGTTTGTTACTCTTTCACGCAAAAACTACGGAATGGATTTTAATGAAACTTACAACAATATAGCTCAGAGCTCTGGCATTATGAATTAAAAAAAAAAAATTGCAATAGGTGGCACAATTAGTTTAATCCTATTAATATTACAAAGGCGAAAGTTTGTATGGAAGTATGGGATGTATGGACGTAGTGGTGAGGGGGCAGAGAGGGGAGGGGGGCGTTTGGCAGGATGGGGGGAGGGGGGGTGTTGGGGTAAAAGCTAGTATATAATAAAAGAAAGTTTACTACATTGTGCATGCTGCTAAAACTCAGAAACGAGTCCCGGTACGATTAAGAGAGTTATATGGTGTGGTAGCCCTCTATCCCCCAACCATAAAGAAGGTTCCTGTTTTTATCTGAAGGGCGTGCTTTTGAAGATATAATCGCTGGAAGTTTCGCCCTCTTAAAATTTCTAGAACAGTCCAGAACTTTCGAGAGTATTCAAGAGCATTCCACAACATGGCAGAACATCACGGAACATTCTGGAATATTATGGAATAGGCTGGAACATCCCATATCATTGTGGAACATTCCAGAACACTCAAATTTTGTGAAATGTTCGGGAACATTGTGGACCATTTGAAGCCTTTTGTAGTATGGGTGGGGCTACCCATTGGTAGGGGTATATAAAGCAAGATCCGTCATGGGTTTGAACGTCAGATCAATCTCATACCAACTCCCTGAGCAAAGCCGGGTACTGCACTTTCATGCAGCTATTTCATTTGTACACACTTATCGTTGGTTTACTACCAGAAGTCATTAACCCTCGACCCGTCGCGTGGGGTCTTTAAAAGCCCAGGTTTTACAGAAATGCTAATTATGTACATTTTAAATGTTCCCACCGATTTCTTACTTTAGGTAGCTTCCTAAAAGGGACTATTCTTGACGCTAATGCCGCCGAAATTTTGTCTGCACATGTGTGCTGTGAGATACAGACGTGTGTTTCGGCGTGAGGCTCACCAAAATTCAACAAAATACAATGAAAAAACAAGTTTATATGTTTTTTCATTGTATTTTGTTGATTACTTTTTTGTAATAATAATAAGTCTGTATAGATCTCAAATAGTTACAAGTTTGATAGAAGTTGTGTAGATTTTATTAAAAAGTTTACTATTAAAATGAGTATGATACAAAATTATAAGAAAATGGTCCATGTTGATTTTTAAGCTTTTATATTAAAAATAAATATCTAATTCTTAATTATTTATTTTTATTTCAATGCAGCCCCTATCACCTGACTATAATCAGTTTAAATAACACATAAAATGCATGCCATAACAGACCCCAGTAATGCAATGCAGTTATGCAATATAGTAAATAGAGAAATAGACATACAGTGAATAGTTAAGTAGATTTTTCCTTGATGTATTTGTACTTATGCAATATAGTAAATAGAGAAATAGACATACAGTGAATAGTTAAGTAGATTTTTCCTTGATGTATTTGTACTTATGCAATATAGTAAATAGAGAAGTAGACATACAGTGAATAGTTAAATAGATTTTTTGCTTGATGTATTTGTACTTATGCAATATAGTAAATAGAAAAGTAGACATACAGTGAATAGTTAAGTAGATTTTTTCCTTGATGTATTTGTACTTATGCAATATATTAAATAGAGAAGTAGACATACAGTGAATAGTTAAGTAGATTTTTCCTTGATGTATTTGTACTTATGCAATATAGTAAATGGAGAAGTAGACATACAGTGAATAGTTAAGTAGATTTTTCCTTGATGTATTTGTACTTATGCAATATAGTAAATGGAGAAGTAGACATACAGTGAATAGTTAAGTAGATTTTTCCTTGATGTATTTGTACTTATGCAATATAGTAAATGGAGAAGTAGACATACAGTGAATAGTTAAGTAGATTTTTCCTTGATGTATTTGTACTTATGCAATATAGTAAATGGAGAAGTAGACATACAGTGAATAGTTAAGTAGATTTTTCCTTGATGTATTTGTACTTATGCAATATAGTAAATGGAGAAGTAGACATACAGTGAATAGTTAAGTAGATTTTTCCTTGATGTATTTAAATGAAAATATGTTTTATTCTTTTGTTATTCTGCGGTAAATCCTCCTCTGCACATCGTCACTTAGTTATATTTTGAGTAATTATGTATAACGTATTTTCCCTAAAGGGACGGCACATTGTACAGGGTGTCCGGGGGTAAAGTGCATGAACTTCGGGAGGTGATTCTACATTATGGTAGGAGTAAAAAAGATAAATAACTTTTTCTGAAATTCCAACTTTTTTTTTCCCATATAAAAAGAGATACCTACTAAAAATCCTTAGTGTAAGGTAGCACTTACCCAAGTTAGCTTGCCGGGCGCATTTGTCCTGTGATTTGGCTCGTATCCATGGAAACCGTTTGTAAACAATAACAAGACCGAGAATTTGACGTTTATACAGATCATATGTTTTAAACCAAATGTAAAAAGATAACTGCACTTGAATAACAATTGAAGGCACACTTTTAATGATTAAATTGTTATAAACTAATTGAATACTTAACTAATGTCATTGCTTTTAACAAGTTAAACAAATTTTCAAAATGTCCACCTTCAGCTTGTAAGCAAGCATGTAAACTTAAAGTAATATTATTATCAATTCGTACGTTGTGGCGTATTTCATTAATGAATGTCTGCCCGTTCTTTGTTGGTAAAGTAAGGCATTGACTGAATAATTCAATAACAAAATTACGCGGTATTGGCACAATAATTCAATGATAAAATTACGCACAAGTAAACACCATTTTTACAGCTAGGCAGGTTAGGCAGGTCTACAACTAAGTAAACAAAAGTAAGTCTGAAAAAAACACGCACTGAATGAAGTTGATCCTTTAAGTCAGTCTTAATAAATACACACTAGATAAAGACACATTAAATCAACAAGTTTTGACTAACAATAATAAAGTTTTTAATGTAAAACACTACTACGCGAATAAAATTGTTACATTCGAATTCAACACTGACACTGAGCGCTTGGAGCGGGGATTCGGCAATAGTGGAAAATAATAATGCCGGTCTAATTTTATCTTTTTACCATAAAACTACCCCTAAAATTTGGAATTTCGAAAAAAGTTATTTATCTTTTTTACTTGTACTATCATGTAGAATCACCTCCCGAAGTTAATGCACTTTACCCCCGGACACCCTGTTTATAAGTACACCGGAGGACGAATTGTCATGGAACCATTTTTTACACATAAAACGTCATTAAATGGCCCAACACTTACTACAACTTAAGTTTATAGAGTCCTATTACAAAGTTGGTTATAATTTTGGACAATATTTTTATAGTTGGGATTTGATGAGCACCGTATAAAAAATCATTCAAATGTACATATTATTTCAAAGATATACGAGAGCTGTCCGTAAAATAAGGTCTCCAAGGTGCTGCGGTCGCGAGGAACCATTTTACGCGCATAATGGCAATACTGGCGTGTAGCCCGGTTTCCCCATTCCAAATCCCCACCACATTACTCCCTCTGTGATGCTTACTCTCGGCGTGGCAGCCGTTCACGATGGAGCTTCCACTCGCCACACCCGCCAGGTGTGAGTTACGCTTTTTAATTCGTTTTTAAACTTTGCTTCGGCGAATCTGAATGACGCCACTGGGATTGTTCTTTTGTCTCTGGTGTCATGTAGTGTATTCGGGTCTTATTTATTTATTTATTTATTTTCCATGTTCTCCGTAAAACGGTTATTCACCAATACATTATGGAGAAGATTACAAATTAGACAAAAAGTATAGCAAAACACATAAAAAGGTCAGTTTCACTACTTTGTGACATACGTCAAAAGATAATTGTTAAACTGCCTGTAGGTTACGTTAAAAATGTCGATGGTCAATGCAGACTCGTTGAGCAGTTCAGTCGCTCTGTTGGCTGGCGCGTTCTGATAGGCAGAAGTCCTCGCTTTTGGAGCATAAAAAAGGGTATGGGACCTTCCACGAGTATACTTGTCTGGGACATATAAGTTAATCTCTTTCAAAATAGGTGGATTATGTATAGTTCCAGAGATTATCTTAAAAAAATGTTTTCCTAAAAATATTTTTCGGCGGGCTTCTAATGTATTAAGATCGAGCATTCCTGCTAAGAATAAGGATGGATACAGGAAAGGGTAGTACATATATTCCCTCATGTATAGGTAACACATGAATCTCTTTTGTACTTTTTCTATTTCGAGAATATGGTTTTGCTCAGAAGGGGCCCAAATAATGGAGCTATATTCCAAGATACTGCGAACAAGTGCTTCATACGTTCTTCGGATTGCGATTCCGTTGGTAAATGATCTTGAATTACGAAGAACAAATCCAAGCATTTTGTTGGCACGGGAGACAATATCAGATATATGGGATTTGAAAGAGAGATTTGCTTCAAAGATTACGCCAAGGTCTCGAATCTCATTTTTACGTGTTAATTCATGTTTATTAATGTGGTAGGGGAACAGGAATGTATTGTCCCCAGTCACAATCGAGACCAAGAATTCTTCACCATCTATGTATGTCGTAGCACTCAAGCAATTCGTGGGCTGCTTCAACCCGTTGTTGTTTGTGATCTTCGGTGAGCATTTTGGGTCCCACCTTGGGCTGACTTTGTGGTCTCCCAAATTTTCTGTCAAAATCTTGTCAATAGTGGTCTTACTAACATCGGGGATCATATCACAAAGTTCTCGTAACCTGTCGATCTGCAATCATTCTTTTTTCCACTTAGGTAATTTTTTCATCTGAAACCGATGGCCGTCCGGCACGTTTTTAAATTCTCTGCACCATTTACACACGTTTTACGAGCGTAATTCACACCTGGCGGGTGTGGCGAGCGGAAGCTCCATCGCGAACGGCTGCATCGCCGAGACTAAGTTTCACAGAGAGTACAACGTGGTGGGGATTTGCCGTAGGGAAACCAGACTACACGACAGTGTTGCCGGATCTCGCGTAAAATTGTTCCTCGCGACCGCAGCACTTTGGAGATCTTATTTTATGGATAGCCCCCTTACTATCGGTATAAAACCAACTCTAATTTCTCTGGTTAATTGAGAGAATAATGTTGTTCTGTGCGTAGACTGGCACTTAGTTGATTAATCCAAAACACTGTCCAATAATTTACCACCATCCCTTAAAATCATAAAAGCTTTTGGGGAACTTGTCGCTTTCCTGAACCTTCCAAAATTCTTCTCCGTCGGCGTTCTTCCAGAAATCGTCATCATCGGTGGAGTCCCTCCTGGTTACATCGGAGAAGAAGGATCCCTCGGCGCTGTTCTCGTCCTCGTCCTCTGAGAAGGTCTCAAGGCCGCCGTAGCCCCCCGAGCCCCCGCCGCCGGAACCCCCGCTGGATCCTTCATCGCCCCCGTCGCACTGGTACATGCGATTCAGCTTGGTTGTGTCTTTCTCGCTGAGACCGACGCGCTGGCCGATAGTTACAAAGTCACCCTAAACATAAATAAAAAGAAATTTAATATCATGCAGTCGGAGTAGCTCGAAGGTGAGCGTATTTAACAAAACAAGTTCTAAACTAACTTTGACATCAAATGGTCAATCATCCTGAATAAAGTGGATAATCAGAACCCAGGCTGATACGAAAGTCTCTGTAATCCGAATTGCCTCTCTCCTCATACCGACGACACTAGCCCTATGTTTTCTGTAGTTCGTGAATGTAATGCTGAATTTCTCTACTACCTTTATAATCAATAAATATACAATAATAAAAGAAAGTGTATGAAAGTGTGCATTCCGTTAAAACTCAGAAACGAATCCCGGTCCCCTTAACGGGAGTTATATGGTGTGGTAGCCCTATATACCCTATCCATAAAGAAGGTTCCCGTTTTTACCTGAAGGGCGTGCTTTTGAAGATAAAAGGGCTGGAAGTTTCGCTCTCTAGAAATTTCTAGAACAGTCCAAAACAATCGAGAGCATTCCACAACATTCCAGAATCTTCTGGAACATTCTGGAATATATTGTGGATTGTTTTGGAATAGTCTGGAACATTCGGAAACATCCCGGAACATCCTAGATCATTGTGGAATATTCTAGAACACTCTCGAATGTTGTGGAATGTTCTGGAACATTGTGGACCATTTGAAACCTTTTTCGTATGGGTTTTGCTACCCATTGGCAGGGTTATATAAAGCAAGATCCGTTGTGAATTAGAAAGTTAGTTCAATCTTATATCAACTCCCTGAGCGAAGCTGGGTACGGGGGTACCCCAGCTAGTTAAGTATATAAAATGTTGGCTCACATTCAGAGGTACGATGGTTTTCTTTCCGTTTTTGGAGAATGCGAAGGAACTGTAATGCAGCACACTGTCATAGTCGTACGGGATCCCAAAGTCTGACGTCACGTGCGAGTTGTACTTCTTGAAGTTATTCTCCCGCCCTGAAAATAACAAATCATTATGTTAATTAGTCACTCAAAACCAAAAGAAATTATATATCCAAGGTGAAACAGCACAGAAACTTTGAACCAAATCAAAAATAATCTGATAATATCATTATACATATGAAGAAAACTATTCTTTCATGAACAAGCATATTTTATGAAATTTTCATTAGTTCTCTTTCAAAATTATAGATTCACTTAAGCACTTCTGTTCTAAAGTGGAGCGAGTGTGTACGGCAGACATTAATGTAATAATTAGTTACCGATCGAAGGTTCAGTTTTGGTTTCGGTTTCGGCAAAAAAATCTAGTTTCGGCATCAGTTTCGGTTTCGGCAGATTTTCTGCCAAACCTTCGGCCTCACCGAAACTCTGCAAAAGATCTCCACAAATGGTAGTCTTAAGAATGTTGTGATTGTAAACGCAATTTAAATTAAAATAATCAATTAATGAGGTCCTTCCTTTATAATGTACATAAGTGTTGATTACTGACAAATTTTGGTTCCGAGAAGTAGTTAACATGTTTGTTAATTTTTAGTAATATCAAAAAAAAAATGTTTTTCACATACTTCAATTATTGTTTTTTTATTTTTTTTTAATTTCAATTAACTGTTTGTAAAAGTGTAAAAAATAAGCCAAATTTCAGTAAACAATAGATTTCTAAGATATCTAAAAAAGTTTCGGTTTCGGCCGAAACTGAGACAGCTACCGAAGATTCGGTTTCGGTAGAAAGTCCTATTTCAGTCGGACACTAGTAATAATCCTATTAGATGATAGCACAGGACCTATGGAGAAGTATACAGGATGGAACGGCACGTACCCGAAGAACTTTAACCAACGATTCCAGAGCATATTAGCATATTTGGAGTCCAAGAAGTAGATGTCATCTGGCTTGAATCAAGCGTTGCCAATAATCACACTCCTACATGTTGCTACGGGATCACGTGATATGCGCGTGGTTTCATGAGTTACCGTGCTGTTGGAATGAGATGGGAGTGCTTATCACATGACCCTCTAGGCCAGGGGTCGGTTTTTAAAATAACATGACCGTCGCCATCCGGAAGGGAAAAAGCCAACCCCCCCCCAACCCCCTGATTAAAAATTGAAATAATAAACTTCTTCTTCTTCTTCCTTGCGCTGTCCCAACTCACTGCCTAGGTAGGCTGTTGGGGTCGGCTCTTCTCGTTCTCAGGTTGTAATTTCTTCTGTTCTGAGTATCGCTTTCATCCAGGCCGTTTCTCTGAAGAATTTTGGAATTTACAAACGGAATATAGTTACAAAAAGGCTATAATAACATACCTCAATAATAATAATCAATGTTAGCATAACACTATTCTTCTCCACGTTACTTCATAAATACTGTTCCACTAAGTTATTATTTAGGTAATCTTTTGGGATTGGTGTCCATGGCTATTACGAATAATTTTTAGAAAAAACTTTAGATTCGCCTTAATCACTATAAAAGGAAACTTATTGCATCACGGCTGGCGGAAAATAATGCATTTTAATTTTCAATGTCGTTAAATAAAATTTTACTTCGCAAACCGATCTACGACAGCCCGCCCGCTGCCGCCCGCCATTCTGTCACTGTTATGTTGTTGGTATCCCTGACCTCACACAATCGAGAACTAGATACGATTGTAGCCGACTTCGTGGGATACATGATGGGCGCGTAATTAGGCTACGTCTGCACAGGCAGGCTAGAGCCTAGTGGCATAAAACCAACACGTTGGTTTACCTGGATACACGCTAAGCGGCTATAAGGTGACTCGCTAGGCTCTAGGCGCTAAGCAAGCCGCCTGCCTATGCGGACGTAGCCTTATGAAAAACAGAATTAATAATATCTGGAATGGAGACAGACCATTCAAATCCTGGTATGTTTTTTAAAATAAAGATAATATACACAAGCCCGCTACACAAACCCTGCGTAGCCAAACAAACCATTCAAAAACGTAGGCTGTTTTTTAAAGTAAAGGTAACATACACAAGCATTATAAGGCGCGTAATTATGAAAAACAGATTTATAATGTTAACAAACCTCTATTCGTATATATTTATTATTACCATAAAATAACGATTGGCTATAAGTTACGTAAAAAAAAAAAAAACATGCGTACTAAGCCAGCCGCCTGCCTGTGTGGACGTAGCCTAATTACGCGCCCATCATGTATCCCACGAAGTCGGCTACAATCGTATCTAGTTCTCGTTTGTGTGAGGTCAGGGATACCAACAACATAACAGTGACAGAATGGCGGGCGGCAGCGGGCGGGCTGTCGTAGATCGGTTTGCGAAGTAAAATTTTATTTAACGACATTGAAAATTAAAATGCATTATTTTCCGCCAGCCGTGATGCAATAAGTTTCCTTTTATAGTGATAGGCGAATCTAAAGTTTTTTTCTAAAAATTATTCGTAATAGCCATGGACACCAATCCCAAAAATTTACCATTATTTATACCTATCACATATTTATGTACCTAATAGTTCCATGCCAACTCAGAATGAAACCAACTCAGAATGAAACCAACTCAGAAGCACCTCAAAAATAGTCGGTAACCCTAACCTAACTTAACCTATTTAACCAATTTGTTTTATCTTTACTTTGACCTTTCTGAGGTGCTTCTGAGTTTATTTTATTTTAGTTTATTGGGGAAACAAACAGTTATATATATTTTTTGATCGGAAAAGTAACGTATTACATGGTTGCATGAACCAGCGAAGTTCCTGTAAAAAATTATGAAAATATACATACAAACATAGATTAAAACATTAAAGAAAACATAAAGTGGTAGAAAAAAGAAAAAATATATATACACAACAGAAATGAACTGAGTTGGTTTCATTTTGGGTTGGCCGGTCACCTTACTTAAGCGTCGATGACACAGGGCTAGTTTACAAGCTACTATCTGGGAAATTCACTATCTGTTAGTAAACTCGCCCAGTGTCATCGTGTCACTTGCTAACTGGCAGCAACTAGCAGATTGTTGACAATCTACGAAAAAAAGTTGAAAGGTCGTCAACTTTACTCGCCTACACGCTTGCTCCGCTTGCTCGTGATTGGTTTATTTAAGTTTCCAACATGGCTTCCGATAAACAGCTGATTTCGACTGCCAAAAATCTGAAGAATTAGTTCACGCAGGCGTCGTTATTCTTGTTACTGGCGCTAAAAGCGACCCCAGTTTCCTACGCTTCTGAGCGAGTGGACAGTTTTGTGTGTCATCATGACAATCTCACTCGCCGATTTACCCGCTTTTAAAACTTAGTAGATAGTAGCTTGTAACTCGCCGTGTGCCATCGAGGCTTTATGTGATATACGTAATAACTTTTCGCGATATATTTCCTTTGGAACCTCTAACGTTCTTTTAAAGTAGGGTTGCCATCCGTCCGGGTTTCCCCGGATTTGTCCTAGTTTAGAGGGCGTCCGGGGAACGTCCGGGCGGGGTTTTATTTGTTGTCCGGGTTTTTGGGCCGCCCGCGACATTATTTTATGTTTAAAAAAATTAATAATGTAACTTACATTACAGTAAGTCTAAATTTTAAAAAGTTTCAGTTTTGTTGCTTAAGATTTAAGAAGACTGAATTTAATTCATATTATGTTAAGTGATATTTTGTTGTTTAAATGGCTGCTGATAAACATTTAAAGAAGATAAATATTACTGAGTTAAAAGAGTTACCTCCAAAAGTGTAAGACTGAATACTAAAATGGTCTCAGTACTTTTAAGATTTTTGTTTAAAAATTTAATTGAATTTTGTTAAGTTTAATATTAAATAAGGTTTAGTTTTCATGAGTATATTAATAATTTGGGTTTTATTTTAAGAATGAAAAATTTAACTGATTATTAAAACAATTTGTAACCAACTGAAATAAGATTCTGTTTTATTAGGTACATTTAAAATGATGATAAAAGATGACTAAATTTAATTTAAAGTCTGAAAATAAATAAAAAGGTGTTTTATGACATTTTCAACTGTTTTTTATTACTCTGACTATGTTTAAAAAAACGTGTTGACATGTCCGGGTTCTGGGCTCTAAAATCCGGGGTTTTCACGCGTCTTATCCTGGTTGCTAAATTTTAGAGATGGCAACCCTATTTTAAAGTAAAGTCTTTTTGTTCGGTTTTCGGAACAATTCATGTAGGTCTCATAGACATCATTGTGTCTCCCTTACTATCATAGTGAGAAATATGATTCAAACGGTATTAGAAAGAAAAAACATCACGCTTTATATTCAAATATAAAAATTAACCACAAAAGAAGTAAAATGTTTATGAAACCAAAGTTTGGAAACGCAATTTGAAATAAATTTATGAAACTTGGGGAATTTTTTAACAATTATTTTTACATGAAACGACAAAAAAGTGAGGTGATAATAACGTTTGTAATACATTTAATAATACAATATGAATGTGTTTTTATTTTTTCGTTATCCAGTAATTAATTATATCCAGAAAAAACGTAAGATGAGCCTTTTTTTAAACTTAATTATTGCGTGTAAAATTTTAACATTTCAAACATTATACGTTTATTTATAATTATTAAATATGAAAGCGTATTTTATCACCTTTCCAAAACAGTTTTTAGTTTTCAGATACATTAAAAAATGTTGCATTTATTTGAATTTTATTACAAAATGGAAAAATTTTGATCTTCACAAAATACGATCGAGACCATGATAAAAAACGCGTAATGAAAAATAATTGCTAATTAATTAAGTTACGCCCGGAATTCGCTATCGCCGCGGCAACGCTCGCTAATTAAAAAGGCCCATCAAGTGTTCTAATTTTACCGGAAAATTGCAATCGATTTAAGTGTATTTTCCAACGCTTTCTGGACAGATAAAGAATTTCTTTAGGTAGGTATACAATATAATACATGTCCACTATGAAGAAAGGCAAAAGGCAGTGTCCTGATTTGATATGCTTCGGAATTCGGTTTCAGGCGTTGATTCAAAACTTCTTGGCAAATGATCCGGAAGAAAATCATGGTGAAATTGTGCATTTTTTCTAAAACTAGGTGTATTTTATATTTTATACCATTTCGCAATGTTACTGTAATGATACGCAAAGAGAGTTTCACAGTTCGTAAATTATTGCAGTGAGAAGTTTAGCGGTGTTGAAATGGCCGATTGGAATCACTGCTTACTGCTTATTCTGCAAGTCAACCAATCTATCAGTGATAGTATGTTGAATCGGGACACGATCAAGCATATCGAACCAAGCACGTGGTTTTTTGCTTGAGTCAAGCATTACGATCGTTTACAACGCTTGCACGTCTTGATCTACGTGCTTGCACCATGCTTTGGGATTTTATATAATATATTTTATAATAGACGGCCTCTAAAACTCTTGACTCGCAATCCGAAGGTCGCGGGATCAAACCTCGGCGTGCGCAAATAAATTTTATTTGATTAATTTGCGTTATTTCAACATTATTTCATTTAAAATTTAGTATATTTGCCTCACGTTCCAGAGTTGAAGATACTCTCAGTATTGCCCTGGTGTAAGACCCCCATTCAGAATTGAAAATAATAAGAAATGGCTTTAACCGTCTTTGGTGACCTGATCTGAATAGCCAGGTAAGGTTCCCCACCTTCCACTTCCTCCCCTCATAATCTCTTTCCCCTCCCCACTGCATTCAGCCCCACAATATACCCCAATTGGGAATGCCATAGTCTCACTGGCTCCAGACGGGAGAAGCTGGGACTCTTGTGAGTTATTCACATAAAAAGTACCTTTACACAAAAAAAAAACATTACAATGAACTTTTATAAATTAACACAAAATAATCGAAGATCTAGATATTTAAATAACAAAAAATAAGTTATTTTCAATATAGGTATTAATTTGAAAATTTACAGATGGCTATTTAAAAAAAAATGGCTAAGCTAACTGAGTATAAAAAGCTTTTTCAACGTTAAAAGCACCCATTAACAAATATAAAGCAGTTAATTGTGATCTTTCTCTCTTTTGTTACATTATTTCTTACTTATTATATTTCTATTACGTTACATAATATATTCAGTCCCGTTACATTAAGATTACATGCATACATTGCCACCTATTTCATATTTCTATTACGTTACATGTATTCAGTCCCGTTACATTAAGATTACATGCATACATTGCCACCTATTTCATATTTCTATTACGTTACATATATTCAGTCCCGTTACATTAAGATTACATGCATACATTGCCACCTATTGCAATTTTTTTACAAATTTTAATTTTAATATACTTATCACAAACATTAATTTTTGTGTATTATAAGAACAATCATTCAAATTTGATACCTAACATATGTAACTACGAGTATTTAAAATACTTGATTAGATTCAAAGTATTCGATTTTGGTTAGTATCATAGTGATTACTTCGATTAAATTCATTAATTTAAATAGTTTATTCAAAACTTGAATTTTGATTGAACAATCTATGATTTGCAAAATGTCACAGTTTCGTAAGAGTTTTTGTAACGATTAAAACACTTTTCAGATGTATTGTTATGTGGTTGTAATAATCTAGAAACCTTCGCGAGGGTGGAAAGAAGGCATTTCGAAAGTTTAAAACATTTCCTATGCACACGAACAACCTACATGCAAGCAAGCAACATGAAGTGATTTTTATATAAGTAGCCCCCCCCCCCCCCCCCAGGATGGACCAATTTTGTATGAAGTCGAAATTTGTGTTTGTCAACTTTAATGGGGGGGGGGGGGGGGGGTGACACCACGTTGTCCGCCCTATCCGTCCCAGGTGCCACCCATGCTGGCCTAAGCTACGCTTGCGGTCAGTAGACGGATAACACAACGGGAGGGGCGTAATGGGTTAGGGTAGGACGGGCTCCAGCAGAATATTTACCACAATGGGGGCGGAATAGGACAGGGTGGGACGGTTCTAGCAGAATATTTACCACAACGGAGGGGGTAGAACGGGGTAGGATGGGGTGGGGCGAAACGGAATACCATAATGGTCACTGACCACGAGGTACAATAATGATAAACTGAATATTGTCCTGATTTTATTTATTCAGACTTCTCGACCAGGGACCGCCCGCACGCTGGCTCGCTTATTGACCGGCGGACCATCGCGGACCATCTTCTAGCCTCTTGCGGACCACTGGTTGGGAAACCCTGATCTAGAGGATGTGACTAAATGCCTCTCTTGTTGTAAAGCGCTCTCCTCACGACACTGCATGTAGTGACTGCGGCAGTGACTCCAGAGAGCGTGGAGTTGAGCAAACTAGCGCTGTCTCGTTTGTTAAAGGGCCGCTAGAACGAGACAGCGCTAGTTCGCTCAAACCCACACTCTCTGCAGTCACTGCCGCAGTCACTACATGCAGTGTCGTGTGTAGGCCGCTTCAAGCGGATTGAGCATGTACAATAAAATCACGTGCTTGCCGTCAAGCCGCTTGACCGTGTCGGACCATTTAGGTACTTGTATAGTCAGTGGCGTAGCTAGGAGGGGGGAGGGTGGGTTAAAAAATTAGACCCTTTATTAGGCTCCTCTAGCACACTACTAAAATATATTTTATTGGCTTTGCACGGTAATAATGTAAGTATCTTAAAAATTAAGAGGAAACACGTGGAAGGGAATTACTTTTCTCAGGGACTCCTCTGTGGAGCTAATGTAATAAAAAAGATGGTCTGACCGATAAAAGGTCATGTGGTACTCCGAAAAAGTTGAGTTGCCTTCCAGTTATACCAGCGCATCTTCAAGAAAAAAACCTCTGGCAGGACTGCGATCCTTTCAGCTAACCTGGAGTGTTTAAAGACTTGTAAAAGGATTAACGGGCGGTTGAGGAAACAATTAGTTTCCGTTGGTTTATTGTTAAAGTACACAAAAAGTTATTTGACTTTTATTGCGTTAACGTCTTGTACGGTTGGAATTTAAGAATTCGGCTAAGAATGCAAATCTGACGCCGCGCCTGTCAAGCTATCTTCGTAGGTACTTGAAGTTTGTTAAAAGGCTACTTTTGTAATTAGGTTTTGAATTCAAGAATTCATCAAAGGATGGCGCCATTTACGTTAGCAGATCGCATGAGTACATAAGTAGTACGGATTTATAAATTTGAGTATCTCTCCGGATGTGAAAATATTGATGGTAATACTTAGAGTTGTGAATAATAGTATCATATATATTACATATGACTTCATTGCCTGTCGCGATTACTTTGTCCCAGTGACTAGCTGTCACTGGATCATAGAGGATCTGAGGAACGGGCTATTTTTGAAACCAGCTTCTATGGGATTTATAAAACAGTCACCAGCACTGGGCGAAGCCGAATCAAAAGCTGGGCCTAGCAGCAAAAACCTACGGAGCGGGTTTTAACATTCAATAGATTTATTAATTGTTCTCTGCGAACTTATCATTTGGTTTGACGTTTTGACAGATGTTATGAAGAGAACTCCGTACATTTTATGCCTTCTGTACCTGTTTTAGAAGTGTAATGGTAATGGTAATTATTATAATCTACAAGTACAAGTATATTACATTGGATTTAGTCATAGACGTTGAACATTATAATGATTATTGATCAAGAAGATGGATCAAGGACAAAATATTTATGAGATGTAATATTTTTGGTATGCCTCGTTATTTTCCTGTGCCATTCGTGTGGAAAACGTTATTTTTTTAAATGATTTTCGGCTATGTAATTATCGTTTTTTCGCACACATAAAATTGTGTCCCGTCTTTCTGGTTTATAAAAAATGGTCTGTTTTTTCGGATTGAAATTTTCAAAAAATCGCCAGCGTTTCAAAAATACGATTAAAAAAAATACGGAATGTCTTAGAATATTTGCCTAAACCGGATTTTTTTTTTTAAATGTGATGCTAGTGACCTACTATTTTGCTACAGTTGCCTCTTCCTCATATCATTAACTTCCGCGGTATTGACATAATAATAAATTCTAGTAGATAATCAATCTCCGTTATGCGTAAACCGCTGCAATACGATTCGAACCTTGGTTTTAATGTGCATTTCTCATTTCACTTTCTCGTCTCTCGTTCAATTTCGCTTCGAGTAGACCTGAGGTTCAATGCATTTAATATCGTGTTTTACAGCGTGATCTCGATACTAGATTATTAATGGATTATTGTTATCCATTTTCTTTTTATTACGTCAGCTCAAAAGCAAAGCTGGAAAATTACATTACGAGGAAACGCGAACGCCGAGAAATTTGAACACATAATAGTATTTTACATAATTTTTGCCGTCAATTTGGCGGTTACCTCCGCGGATAATGAGCGAAAGGGACAACTTGCACTTCAGGCATCTAAAAAAATATCAAAATCGAGGTTTTGAATTCCTCTGTTTTCTCTGCCAAGACTGGACCGATTTTTAAGATTTTTTCACCGATTTTATTAGAAGAAAATATCTGTCTTTAAGTTTTTCTTTTTAAAAATACATTGTAAGTTTGTAGACCGGACCTCTTTTGATTTAAGAAATTTCGGATGGTCCTAACCTCTATTTTTTTTTATTTACATTAGCTCCACACTGGAGACCCCGGGGAAAAAATCCCTGTGTCATCTTAATGATCTTTTTAGGGAAAGGAAGGAAGGGTGGTTCTGGGAAGGAAAAAGATACGAAGGGTGGGTAGCAATCTGGCGGCAGGGCTGGGCAGTATACAAATAAGTACGTATTTTGTATTTGTATTTCAATTACTTCCTAAAAATATATTTTGTAGTTGGTATGATACCCAGGGCCGGATTAACCATGTCGGGGCCCCTAGGCAGTGCACGCCTCGGGGCCCCTTTACCAATGGAGGACTAACGGCGGGGGGAGGGAGGGGGGGGGAGGGAGGGGGGGGGAGTTGAAGGTGCCTACAAACGCCTCCTTGTTCCCTTGATCAAATCCTTAACAAGGCTTTAAGGGAGGGGGGGGGGGGGGGGGGTAAGGTTTAAAAAAAAATGAAGTTTTTTCTGAATGTCAGTATATTGAATATTGTGTCAAAATTTCAAGTAAATCGGAACAAAACTAACGAAGATGCAGCGTTTCAAGCGACCGGCCCTCAGGGGCCATCCATAAATTACGTCACACGAATTTCGTGATTTTTGACCCCCTTGTAAAATTGTAAAATTACATCAACTTCACTAAGGGGGGGGGGGTTCATTCAACTTTGCCACCCCGGGCTTCTGACGGGCTTAGTCCGCCACTGTACTTTACCCTTTTCTAACTGCCAAAATTATTTTTTTTCTACCAAAACGTAATTTTATTCATAATTAATCTGTTCTTTTACAACATTACGAAAGGTATGGCATCACCCCGTTCAATAAAAAAACGAATACAATACAATAAAATACAATAATCCTTTATCGCACATAAAAGGACACACATAGAAACAAAATATATAGATAGCGTCTTGTCACTAAAGTGATCTCTTCCAGACAACCTTTCCCAAAGAATTTTATCAAGCAGATAGATAGTTCATACTGAAGCTTATACAACATTTATATTTTAAACATATAATTAGAAATACAAGCAAAAAATAAAACAAAACATATGCCAATATAAACTACACACGACACCTTCAATCACTTCAGATACTAAGCAATGTTGCAACAATTAGAAGGAAAGAAAAGTAAAATACAAGTATGTTTATATGCATATTTGTTTTCATTATAGACTTTTATTTATTATTTGTGAATGATGTGAACGTTAGTATTTATTGGGTTATAACCTAATTATTGTTTTTTCTTTAATGCGTGTACCTAATGTTATTAACCTGTAAATGTTCCTAATAAAAAAAATTAAAACATCTTGAAAGCTGACTTTTTCCGAAACTTCGTTGCTCACTAATTGAAGCAAGTCATTTTTTCTCGGGGCGCGGGGCCCCCAGCCGATGCGGGGCCCCTAGGCAGTTGCCTACTCTGCCTTAGGGATAATCCGGTACTGATGATACCTAATATGTATGGTACCTGATGCTGAGGTATTTTGTAATTTGTAATTCAAATACTTATGGCTTCAAAATACATTTTCAAATACATTTAGCGACCTTAATAATGATAATGAAAAATAAACTGACAGAGATAATTCATAGACTAAAAACGCTAGAATCCAGAGCAATATATTATGTATGTTAATATTTAGAGTTGGCAACACGTCCTGTGCTATAATAGCACTGTTATTGTATATTTTTTTAATCATATTATATTATGCTTGTCATTGCTTTGTATTTTACATTTTTGTATCATAGTATTAGATCAAGCACTAGAGGAATAATTTGAGTGATTACTAGATTATTTTAAAGTTAATTACAGTAGAGCGCACTTGAAGTGAAATAACACAAAACTGCGCTATACAAATGTCGTGTTATTATAATAATAATTATTATTATCTAACATTTGGGTCCTATACCACAAAACTTTACAAGTGGAGCGGTGATGAGATGTGTCTTTTTAAAAATATGATTGGTCAATTTTTGCACGTCTCTGTTTCACTCTGCTCAACTTTGCTTCTATGGAAACGTACCCGATAAGGGTATAGGCTCAGAGTAACAGGGAATAGGTCTCGCAAGTTAAGTTGACTTCATCACAGTACTCATACAGATGCAAAACTTTCATACAGCGTGTTTCGTTTTAGGTTTAAAAAAAAAACAATTAATAATTATTTCACAATTGAGAATTCGAAGCCAAAGCGTGTTCAAGTCGGTTACATAAAACTTATTTTGTATTACAACATTTTTATTGAAATAAGTACTATCAAAATAGAGTTTATTAAATAAAAAATGTGATAATCTTCAGGATTGACTTCAAATGGGTATTCGTAAATAACATTCGTAAATGACAAGGTTAAAAAGAATATTGTGTTAATTAAAAAGATTAATTTATCATAATATACATAATATTTTATTAAGTAAATAATCCACAAACCGCCACATGCCGCTACACGTTTAATAAGCATAGATTTTGAAAAGTAAACTACTTAATTACCAAAATAAACATCGGTTTCTGTCGGGAATCGGGATAGACGGAAAAATATGCATTAAAATTCAATTTTCATTCAAAGTTTAAAATTTCCCATATAAAACACCTCCATTGTCGCCTTTTTTTGTATGGATTTGACATTTGTAAAGTTTCGTTTCAAACTCAACACGCATGAATTACATAGTTTACCTAAACTAAGAACCCAATAACCTATTTTGTCTAAGTAAATAAGTAGTTTTTTCTTGTAGTAATTGTTTAAATGAAGTGTGATTTCCATAATATGTGCTTAAAAACTTGTTTGCTTATGAATAATTTAATTTTTTTTAATTATGTGTTAGCAATCATCAGCAACAGTAGGTAATTATTTAGTTATGTATCAGTCATCATCAGCAACTATCTACACGTATATTATCTAAAATATAACAGATTACTAACACAAAGATACAAAAGATTTGAAGTAGAATAAGTTAAATACTAGGTAGTATGTGATACTCCAGTTGCCCTAGACGTCAAATGATACAAGTCATTTATGCTTAAAAGTTGACCACCGTTTTTTATATTATGCATAAAATAATTAAACACGCGGAATAAAATTTCACGAGTTTGACCATTCAGTGATTTGCCATGTCCCGTTTTGAACCATGATGTCGTAATAAATATTACACTTGCACACTTTACAAACACTATTAATCATTTCAAATTTAAAAACTAGTCATCATTTCACTTGCGATACGAAGGTATGTGTAGGTATGTTTACATCACATTTACGAATTGAATGAATAGGACACCCCGTAAGTGCACCAAAACAATATGCTATCAGCGCCATAAAAACTTGCTGTCTCTTCTGCACTAGTTACAATAAGTGGGCAATAATAATAAAATAAGCAAGACAGAGGATAAGTAGGCGTAGTTTGAAGACACACGGATACACCAATACATCAATTCTAAGCATTTTTATTGCTTTCATCTCTCGTTGCGTTACCTACACTTACGACAATTTATTGCAACCGAAGGTTCTACAAAACCAAATGTATTTTGGATTTTGTATTTGAAATAAAAAAATGGTTAAGATACTGTATTTTGTATTTCAAATACACGACTTGAAAGTATTTTGTATTTCGTATTTTAAATACGTGCGAAAAAGTATTTTGTAATTTGTATTTTAATTACGGCAAAGCATGTATTTTTGCCCAGCCCTGTCTGGGGATCAGTGTGTCCCGGAGTGACGGAGGTATGAATCCATTCCTCCAAATGCAGTGCAAGGCAATTGGTTGAGAGAGTCTGGCTGGAGAGGTCAGAAGACCTCTTTCAACCAGTCCTATGGATCCGGCCAGCCACGCAGCAGGTGGGCAGATGCATCCGCCACCAGGACCCGAACAAACATCACCCTATGAACCCGGGCATTTCTGCAAAGTCACAACCGTAGCGAACTACTTGGAGTGACCTACGGCAGAGGTGTTGGTTATCCAATAAATGGTTCCCGGGACGGCGGTAACCGACTCCCAAATTACTAAGAAGTAACTAATCAAAAAATACAAAACGTAAGAACATAGCAGTGATTGATTTCTATATTAGGTATATTAAAAAATATTTGCAATAGTCCAGCCGGGGAATTGAACTCACAACGCCTGGGGGGACCCAGACGCGATGTCAATTCAGTCACTGATCGGCCAAATTATTATTTTTTTTATACCTCACAAGAGTCTCAGCTGCTCCCGCCTGGAGCCAGTGAGACTATGACATCCCCAATTGGGGTATGTTATGAGGCTGAAGGTAGTGGTAGTGGGGAGTGGAAGTGGGAAGGGGAAGCAGATGGGGAAGGGGAAGAGGAAGGTGGGGAAGTACCTGGCTATTCAGATCTGGTCACCAAACACGGCTAAAGCCATTTCAAGCAACGTTTCAATTCTGAATGGTGGTCTTATAACAGGGCGATACTGAGAGTATCTTCCACTCTGGAACGTGCCGCAAATATACTATATATTATATTATTTTTTACATTATTTAACTGTGAAATAAAATATATAAAATAAAATTTATTTGCGCACGCCAGGTTCGAACCCGTGACCTTCGGATTGCGAGTCGAATACTGCCCAGTATTTACCTCGGGACCACGGAGGCCGTCAATAGGCCTATCTATAATAAATTTATCTATGATAAAACGCAACAATGGTATGAGATGTTGTGAATTTTTATTCCCTTATAAAAGCCCTTGTATACGTAGACTATGGATTTTGGCGCAGACGTTATAACAACGAGCTATATACTCTGTTATCTAAACGTCACAAAATTTATAAAACTTCGGTGGCTGGGTCATGTAGAGAGAACGACCGAGCATCAAGCACCAAAGTCCCTGCTGAACTCAGGACCGATAGGGCGAAGGAGCCTGGGAAGGCCAAGATTAATATGGAGCGACAACGTTCTCAAAGATGTATCTATCTTGGAGCTTCTAAACTGGAGAGAGCTGGCACAAAACCGAGATGAGTGGAGGAACTCTTGAGGAGGACAAGACCCACCAGGGGTTGTAGAGCCAAGAGTGATGATGATACATCGACGATATACCGTCGCTCACATTAATTAAATTAACCTTTATTGCTGTTAAATTATAAACATTTTTCTAATCTAATTAATATATATTTTAAATATTATTCTAAATAATCAGCGTTTGGGTCATTATTTTTAGAAACAGCTTGTCTTTCGACATAGGTCTCCTCTAAAGATTTCCACTTTTCTCTATCCTTTGCAACTCTGATCCATTCTGGACCAGCCACCTTTTTTAGATCATCTTCCCATCTTTTTGTTTGTCCATCTTTGTTTCTTTTACCGTCTCTTGGATACCACTCTGTTACTATTCTGGTCCATTTCTCTTGCCTCCTTTCTCTCAACATATGTCCAGTCCATCGCCATTTTAGTGTTCGATGTACAGAATGTACCTGTTTGAATTGAGTTCTGTTTTTGATTTGTGTTAACTTTACTTTATCTCTTCTATTAACTCCAATGTCACTTCTTTCTATGCTATTCTTAGTTTATTTGTTAAGGTTTTCTTTAGTGTCCATGTTTGACTACCAATACGTTAAACGGGGCAGAGTACATGCGTTATAGACTTTTCTTTTAGCTTTTATTGGCATATCTCTGTCCTTCATAACTTCACTGAGCGACCAGTATCTCTTCCAAGTATTGACTATCCTCCTATCAATTTCTTTGTCCATGGTTTTGTTGGGTGATATAAGTTGTCCTAAGTAGATGTACTCGTCTACGTATTCTATTTGTTGTGTGTTTACTACGATATCATGTGTCTTTGAGGAATTAGTCATGCATTTTGTCTTGGTGATGTTCATTGACAGCCCTGCCTTCGCACTCTGATCTGATAACTGTTGTAACATATGTTGTGGCTATCTTGGGCACTCAGAGAACAGTATCAGATCGTCTGCAAAACGTAGATGGCTTAGATTTTCGCCATTAATATTGAAACCATTCTAGGTTTCGAAATATCATCTCCAGGACTGCCAAAAATAGTTTGGGCGAGATAGGATCACCTTGTCAGACGCCTCGCTCTATGGGGAATTCTTCGCTTGTTTTCTCCAGTCTAACTTGTGCTGTACTTCTAGAGTATATATATTCCTCAATATTCTCGTGTATTTGTGTTGTATTACCTGACTGTGTAAGGCTTCCCAGATGTAATCGTGCTCCAATATACAATATCCTCCGATATACCGTCGCTCACATTATAACACCGCGTATCTCAAAAAACACGAAATTTGACGGCCTCCGTTGTCGAGGGGTAAGGCTCTTGTCTCTTTTATATTGTGGTGCCATAGAGAGCGTATTTTCGAACAGTTTAAGAATTGGTGCATGCAAATCGGATGTATAGTTTTTTTAATATGTTGTCAACCATCTTGAAAAAAATTCGAGTGCAGTTTACACGCGGTAGAGGCGAAACTTTACCAAAACAATCTCAATCAATACTTGAAAAGTGAGATCATAATCAAAGTGACCAATGAACGCAGACCTCGCGTAATTTCCGTTTCATATCTCAACCAATAGGATCCCTTAAAAGTGACATCATAATCAAATAGGTCAATGAACGCAGTGCAGGTGCAGTAATCGTCATTTCCGTGTCATCCGAATTTCATTCCATTTCACTTTAAGTAAAAGTAAACATTCGTTCATTCACAAAAAGGAGTTTCGAGAAAAACGCGTTCAAAGTTTTGCTGAAGGATAATTCAACACACAAACTGTTTCAAACGGTTTCACATAAAATGCTGTATCTCCGTCAATTTTAAAATTATTTAAAACATTTAGTGAGAGCATTTTTAACAAATGCATCTTTCATAAAATGAAATTAAAAAAAATGACAATATTTTTTTTTGCAGTGCCTTAATAAACTAAACTGTTTTTTGTTCCTCCTAAAAACCTAACTAACTCGGTCCTGGCACACACTCTTTGCCTCACTCACATTCATACATCGTCTCATACATACTCTTCTATTATTCTGACTTTTGACATGGCTCGACTCAAGTATCTGATACACTTGATCCTTGATCGTGCCATGTCTTCCTCGGGCGTCCCCGACTTCTTCTACCATTCACATTCGCGACATATATTCTTCTTACACTGCTTTCCTCGTCCATTCGCTCTACACGCCCAAACCATCTGAGGATCCCTTTCTCATTATGCTTACGTTCTTTGCGGATATCCACATTTCCCAGGGATCTCATTTCAACAGCTTTTGTTTACTGTCATTCTTTCTCAGCCAGTTCCATGCCTCACTGCCATATATCAGGGTAGGTACCAGGACTCCACTGTGGACTGCTTCGCTTCTTTTGACAATTTGTTATTAGCGCCAACGGCATTCAGTGGAGTTACCTGCGTTCACCCATCTTTCAATATCCCTATAAGCCTTCCAATCTCAGTGGAAAATGTAATACGCGGTGTTGTGTACTCAAAGATATTGAAATATAAGAGATGTGCTATCCGCAGTTTTTACTGGGTTGGACTGCGCTTCCTGGTGTCGCCGATATGTTTACGAATTAATTAACGAATAAACTAAATGAACGAATAATTAACGAATAAACTAAACGAACGTAGAACTATTTAAACGAATTCTTTCCGTATTCAAACTATATTATTAAGCAATAATACTTTTTTATTTCTTTTTTTTACACAAGCTCCACACGGGAGACTCCGAGGAAAATAATTTCCCTCAGGACCTATGTCATCTTTGGGGATGCTGTGTGGAGGGTTTTTAAGGAAAGGAATGAGAGAAATAAAGGTTCCCAGGGCGGCGGTACCCATTCCCGCCTCCCAAATTGAGAAACTACTACTAAATGAACAAATTCTTTTCGTACGCAAACTACTCCGACTAGGTAGTAGTCTGCCGACAATCGCGCGGACATCATAGCATATCTCTTTTGTATTTCATTATCTTTGGGTATGGTGTAAGCGACGATTTATTGCAATTACATTTAGAAACCGATCAGCATTTTTACCTCACAGTTTTTAGACAATTACAACACAAGATTCAACCCATATTGCGTAATAGGTATATAATGAAACAAATGACAATTCTACAAAAAAGAGCTATGAGAACTATATTGAAGAAAAATAGGTACACTTCAGTCAAGAAAATGTTGAAGGAGTTAAATATCTTGTCATTTAAACAAATTATTTACTTCAATACTATATTGTTAATCTACAAAATAATCAATGGCCATACGTCTATTGAATTCCTAAGAAAAAATGATAAACTACAAATCAAACATACACATGAGACGAGGAAAAGAAATGAACTTAGAATTCCCTTCCGGAACACTATTGATACAACTAACATACTCGACTTTGTTTTTTTAGTTTGTTTTGGTTTATTTGTTCTCTTTTTCTTTTTAGTCTCACAATGCTACTTTGCTTCGCTCAGAAGGCTGAACTGAACTGCATCTATCTATTTTGTTATGTTTCTTTTTCCCCTTCTGGGGGTGCGCTAGACCTCGTCCTTGCATCAACAGGAGTCGGTCGACGATGGCACGGTGCCCTCTAAAATCAATTGCGCCACCCCCAGCAACATGTGCAGGCTTTAGGTTTGGGGGGGCGACCTCGGCTCTCCTTCGCCTTGCCTCCGGCTACTCGACGTTGAATTCCTTAGGGTCGCCGGGTATTTCCCCCCAGTCTCCAATTTACTTTTCTTTGAGGCATCATCGAGGAACCGGCTAAGGGGCGCGGAAGCTGAGTGTGGTTCACGACTAGACCGAACGTCATGCGCATTCTTGCTGGGACTGCCAATCGATTGGAGAGGACTCCCAACCGTTTGCCATGCCCTTATTATTTATCTACTGTGTCTTCCTCCCAAACAGGTGCTTGTAGGATACGCTGGATACAATCACCCAGCGCTTACCACCTCGTGGACTTTCACCAACCTGTCCCACTGTCTTGTCTATATTTTGTCATACTAATACATATTGTATCTGTATTTCCTGCTAAGCACTTGCATGCTGCTTATTAACTACGTATGCAGGGACATTGGAGGTTTAGTTTCGTTTTCAAATGTAGAGTCGTTTTTACCAAAAAAATTAGAGTCCTTGCAAGAGCCTTGAAGGGGTAACCATCTGTTACCTATACCAGGGCGGGTAAGTGGTGGGTCCTCCAATTCCCTTCCGGAAAAAAAACACAGAGTCAAAAGTCATTGATGTACGGAGAATTATTTGGAGAATTACCTGAAGAAATAAAATTGGAAGAGAGCATAACGGCATTTAAAATTAAATTGCGAAGATATGTGATTGATTTGGTATGGATGTGTTATTTTAAGTGTACCTATGTATATATAAGGATTGTATTAGGACATAGATAACTATATACCTATTTAAAATATCGCAATAAACAATAACAATATCCCGTTGCTAGTATTTATACTCTAATCGAATTTGAAAAGTGGCAATTTGTTTGACATTGAATTGTCGAGACTAATCGACTTTTTCTCGGTTTGATATCTTTGAAAGAAAATCAATGAATCTGTCGCACTAGTTAACTAGCCGTATCTAAATAATAATGAATCGGCTCTTTCGATAATTCTATTCTTAATAATCTCACCGAAATATCTTAATTCTAAATTTGATAATCCGTTTTCTAAAGCTGTAAAAACTCGCGAATGGTGGGCTCTGGCGTTGTGAAAGTACAGCTTGGTCGCCGAGAAATTTAAATAATAGGTTTTTTTTTAATGGGACAAACATATTAAAAAAAACCGTAAAAGACTCAGATCAATTGCTGGCAGAATGTACACATTAAATTTTTTCCTATCAATTGAAACCCTTAAAATAATTTATATGTCACTGGCAGAATCTATTATAAGATATGGATTAACAATATGGGGAAATACTACTATAACCAATCTGAAACAAGTCCAAGTTGTACAAAACGCAATTGTAAAATTATTAGCGTCCCTAATATTTTCAAACGGAGACATAATACACCGTTGCTGTTTCAAAGTGCCAAAATTTTGCCTGTCAAGGCAATACTATGGGACAAAATTATAATTCAGCATATAGTCCAGTCAAGGAAGGAGGTGTAGTAAGTGTAAGTCCTGACATCTAGGTGGTGAGCTAGGGGGGGAGGGGGGGGGGGAGGTCCCAATTTTCGGCTTTCCGCTTGTATCTCAAAAACGGTGCGTCGCAGAGGAAATTTTTTTCAGAATAAGTAAAAGCTTATAAAATTATCTATAACTTTTATTCTTTATGTAATTTTATAAATCCCAGCCGTTTTTGAGTTACACGCTCCACAAATGTAGATATTTTCGAAAAAAATCATTTTACCTCACACTTTTCATCAAACATTCCTTCATATCGTCTAAAATATTCATCACACATAAAAAATTGTTGGAAACAAGTTGTAAATAATTTAATTACCTTTTAGAATATGTATACATATGCATAAAAATCTCCAACCAGTAAATATTTTCAGCAATTTAAACTTTTTTCGTAAAATGTCATTTTCAGAAAAAGCTGTTTTAATCTTATTACTGACCCACAGCTTTTGTTCGTTCACCTAATAATATGTGTGACCACACTTTAAATCCAGTTATTAAATAAAGTAGACAAGAATCGTATTCGTTAAAAAATTTTAAATAGTGTTTTATAATGATAATGATAATTACGTGATGATAATTTTATAATATTTCGTTATATTAAGCACATAAATTATAAACCTCATTTCACTATGTCACTCTATTATCACTGCTCTCAATTACATCATGTTACACTCTCATCCTTTTTGGACGTGAGGGTCCTGGTAAGCGTTGTTCATCCATGGCATATTCATCCTCAGTAGTGGATGGTTCTTATTAAATGGGTTCTACTTCGTCTTCATCGTCGTCCTCGGCAACAGGCACGCTATTGAGGGTGGAGACAAGCTGCAGAACAGGTTAGCATTGCTTTTCGGCATCCACATTTGCCAATTGCTCAATTCTTGGTGCAGCGGCGAAATATCATATTCAGAAAGACCTCCGGTGCTGGTGGATCTTCTGTTATAATAGCCACCAGGGTCTCTATACATCTCGTCTCGGATACAAGCGGAAAACCAAAAACTGGGACCATCCCCCCCCTCCCCCCCCCCCTAGCTCACCACCTAGACGTCAGGACTTTTAGTATGTTCACACCCTAAGCACCCTAAACAAGTTTCTGAAGGAATCACTTAGGTCCCTGCTCACGCACTATACATCTCCTTTTGGAGCATTTATTGACTGGACTAATATATTTACCCCGCAGCATAAAGAGAAATTAGAACATAAATACACCACTAGATTCACGCGCAACGATCGAAATTTAACAATAAGTACGGACACAGAACGTTTGAATAATCATACCGAAGATATTTAAGAGTGTAGCAGCCCTTTGAATATTTTCAAAATCGGTGATTTTAGTTTCGCACATTCACGTAACATCGCCCGTGTCGTTTCTTGAATTTGGAAACGTAAAATCCTCGACGAATCTGTAAATAATTTCATAACGCCTCTTCTAATCTAATTCCGCGGCATTTGTTCCTCGCGTCAAGTCGTAAGGCGTCGACTTTACCGTGAAACTCATGTGTAATTATGTTCACAAAAGAAGCACCGTTCTCAGGGGTATAAAATCAGTTTTATTTGAGTTTTGGCACAAAGGAATATATTTCAATGGAAATTATGTCTTTTTCATCTCAAAGTATGTATTTAAACGATTAAAACGTATTTTGCGGTTAGTAAATACTACTTAGATGAATCGAAATTTTTTTTTTTATTGATTATCACAAAGAAAAAAATATTTTTGTCTTTGATTTTCTTTGACAACTTGACATATTTATCGTGCATAATATAAGGGTTGAATAGACGATTATGTATGTACTTTTATTAGTACATTTTTTTTAAACTTTTTATTTATTTATTTAATATTTGTATGTTTTTACAATAAGTGTGTACATTTATTTTACATGTTAAACAGTGCTGCAATGAATATAAAAATAGCCGTTTCGCACCATAAAGAGACAAGGATCTTGTGGTTGGTGAAGGAAATCATACTTATTTATAAGTTATTATGTAAATAATAAAATGATAAAATATTTCAAACAATAATAAAAAGATAAGTAAGAAAAACATAAGAAAAATTCCATATTATGTTTAAATATATTATAACACAATAATATATATGCATGGTGTCCGGGTAACTAGTAGTGGATTCAAGCGGGAAACTGGTTACTGTGTGGAAGATGTATTTTTTTTTATTTGAACTTTCGTTTTCGAACTAATCGAGTTCGAAGACTAAGGACGAGTTGTTTTAAAAAAATTGAACAATTCATAAAATATTTTAAGATAATATTCACGTTTTTTGTAAGTTCTACACAAGTTCTGTTATTATAACATTATAAACCAGTTGCTTCATAAAAATGAAATATCACAGAACTTGAATAAAACTTTCACAGAACTCGAAAATTTACTTCAAATATTTGATGAATTGTTCATTTTTTTTTTAAACCCATCATAAATTTTTAAGGATATTTTTTTTTCAATCGGTTACTTGTGCGTTACTTCCAGATCAGACAGCCTGGCTATTCAGATCTAGTCACCAAACACGGCTAAGGCCACAGCAAGCAACGTTTCAATCCTGAATGGTGGTCTAATATTTTTAAATTTCTAACCGACAGTTGATCCGCCCACAATTGCCTCCCCCGAAATGATATTTACTATAAAATAATATATTTTTTTGCTTTATTTACCAATTTCGAACTTAAAATCGACTTCAAAAATACCCCTAATATTAAGTTTATATGAATATCATACGAATTTATACACAGTAAAGATTTTTTGTAAACATGTGCTGGTGTAAGGGTATATATTAGTACACATGTGCTGGGTAAGAGTATATATTAGGTCCTTACATATGAAATTGGCGTTTTGCCGTACTGGCAAATTGATCTCAAATATCTTCTCTTTGGTTAGGAATTTGATTAGATTTGGTTAGGACCTTGCCCCAACAGATTACCATTTTTTTCGAAATTTGGATAACTTCTTGTAAGGGAAAAAATTTAACTCCGATGGGGCAGTCCAAACCGCCTTCAAAGATTTTATTGATTCGATGAACTACCTATGAGATGGCAAAAGTGTATAGATAGCAATGGTACATACTTTGATTAAATAAATATATTATATTTAAAAAAAATCGAGTTTATGTTCCTCCCATACAAAACGCCAATTTCATATGTAAGGAACTAATATATAGTCAAGTATGTTTTTCGTTGAATGAAAATGTGTTTTCATTTGAATGAAAATATGTTTTATTCTTTGTTATTCGGCAGTACATCCTCACTGCTCATCCCTTCGGGGTCACTTAGTTATATTTTGTCTAATAAGGTATACCGTATTTTCCCTAAGCCGATTGCATATTGTAAATAAGTATGCAGGGGAATGCAATTGTCGGCGGATCAATTGTCATGGGACCCGCAAATATACCATAGAATATTTAAAAATTAGTTTATTGTGGAATAACACAAACCAATCAAATAAAATTTAACGCTAGTCGAGAGCCTTACCAAAAATGTCAAAACTAGTAATGAAAGAAATATTTTATAAATAAATATTTCTAAAAGTGAACAAAACTACGATGTAAGTAATAATTTTTATGTAAATAATTTAACGAAATTACGTTAAGATATTTTTAAAATATAATATAATATTAAATGTTTATGTTGAATATCCCTGAAGCCAACGTTGACCGAACTCGCCCGCGCAAATATTGTGAATGGTAAATTAAGGAACATTGGTAAAAAAGTCAATTTAATAATTCTCACAATGTATTCAGGTGTAGTAAATGCTTGATCTTTTTGGTGATTCTGTTTTTACTTAAATTACGCGGGAGAGCGTCGCGAACGACCGTCTTGAGCGGACCATTCCCGCGGAGTGAAGTTAAATGAACAAAGTGGTATTTTTATATACTTAGGAATATCAACATAAATCAAGTAAATCATTGGAATTTCATATATATTTTTTTAAATTGACTTATTTAAAATACTGTTTTATTGGATGATATTTTTATTTTATTAACTTACCTGTTTTTTGGTACATTAAAACGATTTTAAAGTTGACTGATTTATGCCGTTTTTTCAATAATATCACATCGTAATTTAGGTAAAAAGGCACTTTAATTAAAAAAAGTAAAAATAAACGGGCATAGATTGAGATGTTTTCTATCTAAAAATATTTTTTTTCTTTTTTTTCTTTCTTGTATATGACCACATAAGAAAAATATTTGCAGGTTGATTGAGATTTGTTGAAAACAGCTATTTTTAAATCAGTTATAAAATAAGAAAAATATTTTTTGATAATATATAATTTTATTTTGAAGGATAGAGCGTGAATGTAACTATCATTCTTTTGGTTTACCTTTTTTTTGTTTGTACATTTATGAACGTAGGCGACTTTGAAAACGCACAAAAACCATTAAATATTGAAAAATCCCTCGTGCCCTATTAATTTATTACCTGACACTATAAAGCATTGTAATTCTATGAATAATGTCAAATATATGGTGAAAAATTGGATATCGGAAAAAAATATTTATATTGATATTGATATGTATGAAAAAATGTTGAATCTGTAGATATGAGATGTAAATTTTAAATTTTTTAAATGTGTATGTAACTAAAATATAAGCACCTGTTGACAGGCCAATTCAATTCGCTTAGCAGGACTTGTTTGTTGATTATAAAAAAAATGAAAAAAATAAATAAAAAAATAAAAAAAATACTGAGCGAAAGGGACAACAGTACTCAAGCTGATAGGCTGGCCGCATACATCAGGTTTTTCCATCCGATTGTCTGATCAGACAACCGCAAGGTCTTCGCGCCATACATTTCATATGAAGAAAGCCCACACACATCTGATTCGAAAACCGGATCGGTAATAAAATAGGCCACGCCCTTCCGCGCAGGCCGTCCAATCCGGTCTGAAAAAGAGCGTGGCTTTACTAGATACATAACTAAAGCGTTGAGCAATGAGCAGGTAGTCAACTTACCCTGCAGGATGTTGTCCCACTCTATCTTGACGAAGTCGTCGCGCTTGGTACTGCTCTGCATATGGAAGAATCCGAGCGAGTGCAACATCTCGTGGACGATGGTGCCGTGGCTCATGCAGCCCAGTCCCACGGGGTGAGGGGTCAGATTCAGTATCTGCGCCTTGCCCTGGTAACCCACGTTCGAGTAGCACCCTCGCCGCTTGCCCTGGACAAACAAGTACATATGTTATTCAATATTATAATATAAAAGAAAGTGTACAAAAGTGTGCGTCCCGCTAAAACTTAGAAACGAGTCCCGGTACGATCAAGGGATTTATATGATGTGGTAGCCCTCTATCTCCCATCCATGAAGAAGGTTCCCTTTTTACTTGAAGGACGTGCTTTTGAAGATATAAGGGGTGGAAGTTTTGCCCTCTAGAATTTTCTAGAACAGTCCAGAACATTCGAGAGAATTCGAGAGCATTCCACAATATTTCAGAACATTCCGGAACATTCTGGAATGTCGTGGAACATTCGGAAACATACTGGAACATCCCAGATCATTGCGGAACATACCAGAACACTTTCGATTATTGTGGAATGTTTTCGATCATTGTGAACCATTCGAAGCCTTTTTTGTATGGGTGGGGCTACCCATTGGTAGGGGTATATAAAGCAAGGTCCGTAGTGGTTCGAACGTCCGTTCAATCTCATATCAACTCCCTCAACGAAGCCGGGTACCCCAGCTTGAGTATTCGAGAGCATTCCACAACAATCCAGAACATTCCGAAACATTCTGGAAAGTTGTGGAATGTTTGGGAATAGGGAATCGGGAACATCATTGTGGAACATTTCAGAATACTCTCGAATGTTGTCTTGAGCGTAGGCGGGTACCCCAGCTAGTAAATAATAAATATGGTTTTTCGTAATAATAAATGAGGTCATGTTATATTCTTACTTGAATAAGTACGTACGCTTCATCATCAGGAGTCTTCTCTTTGAACTTGATACAAGAAGATCTCTGCAGATCTGCCATGCCATCCAATATAGCGTCGAGCTGTTCACCACCTGGAAGGGACAATCATTGAATCATTGCTTCTTTTATATTTAATTTCTTTGCTGGCTGACACCTGTATTTTTACATCTAACTAGACAACTCACTGAAGTCCCGCTTGTTGATGGTGTAGACTACCGTCTTGCCCGGCCAGCGCTTGGAGACGTCGTTCAGGCCGTTCCTGGCCAGCCCGGGCTGTGCCGTCTCCTGCAGCAGGACACTCTGTTGTTGGTCGCTCAGTATGATGTCTCCCTCAAACTTGCCGCTCAGTTCCCAGGTGTTCTGTCCTGCGTCGTGCAGCTCGTCAAATTCTGAGGAAAGTTTCATTTTTAAATATAAAATGTATGTAAAGGGAGAAATGTATTTTTGTTTTGTTCCCAATCCTACTGAGCCTTAGAAACTCCTAGTAACCAAATATGGATTCCTTGCTTAAGGTAGCTTCCTAAAAGGAACTATATATACTTCTTGACGTTAGCGCCGCCAACATTCCAACATTCAGTCTGCGCATGTGCGATGTGAGATATAGACTTGTGTTTCGGCGTAGGCTCAAAAAAATCAACAAAATACAGTGAAAAACCAAGTTTATGTATTTTTTCATTGTATTTGAAAAAACAAATAAAAAATAAGTCTGTTTTTTGTTTTTTGTAATAATAATAAGTCTGTATCAATCTCAAATAGTTATAAGTTTGATAGAAATTGGTTAGATTTTTTTTTAAAGTTTTCCATTCAAAAAGTATGATTCAAAATTATTATAAAAAAATATTCTTTATTGATTTTTAAGCTTTTACATTGAAAATAAGTATCTAATTTTTAATATTTCCTTTTATTTCAATGCATTCATTATCACCTGACTATAATCAGTTTAAATAACACATAAAATGTGAGTTATAATAACAATTTAATCATATTAATTTTTGGGGTCCTCAGCGACCCCGCGCGACACCCCGCGTTAAAAATGCTAATCAACGTAAGGATCAATTGAAAATTCTTCTTCTTCTTTCGTATGGTGGATTTTTTTTTTTTTAATGAGATGGGAGCACCTTATCCTATTGATGGCAGTCCAGAGTTTGCGAGGCAATGAGAACCCAGGCTGTCTCTCAGTGGGGTCTTGCACGAGATGGGCGTTTTTGACGTTGGCTGATTGCCACTCAAGCTTCCACCTATCTTCTGGGGTGAGAGGTGTTCGAAGGAGTCTTTCTCCTTCCGTCCAGAAGGGTTTTCGAGACTTTAAGCGGCATGCCGGGTGAGAAACGACATCATCGTGCAAGGGTATTTCGCTTTTTTGCAGCGCCTTCTTGTATTCCCTCAGTGTTGCAATCTCTCGCCTGATATTTGGCGGGGCTATATTTGCAAGTACGGGGAGCCAGGGAAGAGGAGTCGATTTTAAGGTTCCGCTGATGGTTCGCATTGTGGCATTAAGCTGAACGTCGACCATGGAAGTGTGGGCGCTTCTGGCCCATACTGGAGCACAGTATTCAGCTGCTGAGAAAACCAGGGCAATGGATGCCGTTCTGAGCGTGTTGGCGTCGCATCCCCAGCTAGTACCAGCCAGCTTATTGACTAAGTTTAGTCTTGTCCTGGTTTTTTTGCCCACTGTTTTTTTCCATGTGTTTCCGGTAATTCAGGCTCCTGTCCAAAGTTACTCCAAGATAGCGGGGATGGGGGTCATGGTAAATATTTTTTCCATCAAACTGAACACAGAGTTTTGCGTTTGCCTGTGAATTACTGAGATGGAAAGCTGTCACAACTGTTTTCGACCCATTCGGCTTAAGTCGCCAATTGAGGAAAAATTCTTCCATAGCCTTGAGGTCAGAATTAAGGATCTCTTCTGCTGCATTGAGGGTTTTGGCTTGGACTGTGATGGCGAAGTCATCTGCGTAAGCAAATTTTCTGCCTTCAGTGTGAGGAAGATCTCGTGTATAGATGTTGAAGAGCGATGGGGCCAGCACTGAGCCTTGGGCAAGGCCATTATTCAGGTGCATTTTTTTGCTTTTTAGCCCTCCTAGAAAAACCCTGAAAGTACGGCCAGTTAGTAGTTGCTCAATAAGTCGTACTGTGTTGCCATCCTCTATGGTGTCGTAGAGCTTGACAAGGAGGCCTTTGTGCCACACCGTGTCGTAAGCCGCAGAGAGATCAATGAACGCTGCCGCAGTCTTAAGCCGTTTCTGGAATCCAGATTCGACGTGTGTTGTCAGAGCTAGCACCTGGTCACAGCAGTTACGGCCTGGTCTGAAGCCAGCTTGCTCTTGTGGAACCACTTTCTCCAGAATTGGGGTAAGTCTGCGGAGCACCACTCGCTCTAGGAGTTTGTACATGGTACTTAAAAGCAAGATGGGCCGATAGCTGTTTGGATCTTCTGTTGGCTTGTTGGGTTTGAGGATCGCAATAACTTTAGTTTTTTTCCAGATATTTGGAATTACTCCAGTTTTAAAAATTTCAGTAAACAGTTTTGCGATCCATAACTTTGTCCGTGGCCCAGCATGTTTCAGAAAGTCTGGAAGAACTCCGTCGCATCCAGCTGCTTTCCCAGCTTTTGTTGAAGTGAGGGCGATGTCTACATCATCAGCTGTAACGGCGACCACATCGTTAGGGTTCACCGGCCATTTTAGCCGCGCCGCTTTCAGGGATTTAATTGAACGCGTTAATTGAAAATAGTGACTTCATAGTATATATCAGGGGTGGCCAACTTGATAAGAGCCAAGATCTACCGTTCACTGACAAAACTCTATGCGATCTACCCAGTGGCGTAGCGTGGATTTCAGCCGCCCGGGGCGGAGGAAAATTAGGCCGCCCCCTTAATTGGGTACAATTTACCCGCAGATTTTCAAGCGCCGGGCGTTGGAGGGGTACATGGAAATTCTATTTTTTCATACCACCTCATTTTATGCCGATTTTTATAATCACATGTGACGAGTACTCTTCCAATAAAAATCATGTTATTTTTTTTACATCGACTCCATATCCTGAGGAAAGAAATTTAGGAAAAAAAAATTCCCTCCGGGCCTTTGTCATCTTCGAAGATGCTGCGTGGAGAGTGGTTTTGAGGAGAGGAAGGAGTGAACAGGGGTCAGAAAATCGAGAATGGTATCCACGTATTTTTACACTGAGTTGAGGGAACAAGGCATATTTTAGCTTAAGATAGATTCTGCGTCCCCCAAATAAAAGTTACTCACGGAACAGTCAATTCATGAGAATTTCGCAGCATTTGGAATGCAACTCAAATGTAAAGCTTCCCTCGGTACACGATAAATCTGCAACATGTTATTTTAATTTATCGTTATATTCTGAGCACAAAACTGGATTAAATTAAATCTCTATGCAGCGATTTTAAACTACACTCAGAACATTAAAATGGATTTTCTTTGATTCTGGCAGCACGTACATAGTCCTCAACTAACTAAAAACTTCATTTGCAATGTGTCAGGAGATGAATCCACAACTGGAATTTTACATTCTGAACACAAAACTGGTTTAAGTCAAATCTGTTTGGGGCGAATTAAAACAACACTCGAATCAAAATGCTTTTAATTTATTCTGGCAGCACATACATAGTCTGCCACTAGAATTTTGTAACTGCACTTCGAATAAGAGAATGTTTTCCTTCGAAATATGTCAGCAGATGAATCCACAACAACTGGTTTTAAATTAAGAGTTAATCTATTTGCGAGTCACCAGCTTTGATTAGTATTACTTTCATAATATACGCATGGTTTTCCTACGAATTATGAATTTTGGGGACCCGGCGGCCCGGCCCCCATTTTTTTTTTTTTTTTAACACTCACAGAAAATGGAAAAAATAGGAAGATAATTCCCCTAAGGGCCTGTGTCATCTTTGGGGATCCTGTGTGGAGGATCAATTTGGGGGCAAAAGAAGAAGAAGTAGTAGGAAGGAAAAGGTATGAGGGGTGGGTAGGAATCTGGGTTCACTGTGTCCAGGAGTAACGGACGTATGAATCAATCCCTCCCACTGCGGGTAAGGCGATATTCCAAGAGTCCTGCTGGAGAGGTCTACAGGTTTTCCTCAATCAGTCTCTCCCGATCCGGCCTGCCACGAAGTTGGTATATACGCCGCCAAGATCCGGACAAACCTCACCCCATGAACCCGGGAATCCCTGTTTAGTCACCAAACGTAGCGATGGCAGTGGTGTTGGTAAACCAATAAATGGTTTCCGGGCGGCGGTACCCATACCCTTAAATAATAATCATGCCCACCTACGAAAATTTAAATAATAATAATATCTAGTAAAACATTTATCCACTTCATTCCATGGATTGATGTGTTTCGATGGATCATCACACCATTCATGTGTTCAAAGTACAAAAATAGGATGAAAACCATTTTCGTGTTCTTTGAATCAATTAAAGCTGAGGACTCTCGCGCAGATTAACTCTTAGGTTAAAACCAGTTTCATATTCCGAATGATCTGTCAAAATTCCAGTAGCGGATTAATCTACAGACGCATTTGGAAGAAAATCGTTCTAATATTTCGAGTGGAGTTTAAAATTTTGTTTCAAACCATTCTTCAAAATTCGTATTTTGTAGGAAAACCATACGCACATTACAAGACTAATAATAATTAAAGCTGGGGATTTGCTAGCAGATTCACGCTCAATTTAAAACCAGTTTTTTGTTCAGAATGTAAAATTCCTGTTCTGGATTTATCTGCTGACATATTTCAAATGAAGATATTCTCTTATTCGAAGTGCAGTTATAAAATTCTAGCTGCAGACTCCATGTATGTGCCGACAGAATCAAAGAAAAGCCATTTTCATGTTTTGAGTGTAGTTTTAATTCGCCACATATAGATTTAATTTAAATTAGTTTTGTATTAAGAGTTAAAAATTTCTGTTTTGGATTCATGTGCTGACGTATTTCGAAAAAAAATCATTCTCTTATTCGAAGTACAGTGATAAAATTCTAGTTGCAGACTATGCGTTTGCTGCCAGAATCAAAAAAAAAATGTTCATGTTTTTGGTGTAGTTTAATTCACCCCATACAGATTTAATTTCAACCCGTTTTGTACTCAGAATTTAACGATAAATGAAATGACAAGTTGCAGATGCATCATGTACCAAGTGAAGCCTTAATATTTGAGGTGCACGCTACATGCTGCAAAATT
Source organism: Limnephilus rhombicus (assembly GCA_929108145.2). Taxonomy (NCBI): domain Eukaryota; kingdom Metazoa; phylum Arthropoda; class Insecta; order Trichoptera; family Limnephilidae; genus Limnephilus; species Limnephilus rhombicus. Next base: position 15,083,565 of record OV815294.1, on the reverse strand, counting down.
CTGAAAAATTGGGTGAACGCAGAATCAATCTTAAGTTAAAAACTACCTTGTGTTCTAAAGATAGTGTAAAAATTCAAGATGCGAAATCCTATTAAATGGATACCATTCTCGATTTCCGAGAGCAGTTATAAATTTGTAGTAGAATTTATAACATCACTTTTATTGGAAGAATACTGGTAATGTGATATAAAAATCGCCATAAAATGAGGTCGTAATAAAAAATAGGATTGCTATCTTCCCTCCCCCCCGGCACATGAAAATCTGCTGTTAAAGAACCTAAATAGGGGGGCGGCGAAATTTACCTCCGCCCCGGGCGGCTGACACCCACGCTACGCCACTGAATATCACGTGGTCCGTTTGAAAATCTGCAAATTTTTAGCTATTTCATATAAATATCACTATGATCGATGGAATAATTAAACGGATAACTGGGGAAATCCACCAACTTCTTTATTTTCTCGAAATCACTAAAGCAATTTTCGAAGTCTGAAATCACTGCCTTAATTTCTGCTGGATATTTAATCAGGAATGAAATTGTAGGTAATATTTTATTACATATTTTTTTACAAATTGTGAAATTTTACTTTTCGATGTCGACTCTCATAGACGCAGTTTGACTTTGGAACGCTGCAACAGTATTCATAATTTCTGTTAATGATTTAATAATTACTTGTAATTCAAGATTTAATGTGCTCAGTTTTCTGGTAAAATCTAAATCGGCTAAAACCTAACCTAAAAAGGCTGAATCATATTGCCAGTATAAATCACACAGTTGCTGATAATCATCACCCATCTCTTCAAAAAAATTTGTTATTACGTCCAATAACATGATGGATCAGTATTTGAAAATCACACAAGATGATACGCGCAGCTCTTGTGCGGGTTCTTGTCCGGCTACGCGTCCAAGTTCTTGTGCGGGTGCGGGTTCTATTGGGTTCGAGTTTTTGGCTGGACCCTTGCCTGCGATCGACCGGACAAATGGCCGCGATCGACCGGTTGGCCATCCATGGTATATATCATAAAAAACTTTAATTAATAGATACTAAGATCGGGGTATTTCACCATCCTCCTGAGAGTTTGTATGACTAAATTTGGAAGGCCGGAAACCATTTGTTGGATAACCATCACCTCTGCCATAGTGCCCCTCATGCCCCATGGGGTTCGCTACGGGTTGACCGGGTTCACGGGGTGAGATTTGTCTAGGTCTTGGCGGTGGATGCGTTTGCCCACCTACTGCGAGGCGGGCCGGATCGGGAGAGATTGGTTGACTTTTAACCTCTCCAGCCGAACTCTCTGGACACATTGAGCCACAGACCCACCCCTTATACCCTTTTCCTTTCAGAACTTGCTCTGATTCCTTTCAATAAAAAAAACTCTCCACACCGTATCCCTAAAGATGATACAGGCTATGAGTGAGTTTTTTTTCCCAAAGGGCCTCGTGTGTATACTTAATGTAAAAAATGGTTTAAAAATTGGGTTATCGCGAAAGCGAGAATTTAGTAAAAATCTATTTTCCGGCCATCGGAAAGAGCGGCGTTCTACTGTGTACTGTGTCCCTTTCCGCCTATCTTCTGCGTTCTAGTGTTCATCTTCAGGGTAGACCTGACGCAACCTAAACCCTATCCTAATCTGCCTTGATGATGGACACATCTTCAGGGTAGACCTGACGCAACCTAAACCCTATCCTAATCTGCCTTGATGATGGACACAGCAAGACGCTGGCCGAAACGTGGCTCAATATTGAGGAGTCTGCGCAACACAGCACCCAGAGTAATCTGAAAATTTGCTGAAATAAGCCTTGACCTGTTTTACTATTACAATAGATTGCTACTAAAAGACCGTACTAAAAATAACAATTATAATCAATACATTGCCAAATAGAAATCAATAATTAACCAATTATTATTGTTGTGTTTCAACAATATTACATTATACATTATTTGCTAGGCTCTATGCTGAAACATAAATAAATATACTATTTTTTTTTGTTCATGTGAAGCGGATACTTTGTGATGTGACATTATTAATTTAAAATAAAACAATAACTTTGTAAACACCACTTTTATTTTTTATACTTTATGCCGACCGGGTTTCACTACAACCGGAGCTTCATCAGGGCAGTATAATACTCTACTAACATTAGGTTACATGTGTGTTATAATATATAATTTACCAAAACTGGGCTGGACTCGTCAAGTGGAGGAGGAAGAAGGAGGCATAGATGGAGAATTGGGAAGGGAACGGACGTGTTCTTTATCAATAGGGAACAATCTTAGTATGGGACTTTTATTTAAATTTAGTTGGTAAATTTGGTCGGAATTTTAAAAGTCTTTTTTTTTTTTTTTTTCAATTATTTCTGGCTTTCACCCTTCAAGGGTGTTCTAGGCCATCATTTATAATTACAGAGAAAGGAAAGGTGAATTTATATATTAATTTTATTTAAATGAGCAAATTTCAGAATTTTATGGAAGATTGGAGTAGAGTTCAGACTTAGAAGAGATGAAATGTTGAATGGAGGAGAGGCAATTTTTGATAACGCTTGATAGAAGAGAGGATATTTATTTAGAGAGGGACAATCAAAAAATATGTGATCTAAAGTTCCCACATCTAGACCACAGAACGTACAATCTGGGGAGTCAAGCACATGAATTTTATAAAGGTGAGAAGGAACGGAACAATGTCCGATTCTCATACGAATAAGTAAGGAAATTTCTTTTTTGGAAAAATGGGGGAATTTTTGAAACCACGGTTTTGATGGGATAGTCCTTTGAATTGAGGCGTAACGGGAACCCTTGGATTGACTAGCAATGTTCCAATACTCTGTCCAAACATTGCGGGATCTATCTTTGATGATGGAAAAAATATCAGACAGGGGAATATGGTTTACGAGGGTAACGGTAGGGTTAGACGCTCCTTGTTTAGCCAAGGAATCAGCAATATCGTTACCCACTATGCCAACATGTCCAGGAATCCAAATCAGAGTGACAGTTTTTCCAGAGCTTTGAATGGAGGTTATCAATACTCGAATAAGACATACAAAGTGATCATCAGGATGAAGAAGAGGACTGGTTTTAAGTTTTTGGAGGGAACTGAGAGAGTCAGAGAGAACAAGAGAATGTTCAAAATTATTTTTTATTATATATTTGAGAGATTCAATAATCGCAATGCACTCGGCAGAAAATATTGAAAATTGGTTTGAAATTGAATAAAATATTCTTTCATTAGAATTATTGTGGTAAACGTTAATACCAATACCACAGTTAGGAGAGTCCGGAGATTTGGAGCCATCAGTAAATAAAAGAGAAGAGTTGGGCCATTTAGAAGAAATAATGTCATTGAACATATTATTGACAGTGTGGGCTGGGAGATTGGAATGACTTTTAAGGATGCCGATCCCTTCTAAAATCGTTGGGGATAGGGTGACGTGACTATATTTTAATTTGTACAAAGGAAGAAGATCATTTTTGATAATTTGAAGCTCTGAGAGAGAGCGAAAATTTTTACAGATGGCAGGGAGAGGTTTAGTTCGAGCTCTGATTGTAGATGAATGTGTTGAGTCGTTGAACAACGAGACTCTGGGAATAACCTGATGACTTTTAGAATTTAAACATTTAAGAACAAATTTGTCAGCAAATAGTTGACGCCTTAAATAAAGAGGAGGATCAGAACATTCTACTTGAAGGGAATTGATAGGCGACGATTGCATCGCGCCAGTTATTATTCGCAATGACTTAGATTGAATTTTGTCTAATTTACTGAGAGCATTTTTGGATGCAGTACTAAAAAGGGGGCAGGCATAGTCGAGATGGCTTCGAATAAGTGCATTGTAGAGCAACTTAATGCAGATAGGATGTGCACCCCACCAAACGCCAGTCAATGATCTGATAATATTTAAATTTTTTTCACATTTAGTAACTATATTATTAATGTGGGAAGACCATTTAAGTTTCCTATCAAATGTTACTCCCAAAAATTTAACTTTGGAAGCATTGGGGATTGGAGAGTTTTTAAATAAAATTTGAACAGGGGGGTTATTATGACGATTTGAGAAGGTGACACACTGACTCTTTTGTACTGAAAGTTCAAGACCATTTAAAGTGAGCCATGTGCAAAGGGCATCCATGGCTTCATTAAGATATTTGACGGCGGATGGAATGATTTTGGATGATAAGAAAAAAGCTATGTCATCTGCGAACTCAACAACTTTTACTTGAGGGGGAATGGTGACATGCATATCGTGTGTGTATATATTATACAGTAAGGGGGATAATACATCGCCTTGGGGTAAACCCTTCCAAATTGACCTACTCTGAGGAGTAACATCTGGTAGCTCAATGAAAATTTTCCTATCGAGAAAAAGATTAATAATAGATTGGACAAACATGAGGGGTAAGCGAAGGCCTAAAAGTTTTTTTTTAAGAATTGGGATGGAAACATTGTCAAAGGCGCCTTCTATGTCTATAAAGACTGCAAGACATACTTCTTTGTTAGAAATGGATAAATTAATATCAGTGCTGATGATGGCAAGGTTATCTTGTGTAGATTTCTTTTTCCTAAATCCAAATTGGGATGGAGAGAGAAGATGATTACTCTCGACAAAAAATTCTAACCGGTTTTTAATTAATTTTTCATAAATTTTACTAAGGGTGGATGAAAGAGCAATTGGCCTATAGTTGGATCCAGAATTGGGTGATTTGTTTAATTTTAGAATTGGGATGATTATTTGAGAACTCCAGTCATCAGGTATTATGCCAGTCTGGAAGATTTTATTTAAGATGCATAAAAAGTGATTTAGAACATTATCATTACTATTTTTGATAATGCTATAAGGTATACCATCTCTGCCTGGAGATGAGTCCTTGACCGTTGATAAACAATTTTTTAATTCAATTAAAGTGAATGGAGAGTCTAGCCAATGATCAGACATAGGAGTGTTGTGGATTGGAGTTATTTCATCTAAGTTAGGTACAGAAGGGGGGGCAATTTTGTCCAAGAACTCGTCTATCCATTTAGAATGAGAAGCTCGAGGAGATGTTGGACTGAAGGAGGATCGAAATCTTCGAATCATAGACCAAACTTCCGAAATTGGAGTGTTCGGAGATACTGAACTGCAGAAGTTGTACCACCCGGATCTTTTTTTTGACCTCAATACCCTTTTGCCATTGGCTTCGGCATTTTTGTATATGAGATAGTTCTCCATAGTCATATTGTGACGATAGGAAAGAGATTTAGCTTTCCGAATTCTCACTACTTTGGAACATTCCTCATTCCACCAGGGAGTCGGAGGAAGTTTTTTGAGAGATTTGGTTTTAGGGGGAGGATTTGATTTATTGATTGCAGTTACGAGCATTGATTTGAAGTTATCGTAGTCATCTTTGATAGATAATGTATCGGTATAGGATAAATTTTGAATAAACTTATCCATATGTGAGTTAAATTCGTCCCATTTGGTGTGTTTTGTTTTAATCTTTGTCGAAATATGGGACTTGTCTGAATGGAAAGAAGTTTGATAAGTGATGGTGATCGGGAAATGATCACTGGAGCAAAGGTCGGGGGACACCACCCACGAGGAGAGAGGTGCCAGATTAGTAGAGCATATGGAGAGATCCACTGCACTGGGGTTTGTGTTGGGGCGAGAGATTCTAGTAGGAGATCCGTCATTCAAAAGAAAAAGGTTGGATTCATCTAGGAAATCCATCATACTTCGACCGTCTCGATCACAGAAAGCAGAACCCCAGACGGGGGAATGGGCATTAAAATCACCCAATAAAAAGAAGGAGGGCTTAGTTGACGGACAATTTGCAACCACGCTTGTTTATTGAAGTGCGATGTTGGGGGAAGATAGATAGAAACAAAGGAAGTGTCCTTTATTTTAGCTGCAACCATTTGAAAGTCAGCATTGGGGGGTTTGATATTAATTGGGAAAAACGAAAGGGATTTTTTAATAAAAAGGGCAGCACCACCGCCCGTACCTTCCGGGCGATCATCGCGGAGACAGGAGTACCCTCCCACATTAAAGTGGGTGGATGGAGTAAACCATGTCTCCGAGATAGCAGCCACAGAAACAAGGTTTGAATTTAATAGGTTAAGAAGGTTCGATTTGTTAGAAATAGCACTGCGGCTATTCCACTGAAGAATTCTGACATCTTGAAGAGCCATTTTGAATAAATGATTTTAATGTGGAAATAATAGAAGCAGCGTTGGACGGTAGATTAGTTTGAGAAGAAATTAGGTCAATTAGAAGCATAATAAGAGTTTGAATAAATGAAGAATTATCTTGGGAGAATTGTTCAGAAAGCTTTTGATGGTTTGTTGAGGATGAATTATAATTGTTTGCGCACCCATTTGTGGCATTTGAAAGAGGTGAACCATTGGGATTTAAGAGAAGTGAGTTGTGTTGTTGCTGATCGTATCCAGGAGCCGGTTTAGAGATAGGGTTTTTGTATGTGAATTTAGTTGAACGAGAAGATGTTGAGGAGGAGGCGGGTGGGTTAGATGAAGAGTTACTGGATAAAACCTCAGCAAATGATTTTTTGACAGGCGGGAATAGTTTAGAAGCCTGCAGAAAAGACAAGTTCTCAGAGGCCATAGAAATTTTTATATTTTTTTGGCGAGATTGTTCCGGACAAGAAGAGTTAATGGCGGAATGAGCACCTGAGCAGTTAAAACATTTAGGTGAAGAGAGAGAAGAACATTGGTCAGCCGTGTGGTTTTCTCCACATTTGAAACATCTGGGAGGGGATCTGCATGCAGCTTTGGTATGACCAAAACGACAGCAATTGTAACATTGAGTGGTGGGATAAGTATACATTTCAACTGGTAAGGAGTTGAAAAATAAATAAATATGGGAGGGAAGAGATTGTCCTTCAAATGTGATGACGACAGATTGGGAGGGCTTCCAGGAAACGATGCCCTCAGAAGAGTCCTTATAATTTAACCTCCTGGCTTTTATGGGATTGCCGATATGTTGGGGGGTTGAAAGTGAAGACAGGATTTCTGGAATGGACAGATCGGTCGAGATACCTCTGACGAGGCCCATTCGAGTGACATTGAAAGTTGGGATGTACGCCTTGAATTTAGAATTTGATGAAATAAATATGTTTTTGATAAAGTTGTTGGCGGCTGAACCTGAGAGGAATTCAACAGAGATTCGGAAGCGACCCTCAGCTTTTACCTCCAGGCTTAATCGAAAGGTTCTTGCTATTTGATAGAAATTTACCAAATTCAAGAGGGTGGATAGTTTTACCTTGCTCAGTTTTTTGAGCGTACACAATGAACGGGCCACAGGAATGAGGAGAAAAAAAGTTTGTAGGAGGAGGTTGAGGAAGAGCAGGTGAAGACTGAGAAGAAGAAGGAGAGTCGTGTTTTATTGAGGAAGAGGGACTAAACTTCCTTTTTTTTGTGGTAGTCAGAATGACAGATTCACTGTCTGAAATTACTACATTTTCACCATCTGGGGGGTCAGGGGGAGGATCTGGGGGCTTTTTAGGGTGTCCAGGGGGGTCCTCCTCCATTGTTCACAAAATTACAAAAGAAAAAATGTATGGAAAGTGACAGAAATAAAAAAGATTATAAATATCTGGAAATCAGCGACGAAAAGTGACTCCTGGAAGATCAGAGGGGAGAAGAATCCTCAAGGAACAACACACTACACTTTTATTGACCAGAAAACATAAAAATATTAGTTAAAATAATAAAAAAAGATTATTTTTTCCTAGGCGAAAACAAAATAACTGTGACAGCCAGATGTTCAAAATTCTTTTAAAAGTCTTACTTTTATTTAAATTTAGTTGGTAAATTTGGTTGGATTTAAAAGTCTTACGTTTATTTAAATTTAGTTGGTAAATTTGGTTGGACTTTTAAAAGTCCCACACTAAGATTGTTCCCTATTGATAAAGAACACGTCCGTTCCCTTCCCAATTCTCCATCTATGCCTCCTTCTTCCTCCTCCACTTGACGAGTCCAGCCCAGTTTTGGTAAATTATATATATATATTTTTTACATTAACTCCACACAGGAGGCCCTGAGGAAAATAATTTCCCTCAGGGCCTATGTCATCTGGAATGCTGTGTGGAGGGTCTTTTTGAGGAGAGGAAGGAATGAACATTGGTCTTGAAGAGACCCATGTTGTAGGAAGGAGGAAACACAGAGGCCGGCAAATCATTCCACAGCCGAGCTGTTGAACACAAGAACGAGTCGAAGAAACGACCCGTTCTCATGTGACAAATGTCAACTGTGTACAAATGTTGGGCACGCGTTTGGCGTGTTTCCCGACTATGCACCGGTGCCGAAGGGATCAATGATGCTAGCTCCTCGGAGCATCTTCCATTGTAATACCGGTAGAAAAAGGATAGCATTCCCACCCAACGCCTGTGCTCTAAAGATTGCAATCCGTCTGTTAAGATGGGAGAATCTATCAAACGGACCGCCCGTTTCTGCACAGAGTCGAGGGTATTTTTCAGGTATTTTGGAGCTCCAGACCAGAGGTGGCTGCCAAATTCAACCGTGGGGCGCACTTGCGATTTGTACAGGGTTAGCAGTTATGTACTATTAAAGTATCTGCGGGCCCTGTACTGTACGCCCAGTTTTTGGGAGGCTAACTTTACTCTGGCTTCGATGGAGCCCCCATACCTGAGCTGGTCACTTAGGGTTACACCAAGCATATCAATGGAGGGCCTGTTCGGAAGATTGCTTCCGTTTAAAGAGACTAGATTTTCATTGCGATCCCTTTTAGACGTAATCAGACAAGATTGGGTCATTGAAACATTAAATTCAACGATATTATTTTTACCCCAAGAGAAAACACTCTCGAGGTAACCGTCCATTATTTGCTTCAAAGCCTTACGAGCTGTTGGAGTTTGTGAGCCCTTTGGGGGCTTGTCAAACAAAAAGCTATCATGAACTGTACTGTCATCCGCGTAACAGTGAATTGGTGCACATGACAAAAGGTCGTTGATGTGCAACAAAAACAGAGTTGGATCTATTATAACACACATGTAACCTAATGTTAGTAGAGTATTATACTGCCCTGATGAAGCTACGGTTGTAGCGAAACCCGGTCGGCATAAAGTATAAAAATAAAAGTGGTGTTTACAAAGTTATCGTTTTATTTTAAATTAAATATACTAAAGATGTCTGGGGGGTCTTTCAATAAGGACGATCGATTTTAAAATGTAAAGAAAACAAGTGGTATGTGAGATATTCACTTAATTTTTTCATTATTTAAAATATATATTTCATGGCAATAACGTCGTTCAAATGTCTGCCGCGTCTTTGCTTTGTGGCACATATTCAGGAGGTCCATTTAATGACTTTGTCGCATAAATCTGGCTGAATTTGCTGGATGGCGTTTGTTATGTTGGCGTTGAGGTAGTTTGTTAATTGTTTGCGGTTTATTCGCATAGATCTGCGATTTAAGACGCCGTTACTCGAATTTCTACCGATTTCTTGCAAACCTGCCTTAAACATTTGAAGTTTTTAAGCTCTTAAAAAAATATATGTTATTTTTGAAGATAATATCTAGACATTCATCGCGCTGAACCGCAAATTATATAAAATTCCCTCGATAGAAAAAAATCGCAAAGTATGCTCCAAAAATTATAAAAAACACTTTTGTGTAAACACTTGTTTGTTTCAGTTATTTTACAAGTTATATGTATGAAAAAAATCACAGTGTTTCTTTAAATTTTGTTTAAGACAACCCTGGCGAGATTTTTACTCTATTTTAAACGAGTCGTATTTTATTAAATATTTTCATAATTTTCGCATCGATTTTGTCACTTTAAATACTAGCGCTCTCCTCTAACATTCGTAATTTCATATCTCTCCATCTTCTTCTTTTGGTGCGCGGTTGCGGGGCCTTAAGATAGCCCTAAAGAAAGAAGTCTAAAGGGTTAAATCGCACGATCTTGGTGGCTTGTGCAGAATTGTCCATCGTGGCATGTGCTGTATGGCATGTAGCGCAGTCCTGTTGGAACCACTCTCTGTATTCATATTCATATAATTTAGAAAAATGAAACAATACAACTTTGTATAAACCACTTATATAATGCGTAAATCCTACCGGTTTCGGAACAAACGTTCCTTCTTCAGGGAAAGCTTATACGAAGAAGGATCGTTTGTTCCGAAACCGGTAGGATTTACGCATTATATGTATAAGTGGCTTATAAAAAGTTGTATTGTTTCATTTTTCTATAATGGATAACCACAAAGTGATAGCTACATTCATATAATTTAGTTTCGACCATAAGAAGTTGCATAATATGCATCTGTAGTGCTCGGCGTTGATGGTTTTGGAAGAAGTACAGATCAATGATTCCGCCAGACCAAAATCCGCAACAGTGACTTTCTCGGGATGCATTTGGTGTATCTTCCTTTGAGTTTGGTTCGGTTCGCGTCGCGGTTCGCAAATGTATAGGCAGCCTCAGGCATTATCAACACCAACACCTTGGCTCTTTGACTTTTTCGCTCTTTGGCGTTTGGTAATTTGGCGCCCGGAGCGAGCTGCACCAAGTGCGCCTGCACAGATAGTTGTGTGTATTTTTGTACATAGTGGTAGCACTCACTAGGGTTTGTGGTTTGTGATATTATTATTGTGTCGAAGGTTTATAAAGGAAATAATATATGTGCCCTGACCTTCATCTGGTTCAGCATAGTTGACTGCTTGCAGAAAACTGTCAAACTCCTTCACTGCGGGACTGGACAGAATGGGCCTGCCGAGGACTGGGGATGATACGAGCGTGACCAGCATCAGTATACTGACCTTCATTACGGAGGCCTTTGCTGGGCTCTATGCTGAAAATAAGTCATTATTAAGTAATTAAACTAAAGATGGCAATAATTTAATTATTTTTGGAAAAAAACACTGCCAGCGGCCGAGAATTCATATTTGGTCGAAATATGTTCTTACGATCGTACAGGGCGATTCCAATGAGAAAGATTAATTATTCTCCGTACCAGCTTTTTAAAATAATAACTCAATATCGATTTTATTTCATTTGCTTTAATTTATACCTACGTTCAAAAATGCTGAACGGGGTGATGATAAAACTATTAAAATTATGTACTTTTTGTAATTATTTATTGATCATAAGTATTTATAATTTTTAAAAAATATCTAAGCAAAATAAGAATGTAAAAAATCTTAAATTAAGCTTTTAAGACCGTAAATAAATAGACAAACCGAAGTATTTTCATCACAAATCACGTGTGCTGATCTTTTTAAAATTAAATTCTGAAACATAGCTTTCCCAGACATATATAATTTATTTATTTATTTTACTACATGATTTGAAATGTGTGTTGTATAATACAAAATTTTGTTTTAAAATTTAACAAATCTGCCAACGACAACGACCTATGGTAAAACCTTATTGTACTAAAAATAAACATATTTTATCAAAATTTAAAACATAGCTTTACTAGATACACTCGTTTTTTTTAAAAATATTAACCTAACTTTTCTTTTTTTATAATATTTTGTGTATGTATACCCTTTTGATTTTAAAACGTTGATTTTAATTGATTGACAAATCCTAAGTCGATTTTGAACGCGCGCATAATGTACGTCATAGGTTCTCAACGTTGGCGATAACGCCCCCCCTGTGGGCGTTTGAGACTTTCAGGGGGGGGGGGGGGGGGGCAGTAAAAGACCCATAGAAAATTAAGGGGCCTTCAGATGGCAGGTAAAAAAATATGGTCTAAAAAGACAAAAAAACACGCTAATCACGTACTAATAAAGCAAAGTAACTTTAGTATTGGTTAATTTTTTTTTTTTTTTTTTGTTTTTGTAATCATTTTTATTAATGGTGCGAAAATTCACATATTTCGGGAAGTGGATGAAAATTAAACTGAACGTTTCCATTACATTCAGATCTACATTAAATTGGATGATATTTATGTGATAGGAATTTTTAAATTTTTTATTGTTTAATTTATATACTATTATTATCGTATTTATATAATGTTATTATCTTTTATTGGCTTCAGATTTTATGTCCAGGTTAAATCTTTCCCACAGGAAAAACTTAACCCTTTCACACACTTTTCCACAAATGATCACCTAGTCAATCCACGCTATGCAATTGCACTATATAAGTATAATAAATACAAAATAATACAAGAACAAGATGTCAACCTACCAGAGACCAAATGGGAAAATAATTCACCGACTATTTTCATATCAGAGGGTTCGGCTCGGTGGAACTCCTAATTGGACCTATAAACCCTATTGATCCCTCAATATAAATATGAATTAATTAAATATTATAAATACAATTAATTAAATATATTATTATCTTACGTGTATTATTATTGTTAAGAATTGACACTGTGTCATGAATACAAGAAGGAAGGAGGTAGCATCCCAGTACTTAAAATACAAAAGAATTGCTTTTTATCTTGAGGTAATCGAATATCCCCCCCCCCCCCCATCGATATATTAACTATAGATTAGCCCTCCCATACCCAATTCCAATCCCAAAGTGACACCACCTACGAGAAATTTCATAATACAACTACCCATCAAATTCCGTTGCATCTCTTACGTGACGTAGTTGTTTTTCTAGGAAGAAATTAAACATTTTTATCAAATGTTACTTTTCTCGATTCCCTACCTCGAATTCATATGTTAAGTACATATTTTTTTAGATATTCATATAACTGATTAAATTGTTAATAATAAAGTCCGCGATAGCCCATACCTAAAATATTTCTAACTGCCTGAAATTTGTTTTAAAAATGATCTTCGCAAAGCTAGTAATTCCGTTACCGCGAACTTGCTGGAAAACAAATTAGCTCCACGCAGACCAACTAAAGGCACAAACCAATGCTTCTTGCGATCTTTTGACTGCGAGATAAAGGACTTTCTTTTTGATAAATGTTTTCGTAAACCAATATTTTTGGTTCCGGTGTCATTTTTAGACCTACACGCCCTGTCTAGAAATACTTGGTGGAAGTATGTGGCCCTTGACCAGAAAAGTGTAACGACTGACTCTGTAAGGTTAGTGTCTTTTGTGCAAATTTTGGTCCGTGATTGCCATTCTGTTGATATATATTTTTTAGGATATTTCGCTCAGCGAGTTTGGGTTGATTTACGCACCCCAGGCTCTCATAATTCACCAGACGTTTTCGTTATTTGTTTTTGGGGTGTTACGCCGTGTTGCGCTACCTCCTTCTTAAGCCAACGTTTAGGACATCGTTGCAGTGTTCATCATCAGGGCAGATCCGGTAGATGTGTAATTTTAACGATGTCCGAAACATTGGCTAAAGAAGGAGGTAGCGCAATACGGCATAACACCCCAAAAACAAATAACGAAAATGCTTTTGGCCGTGAAAATCTTAAAACTTATCCACCAGACGTTTGTTTTGATTTATTCAAGAAAGCGTGTTTTATTTTATTTTGCAAAATTCAAGTACAAATATTTACATGTTTTACGATCATTTTCTAAAGAATTTTATTTACCACATTATACTATAAAACCGTAACCGAAAATAGGTTCGTGGGAAGAAGATTTTGAACTTTAAAACAGTTTTTATATGTCTGATACTTTGTTGTTAGACTTAAGTCAATATTGTGTTCTGCTCGGAGTATTTAATTAAAGCTCTATAATATTTCTAAGTTATTTTCAAATCGAAAACACATATTCTCTACATATCATAAATTAAAGTCCTCCGCCGCGTCTGTCTATCTGTCTGTTCGCGATAAACTCAAAAACCAATGAATGGATATTCATGCTGTTTTCACCAATATATAAGGTGATTCATGAGGAAGGTTTAGGTAAGTAGTATATAATTTGTCAAGGTTTTGTGTAAATTGGTTGAAATATATCACCATCATCATTACATAGTATAAAATGAAGTCGCTCAAAATGTATGTGCGCATAGATCTTTTAAACTACGCAACGGATTTTCATGCGGTTTTCACCGATAGATAGAGTGATTCAAGAGGAAGATTTATATGTATAATACATGCTCATTATAGTAAATAAAGCCGAGAAATTCAAATATTCAATTCAGGCAGCGGGCAGCGGGCAGCTGGCAAGCGGGAGGTGTGGATTTTATAAAGGTTGAGTAATGGCGTTGTGTTTCGTTAGCCACAGCAACGTGTGGCCGGGTCTGCTAGTAATATATAAAGGAGAAATTCTGTATGTGGTGGACAAGAGGACTCTGCGGACTGGCAAGCAGGCGATGTTGATTTGATTTGTCTGCAAAGGAAGGTCACTCTCTACATTTGATTTCGAAAACTCTGTGTAAAGCCCGGGCATCGCCGGGGACTTCAGTTAGTAATATAAAAGAACAAATATAAATCAAATTTCCACTATGTCTTTCACTCATTGTAAAAACATTATAGTTTACGATTATAAGATAAAGGGCGAAACGTTATCACGTGTAAAATCCGTGAAGGATCTCTGTGTCGTCTTTGATCCCGAACTGACATTCTCCTGCCATATATCGCAGCTCACTCAGTCTTGCTACAAACTTCTTGGGTTCGTCATCAGGACTTGTAAACAGTTTGATAACCAAGAAGCTATGCTGACGTTATTCGATGGCATACTGAGAAGCAAGCTGGAGTACGCGAGCGATGTTTGGGCACCATACCATCAGAAGTACATTGACACGTTGGAGCAAATCCAGAAGAAATTCCTCAGGTATGTTTATATGCGGAAGCATGGAACCTATCCAAGGTTCATGCACCATATTGACTTACTTGAGGAAACTGATTCTGCGAGTACAGAAACTAGGCCGAAAGCAAGTATTGCAAGTCTTTCAAAATTTGGAACAATTTCATCGACAGCCCATTTCTCTTGGGATGCTATGATTTATATAAGTGTACCAAACCACTACAGCCGAAGTCGACATCATGATTTACTTAAAGTACCGAAGGGCAGAACAGACGTCTTGGCAAAGCATAGCATGAGGGGGGAGTGGTGCTGTTATATGAAATTGCCTAGATGCTGAAAGGGGAACGAAATTGTACTGTAATTGGAATTATTCTGTTGTACAATAATAATAAAATAAAATAAATATATTATTGTAGAAAGCAATCACTTTGTGGTTAAGTTAAGCCAGAGTAAAGTTAGCCTCCCAAAAACTGGGCGTACTGTACAGGGCCCGCAGATACTTTAATAGTACACAACTGCTAACCCTGTACAAATCGCAAGTGGCCCCACGGTTGAATTTGGCAGCCACCTCTGGTATGGAGCTCCAAAATACCTGAAAAATACCCTCGACTCTGTGCAGAAACGGGCGGTCCGTTTGATAGATTCTCCCATCTTAACAGACGGATTGCAATCTTTAGAGCACAGGCGTCGGGTGGGAATGCTATCCTTGTTCTACCGGTATTACAATGGAAGATGCTCCGAGGAACTAGCATCATTGATCCTTTCGGCACCGGTGCATAGTCGGGAAACACGCTAAACGCGTGCCCAACATTTGTACACAGTTGACATTTGTCACATGAGAACGGGTCGTTTCTTCGACTCGTTCTTGTGTTCAACAGCTCGGCTGTGGATTGATTTGCCGGCCTCTGTGTTTCCTCCTTCCTACAACATGGGTCTCTTCAAGACCAATGTTCATTCCTTCCTCTCCTCAAAAAGACCCTCCACACAGCATCCCAGATGACATAGGCCCTGAGGGAAATTATTTTCCTCAGGGCCTCCTGTGTGGAGTTAATGTAAAAAAAAAAAAAACGGTCGGTTAAAAAATTAATAAATATCCTGGTTTTAAACAATAAAGTATTTTATTTTATTAAAATAAATATGTTTATTTCTGGTGATTGTAGTGTGATATTTAGAAGCATTGTTGTATTTAAACAGTTAATTTAGCAATACTTGCAATTATACTATTGTAATGAAATTCCCCCACGAATTGTCAGTATCAAAAAAGATGTTGCGAGTGCTGTGAACTTTTTAAATACAGTTAATAAGGTCATTTACCATGGGAAACTGCCCTTTTTTAGCTGTAAAATGCAAAAGTTGCACTAATCATGTAAAAATGCATGATTTAGGTAAAATCATGAAGAAATGCAAAAAAACCTAATTGCATTTTTTCCGGTCTCTGATTTCTCATTCAGTTGAAATTTGCTCCACGCTGGTGTCCAAATTCTTGTAATTCCGTGAACAGTTTATTGTTTATTGATACAAAATTATACATTTCATAGTACAATCCAGTAATGTTGGCCTCACTGGGTGGCTTACCCGTGCTGCGTCATACATTTAATAATACAAGAATGTACACATAATACATTTTGAAAAAAAAAAAAAAAAAGGTGACGAAAAAACACTTAAAATGAAGACAAATTTAAACTTAAAATAAAGATTAAAAATTAACGTCAAATAAAAAATATAACGGCATATATTAAATTTGGGAGGCGGGAATGGGTACCGCCGCCCCGGGAACCTTTATTGGATAACCAACACCTCTGCCATAGGTCACCCCAAGTGGTTCACTACGTTTGGTGATTTAGCAGGGGTGTCCGGGTTCATGGGGTGAGGTTTGTCTAGGTTCTGGAGGCGGATGACCAGGACATTCTGAACCCCAGATTCCTACCCACCCCTTAAACCCCTTTCCTTCCCAGATCTCTCCTCTCCTTCCTTTCCTTAAAAAAACCCTCCCCACATGTAGTGTTGGTAATATGTTAATCTGTCGGGTAGGTTCGGAAATACCGAACCTAGCCGAAGCGACCTAACATCGGTACGATATAATAGCGAGCGGAGATCTCGCGCGCCCTCTTTTTCGTCAGACGGCTTACAGCCAACATTGTACTATTATATTCTATTAAACAGTTTCCGTGTATCAAAGTACTACGTGTTTAAATAATAACCTTGAAAACATCCTAGAGGAATACTGGAGATAAAGGGCCCAGTATTGTCTGCAAACATTGGATATTACAAGTGGCGCAGCTGAAAAGGAATACACGGTTGACTGTTTATCAGATTGCGGCAAGTCGATTCGTTTCAGGGATCGTGACTTGCAAAAATCTCCCGAAGGTGACAATAAATCACTTGGGGCATCGCTGAAGTGCCATCCATCAGGAGATTCTCTGGGCATAATAGGAGACAGTGGAGAAGAGGAAATTACGGGACCCTGGGTAACTAGGTCCAGCCCGGTAATACAGTGGAGAAGAGGAAATTACTGGACCCTGGGTAACTAGGTCCAGCCCGGTAATACAGTGGAGAAGAGGAAATTACTGGACCCTGGGTAACTAGGTCCAGCCCGGTAATACAGTGGAGAAGAGGAAATTACGGGACCATGGGTAACTAGGGCCAGCCCGGTATTCAGTCAGGGGCGAAGAAGCATTGATATTCCTGGAAGCGGCTGGGCGCCTGGACTGCATAGGCGCCGGTTCCTGGTGTCAGGTTGTTTTGTTTCTTGTTTTTTTCTGGAAGGTGTTATTGTTGCCGGGTGTGTTTTTTTTGGTGTGTGCGATCATGGAATCGGGCGGAATTTCCAGGTTCTCTCACGTTAATGGGGATTGGAGTTTGTTTCGCCTGAGGTTAGAACAGTTCCTACTAATTCGTAAAGACACAAAAACGATTAAGTTAGATGCTTCACATAAACGCGCATATTTGCTAAATCTTCTAGAAGCGGAGACATTAACTCTTTTGATCAACTTATGTTTTCCTTCTAAAGTTACAGACGTGGCATTCGATCAGTTAATAGAATTAATTGAGAAACATTGTTCCAGACCGCGATCGGTGTTCAAGGAACGAGAAAAATTTTATCAGGCCAAGCAATCACATGGTGAATCAGTCAGGGATTTAGCAGTGCGTTTACGGGGATTATCATCGTTTTGCGAGTTCGGAACGCGATTACCGGAATGTTTAGCTGATGTTTTCGCAATCGGCATTTTGCCGGGCCGAGCCAAGGAGAAAATTTTTCTCGAGGGGACTAGATTAACGTTTAACAAAATGGAAGAATTAGCAATAACGGTTTCAGCTTTAGACAATCTGGTTCCGGAAATTAAATCAGAAGTTTCCGTAGGGACGTCGGGCGGCGTGAATTCCATTAAACGCTCGAATTCGCCGGGGAGACATTCACATCCGGATAAAACTCAAGGTTTCCGAAGGTCACCTTCGTGGTCAAAAAGCCCCGAGCCGAGGGGTTTCTCGAGTAATAAAAAATGTACCATTTGCGGTGAAACACATTTAGGAAAATATTGTAAATTTAAGAATGCAAAATATTTTAATTGTCACAAAGTAGGGCATTTGAAGAAATTCTGTAGGAATCACAATGTTTATCCGATTTTTGAACAATCCCGGGATAAGGTTATTAATAGTATTTCTTACATTAATCCGTTTAGGGCTAATGTAATAATTAATAAATTAAAATGTTCCGCTATGATTGATTCAGGCGCAAGTATGTCAGTCATGCCTGATTTTATTTTCAACCGTTATTTTAGGGATGTAACATTGTCACCTGATAAGCGTACTTTATCTGGATACGATGGTAAACCACTTAATCTTGTAGGTAGTGCTTTTTTTACCGTAGAATACAATAATATTAAAAATAATTTATTATTTACTGTTGTGATTAATGGCTCGGAATTGATAGTTGGTAGGGATTTCATGGAGGCTTTTAATCTGAAGATAGTTCCAATGATGGATAATTCGGTTTCAACAATCAAAGACAAAATTGAAATGATTTACAACGAGTTTCCAGAAGTGTTTTCGCCGGGGCTGGGAAAATTCAGTAAACATAAAGTGAGTTTCAAAGTGAACAAGGAAGCTCGTCCTGTTTTTTTTTAATGCGAGGCCGGTTCCGTTCGCTATTAAGGAAAAAATTGAGAGAGAATTAGAAACTATGGTAGCTGATGGTATCATTTCTCCGGTAACCAGCAGTGAATATGCGTCTCCAATTGTACCGGTAATTAAAAAGAACGGGAATGTTAGGATTTGCGTGGACTACAAGAGATCTTTAAATCTCATGACGGACTTGGAAAGGTACCCACTTCCCTCCATAAATGAAGTTGTTCACAAAGTAAGTTCGGGTAAAGTGTTCGCTAAACTAGATTTAAGACAGGCTTACTCACAATTAGAATTAGCTGACTTTTGCAAAAAGTATACTACAATAAATACGCATTTAGGGTTATTTCAATATAACAGACTAGTTTTTGGTTTTAAGTCAGCGTCAGCGATCTTTGCTAGGACTATAGCAAGCTGTCTTCAGGGGTTGAAGGGAGTGGCATTCTATTTAGACGATATCATCATTTCGGGGGTCAACGAACGGGATTTAGTGAATAATATACAGGCAGTGTGCGCGCGTTTACGAGAGTGCGGGTTGAGGGTCAACACGGGTAAATGCGATTTTTTTGTAGAATCGGTTGAATTTTTGGGGTATGTAATTTCAGGGAGCGGAATCCAACCACAGCCAAACAAACTTGAAGCTATAAAAAACGCTCCGTATCCTACGGACGTACATAAATTGAAAAGTTTATTGGGTTTTCTAAATTTTTATCGGAATTTCATTCCTAGGATGTCATCGATACTGGAACCCCTACATAACCTTTTGAAAAAAGGGGTAGAGTGGAATTTCTCACAAGACTGTAAAGTAGCAGTCGATACCATTAAAGAGTTAATGGGCAAAAACACGATTCTTACAAATTATTTTCCGGACCTACCGGTAAAACTGTATACGGACGCGAGTACATGCGGACTCGGAGCTTGCTTGATGCATGTGTTTAAGGACGGCACAATGCGTCCAATTGAGTTCGCTTCTCGTAGTTTAACAACCGCCGAAAAGAAATATAGTATTTTGGTTCTCGAAGCTCTGGCAATTGTGTTCGGGTTAAATAAATGTTTTCAGTACCTTTTTGGAAGGGAGTTCACGTTATGCGTTGACAATATGCCGTTACTAAGAATTTTAGGGGAACATAAAAATATTCCGGTTCTCGCGGCAAACCGTTTGCAGAGATATGGCATCATTCTGGCTGGGTTTTCGTACAAAACGGAATTTGTGAAATCTTGTAATAACCAAGCAGATTTTCTTTCTCGCTTACCGTTGAAGGACACAGTTGAGGATTTTAAGGATGATTGCGGGACTGACTTTGTTTGTTTTATTGAGAATTGTGACCATGTTAATTTTCAAGCAGTTGTGTTAGCCACCGCAGCAGATAGCGAATTACAGCTAGTGTTTAGGTATTTGCGGCAGGGCTGGCCCAAACGAGTAAATCGTGACAGCAGTATATGGAAATATTGGTTAAAAAGGAATGAACTTTCTATCGTAGAAGAGTGTTTGTTTTGGCAACATAGAATAGTTATACCTGTTTCTCTCCAAAGGCAAGTGTTAGATTTATTACACAGGTCACATCTAGGTATTGTGAAAATGAGGGGAATTTCTAGAACATATTTTTGGTAGACTTCTCTGAACAAAGACTTGGAGGAAGTCGTTCAATCTTGTTCAGATTGTTCGTTGTCAAAACAGTCACCACCCAATAGTCAATTGACGGTTTGGCCAAATCCAGGAAAAGCTTGGAGTAGGGTACATCTAGATTATTGTGGGCCCCTAGCGGGGAAGATGTTCCTCGTGGTTTGTGACTCATTCTCGAAGTGGTTAGACTGTATCGAGGTGCAGAAGGCAGATTCAACTCATACGATTATGGAATTGAGGAAAATTTTTTCTAATTTTGGCAACCCTGAGTTAATTGTATCTGACAATGGCTCAGTTTTTACAAGTGAGGAATTTAGAGGTTTCTTAAAGGAGAACAATATTAAACTTATGACTTCTCCGGTGAAACACCCCCAGTCAAACGGATTGGCAGAAAATGCAGTAAAAATTTCGAAAATGTTCCTCAAGAAACTGTTAATAAACGGTAAATTCCCACTAGATTTTAATGTCAAGCTGTTGAATTTTTTAATGGACTATAGAAATTCTTTCCATTGTTCGACAGGTATTGAACCAGCGGTTCTGTTATTAGGAAGAAGGCTGCGTTCTACGTTCGACAGTTTATTGCCAGTGAAAAATGGAGAAGACTTTTCGGAAAAAGTCAAGGAATCTAACGTTAACATTTCTAAAGCTCAATCGGATCAAGTTAGGTTTTACAGAGGGGTAAAAACCAGGGTTTTTAAAGTTGGACAAAAATGTTTAACAAAAGATTATCGTCATGATAATAAAGTCGTTTGGGCTAAGGGTGTAGTCTCTAGAAAGCTAGGTAAAAAAGTTTATATTATTAAAATAGGAAACACTGATGTGACATGGAAGAGACATGAGAACCAAATGAGGGAAATTTCAGTGAGCTGGAAGGAAGATGGCAATATTGCGCAGCATCCCGCGTCTGAAATTTTGAGGAACGAGCCTCATGAGTTAGAGACTTCGACCTTGTTGCGTGGATTGACTGGGTTTTCTCCTGATTCCAGGTTGGTGGGGGAGGAAGTGGTGTCGGAGCAGGCACGGCAACAGAGACCATGGTCGGGAAGACTGCGTTCAAGTCGCAAGGCACCCACAACTTCCAGAGGAGACGGGACGACTTGACCCAGTCACCGCGGTTGAATTATGTGTATCTTAAAATTATGTTTATGAAGTATTATAATTTATGTTAATTGTTATTTAAGTGTGAAATATTTAAATAAGTAGCTTCAGAGTTGAAGGAGGGAGAGATGTAGTGTTGGTAATATGTTAATCTGTCGGGTAGGTTCGGAAATACCGAACCTAGCCGAAGCGACCTAACATCGGTACGATATAATAGCGAGCGGAGATCTCGCGCGCCCTCTTTCTCGTCAGACGGCTTACAGCCAACATTGTACTATTATATTCTATTAAACAGTTTCCGTGTATCAAAGTACTACGTGTTTAAATAATAACCTTGAAAACATCCTAGAGGAATACTGGAGATAAAGGGCCCAGTATTGTCTGCAAACATTGGATATTACAACACAGCATCCCCAAAGATGACATAGGCCCTGAGGAAAATAATTTCCCTCAGGGCCTATGTCATCTTTGGGGATGCTGTGTTGTAATATCCAATGTTTGCAGGCAATACTGGGCCCTTTATCTCCAGTATTCCTCTAGGATGTTTTCAAGGTTATTATTTAAACACGTAGTACTTTGATACACGGAAACTGTTATGATAGGATCAGATGTAGCGTATTCAGACAAAGACGGTTGTTTATCTGTTGTACCTATTCACTATTGTAAATTATAATTTCTCATCGAGTTTGGAATTTTTCCAAGGTATTTTAAATGTCTTATCTTCTTATCGTGTCACGGTGTTTGTGATCGCATTGCTCCGAAACCGCTTGACCGATTTATATGAACATTTTTTTTGTATATTTAGTAGTTATGAGAATAGGTTTTAAAGTATATTTCATACCACTGTACAAGTGATTAGGGTGTCCCTATCTAGAAAAAAAACTTTTTTTTTTTAATAATTTTTATTTTTTTTTTTTTTTGTTTGGCATCATAAAATACCCATAACCCCAATTTTAACAGACCTATCCCTACCCTCTCATTTTTTAATCGCGGTTTTAGTATTTTCGTATGAAAAAATTTAACCGCCTTTCGTATTTGAAACAGAACGAATTTATTTATATTGTTGAATGATAGATGGCGCTACGTCCGCCTCATAGAACTTTCATCAAGACATTCACAAGAAGCGTCGCGTTATTTTGATATTTCATTCGGCATCATGTTCTCGCTTGGGCAAACAATCGAGCGTATTTGTGTTGGCTATAGACGGACTGACAAAAATATCGTACAGTCAATTGCTCTTTGAAATTCATATCGATTTTCTTTATTTCATTTTCCTACTTTAGTTGGTGTTTTTTTTATTGGGGGTCATCGTCCACAGCGCCAGCGCTCCATTCCTCTTTCTGCCATAGATCCCATCCCCACAAACATTCGTTATTATTTTTTTTTTACATGAATACCGCACAAGAGTCCCAACTGCTACCGTCTGGAGCCAGTGGGACTATGGCATCCCCAATTGGGGTATGTTGTGAGGCTGAAGGCAGTGGGGAGGGGAAGGAGATAGGGAAGAGGAAGATGGGGAAGTACCTGGCTATTCAGATCTGGTCACCAAACACGGCAGAAGCCATTTCAAGCAACGTTTCAATTCTGAATGATGGTCTTACACCAGGGCGATACTGAGAGTATCTTCCACTATGGAACGTGCCGCAAATATAACATATATTATTTTAAATTAATAAATTGTGAAATACATAAATTAATCAAATACAATTTATTTGCCACGCCGGGATTCAATCCTGCGACCTTCGGAATGCAAGTCAAACGCCTTACCGCTGCACTACGCCGGCCGTCAATTATATATGGCAGAACAACGTTTGTCGGGTCAGCTAGTATATATATATATATACAGGGTGTCACAGGACGTACCCGAGGGATTTTAACCAGCAATTCCTGGGCATTTTTGGAGTAAAAAAATGCAAATTAAATTTTTGTCTCCGGTGACTTTTTTGATGACATTTTTTTTTCTTCAAACTCAAACAAAAAAAATTCTTCCACTTGTTATCATTGGTCACTCAGCCGAGTAACCTACCAACCCCTCACCCCGCCTCCAACTATCCAACACCTACCTTTTTAATTATTATTTTTTAATTTATAAACTAACGTTTAGACAAGATTTTTATGCATAGCACAAAGGATAACAATCATTTCAAGCAATAATTGTCAGCCTGAAACACTCATTTACATTGAAAAATCTTCCGAGAAAAGGTACTTGCCGCCAACGGGACTTGAACCCGTGTCCTTCCGATTGCCGGTCGAATGCTCTGACCACTGAGCTATGGGGGCTTATCAAATACCCGCCAAATAATTCAATATATACTAGTGTTTCATTCAACAATTACTGCTTGTTATATTTTTTCCACCTGAAAACAACCAACTTTATTTTTGCGAGAAAGACATTGTTAGTGTTAAATCCCTCGCTAGGTGGCGTCGAGACAAATTATGTCTGCATTTATTGGGGAAATACTTAAACTTGTTAAATATTAATTATTATTTTTTAATTTATAAACTAACGTTTAGACAAGATTTTTATGCATAGCACAAAGGGTAACAATTATTACAAGCAATAATTGTCAGCCTGAAACACTCATTGAAAAATCTTCCGAGAAAAGATACTTGCCGCCAACGGGACTTGGGACACGGGTTCAAGTCCCGTTGGCGGCAAGTATCTTTTAAGTAAATGAGTGTTTCAGGCTGACAATTATTGCTTGTAATAATTGTTACCTGTTTAATGTATTTGTAGAAAAAATAAATAAAAAAAAAACATCAAAAATATCACCGAAGACCAAAATTTCATTAACATTTTTTACTCCAAATAATGTCAGGAATCGATGGAACCCCTTGTTTGCCAGGGAAGGCCAGCAAAAAGCACCACTTTGAATTTTGAAATGAATGTTTTGTGGATTAATTTTGAGCTATTGTATATTTTATTGACTGAAACACGTTCCTAGAACAATAAACTATCTGCCAAAACAACATTACTTGCGTTAATTACGTAAACTGATAGGTTTTACGATGTTTTAGTCGAGTAAGACGCATAAATTATGACGCGGCACCCGGCGGCAGAAATGACATTTCGTGTTCAGCGATTCTGACACTGTCCTTTACAATTTTTTCTACATAGAAGGGTCAAAATCGTAGATAAAGGAATTTTTCCCGCGCATGCGCAAGAACTGCGCACATCCCCGCGCTCCGGAAAATTATTAATATAAATTATTTGGAGTGACTAGGCGCATTGCAGGTTTCGCTATGGTAAAGGGCGATAATAGAGCAAGCGATTCTGACCGTGTTCTTTATACACTTTCTTTATACATAAGGGTCAAAATCGCGTGTAAAATCTCATGACACACCGGTGCACGAGCGGCAAGTGCCGGGTTAAAATCCCTCGGGTACGTCCTGTTACACCCTGTATATATACTGAAGATCTTTTAAAAAAACTTCCATTTTAGAAACTAGTTAAAATTACCTTTTAGATATTTGTATGTAAAATACACTTTAATATTTTAAAATCGCCATATTCTAATTTCAAGGATGAATAAAGCATTTTTCAATTTTTGCGCATTATGAACGTTCTCTAATTTTCTCTTTTTTAATAAATCGAAACCAAAATTTCCTATTTTTTTTTTTTTTTTAAAAGAAAGACAAACATTCGCGGGTTACGAATAACCCAACAATGTTTGAAAATCTCCTACTACCACCACAGAAAGCTGAAAATGTTGCTTGTGTTGTGATGGAGGACTTAACCAGCCGAGGAATCGAACACGCGACGCCCAGGTGGAACCCAAGCGCTATGCCCACTCAACCACTGACCGGTCAAAATTATAATTATAAATTCATAAGATTTGCAAGAAGGAACTTAACCCCTCAAACTGATTTGTTCGCTTTTCGGAAAAACTCATGAAATCGTTGTATCTAGTAAAACAACTTGAAAAAAAAAATCACTTTCGTGAATTTTTAAAAATTATTTTTAAATGAAATGACAAAATAGTGAGGTGATGACTAATTTTAACTAACTAACTAACCATCACGCCGTTTCTCCGCAGGGGTATGCAGAGTGGAAGGACCGCCAAATAACTCGGCCTTGGCACACACTCCTTGCCTCTTTCACATTCATACACCGTCTCACACATGCTCTTCTGTTATTCTGACTCTTGACATGATCCGACACAAGTATCTGATTCACTTGATCGTGCCATGTCTTTCTCGGGCGTCCTCGACTTCTTCTACCATTCACATTTTCGTCATATATTCTCCTTACACTCCTTTCCTCGTTCATTCGCTCTACATGCCCAAACCATGAGAGCGTTCTTTTCTTGATCTTACCCATTACGCTTACATCAGCCTTGCATTCTTTGCGGATCTCCACGATTCTCACGCGATCATACGTGGTTTTACCACACATACGCCTGAGGGATCTCATTTCTACAGCATATTCAGTCTACTTTCATCGAGTGAGTTGATGATAATGTTTATAATACATTTGTATAATAAGATGTGTGTGTGTATTTTTTTTTCATTACCAGTAATTTTAGTTAAAAAAAAACCGCAAGGTGAGTCGTTTTTAAAACTTTTAAAAGTTTGTATTAAAAATTATTACATTTGAAATATTTGAATTTTCTTCTAATAATAAATACGAAAACTTCTTTCATCTCTCACAAACAGTTTTTAATTTTCGGGTATATTCACAAATATTCCATTTATTGAATCTTAAATAAAAACTCGTAATTATAAATCATATAATTCATGTAACATTTTCAATGATGGATTTATAAAATTTGTAAGAAACATCACTACCGCAATGGCATTTTTTTTTCAAACTTTCTTAAGTGGGCAAATAATGTCACTACGTATTTATTTAAAATAACCATCAGTACCAGAACGGTAGATTAGTATTACCTTAGTGCAGTGGCGTAGCTAGCATGGGTGGCACCCGGGGCGGATGCCACCCCCCGGGGCGTAGTGTCACCCCCCCTATTAAAGTAAACTTTAGAAATTCAAAAAGCTAATTTCGACTTCATAAAATTGGAGAATTTCAGAATATAGGCTATTCCGCCTATAAAAGACCGACCGACACAGAATTCGAAGCACTTAAACGACACTTACGGGGTTACGAAAATATAAATAACAGACCGTGTTCATGTCTTGGTGATGTTACGCCACTGCCTTGGCGGTAAGACCATCGTCATACTACTTGGGTACCGCCGCCTTGGGACCATTTATTGGATAACCAACACCCAACACCTACGGCATAGGTAAAATGTGATTTAAAGATTAAGTTTAATTGAAACTATACCTCTCAATTGCACAAATACGCTCTTCTCAACACAACCCTCCGACCAAGAGGCGAATTGAGATATAGCGATGTTACACGGTTCGCTCCTGCATTTCAATTTGGATGAAGCAACCAAATTGAATCGTGTAAATATGAAAGGGAATAATTTAGTATCATTGAATATCATCTATTTTCAACGCGATTGAACTTAAAGTTCGACATTCCTCGGATCAGGTGGTGCGTTTGGAAATAACCAATTACTGTTAATTTGTTATCATTTAATTAACGAGTTAAATAATAACGAGATACTTATAGGTAGATACTTCATGAAATGCTTCAAGAACAGAAGCGAATACTCCTTTTTCCATTTATAAACCATTTCGACAATGTTGACAACTTGACTTTTTGCGTGGCTGCGAAGCGCACAAATGAAGATTGGGTGTTCACACATTCATTTCTCATTCAACTGCGTTATGGGCATATTATACGGTTCAATTCTGTCTCGCAATTTGGTTGAAGCTACCAAATTGCACCATGTAAACAAGACATTGAATGCTTCTATAATGTATTGAAAATATTCAACTTGTTTAATATGAAGCTCGCGTATTGAAGTGTCAAACTGTGACTGTTTATTTTGTAGTGAGTTGTCAACATATAGAATGGTTTTTAAATGGAGGGAAGAGCATACGCCTCTGTTCTTAGAGCACTTTAAGAACTATCCAAGCCTGTGGAACATTAAATTAGAGGGATATAATTCCCGCGCGCACGACCTATTTCGAAGACATTCTAAACTCTATGACAGCAATGTGATTCAATGGTCCACTTCTGAAAAGTACGTGTAAACAGCACACCATTTCAATTATACGCCGTTCAACAAAATCGCATCAATGTGGTCGAAGTGTATAATATCTCCATTATGGCAACAGAACCAATCGCATTGAAAATATTAAACAAGTTGAATATTTTCAATACGGTTGAAAGATGACGCGCAATGACATTGAAGCATTAAATGTCTTGTTTACACGGTGCAATTTGGTAGCTTCAACCAAATTGAGAGGCAGAATTGAACCGTATAATATGCCCATAACGCAGTTGAATGAGAAATGAACGTGTGAACACCCAATCTTCATTTGTGCGCTTCGCAGCCACGCGAAAAGTCAAGTCATTGTCGAAATGGTTTATAAATGGAAAAAGGAGTATTCGCCTCTGTTCTTGAAGCATTTCATGAAGTATCTACCTATAAGTATCTCGTTATCATTTAACTCGTTAATTAAATGATAACAAATTAACAGTAATTGGTTATTTCCAAACGCACCACCTGATCCGAAGAAATCCTCAGCAATGTGAATTAAATATTACATAGTTCATTTCTGCGCCACTCAACCAAAGTGAATCAATTTGATTCAACCGTGTAAAATCGTCATTGCTAAAAAAATCGCCTAGTTGATCGGAGACTCAAATTGATCGATCGGAAATCGTATAGAAATATGGGAGAATCAATGCCTGGACCCAATTTTAAAATTTTAATATGTTGTGAACTGTTCCAGTTGAACTTTGAACTTGGTTGCGCCGGGATACACCGAGGCGATGAGTTTCAGAACAAACCATAAGCGATTCGGTCGAATACTCCCACTGCCCTCACTGAACTCAACTACCAGCTGCAGATATCTGTTCATTCTATCGACTAACTAGTCATGTTGTATGTGTTGTATGGACTAACTTGTAACTAGTCATGTTCTATGTCAGGGATTTGAAGAGCCAATTTGTCAAAGAAACAGGATAACAAATATTTCAGAGAGCCGAATCGTACTATGGTAAATGTGGTGGAACGATAAAAATTACAATGTGCTTAGTGTTATCTACATTCTTACTGTAATATTACACTACTTGTACCCATTGATTTTTTTTCTATAAACCGTTGAAGATGTTAATATATAAATATGACGGCCGGCGTAGTGCAGCGGTAAGGCGCTTGACTAGCATTCCGAAGGTCGCGGGATCGAATCCCGGCGTGGCAAATAAATTTTATTTGATTAATTTGTGTATTTCACAATTTATTCATTTAAAATAATATATAGTATATTTGCGGCACGTTCCAGAGTGGAAGATACTCTCAGTATCGCCCTGGTGTAAGACCACCATTCAGAATTGAAACGTTGCTTGAAATGGCTTTAGCCGTGTTTGGTGACCAGATCTGAATAGCCAGGTACTTCCCCACCTTCCTCTTCCCTGTCTCCTTCCCCTCCCCACTTCAGCCTCACAACATACCCCAATTGGGGATGCCATAGTCCCACTGGCTCCAGACGGGAGCAGTTGGGACTCTTGTGCGGTATTCGTGTAAAAAAAAAAATATATATATATTTTACCAAGTTTAAGATGGAGCGACAACGTCCTCAAAGATATATCCACCACCTTGGAGATTGTAAACTGGAGAGAGCTGGCACAAAACCGTGATGAGTGGAGGAAGACTCTTGAGGACGCCAAGACCCACCAGGGGTTGTAGAGCCAAGTGATGATGATGATGATAAACCGTTGAAAATAATTCGGATTCATTGATGTCTGATTTGCCGAAGACGCCTATGCAAAGAGCCGCAAATTCCGACCCCTGCATTCTAGGTCACAGGTTCTCAACCTTATTTTGCCCACCGCCCACTAGGAGAATATTTTTTTTTAGAGCCCCCCAATTTTTTTTTACTTATCTTCTGTCGCTAATTTGTAACAAATATTGCCACTATTATATTTACCACAGCTTGTTGTGTATAACTCAACTGTCACGGAATCAATAATTTGATTTAAAACATATTGCATTATTTGTTACACCTCACTGTACCATAACAGCGCCCCCTAATTTTTTCTGTATCTTCCACTGCCCCCCTGAACGTCTCAAACGCCAACAAGGGGGCGTTATCGCCTACGTCGAGGACCTATATTCTAGGTAAATTCTCGATAATATTCCCGAAAAGGAGAATATTTCTAAATGGTGAATTCCACAGACACATAACCACAAATGTTACGTTATTTACGGTATCATGACAGTTGAACCGCCGGCCCTTGGCCCCTCAGCGTACTTATTTACAATGTGCAGTCGGTTTAGGGAAAATACACAAAATATAACTAAGTGACCCGAAGGCATGTGCAGAGAGGGCATACCGTCGAATAACAAAAGTAAAAATCATGTTTTCATTCAAATGTACATCAAGGAAAAATCTGCTTCTCTATATATTATGTAAGTGGGCAGACGCATTCGCTGTCAAGACTTGGACAAACCTCACCCATGAACCCGGGCACCTCTGCTAAGTCACCAAACGTAGCGAACCACTTTGGGTGACCTATCCTATGGCAGAGGTGTTGGCACCAATAAATGGTTGAAACTTTACTTTACTTACATTACAATAATTTTTGTTACTAACTTACATGATTCTTCCATTTATAATGATTTTTTTAAACTTTTCAGGATTTTTATTTTTAAATTTATACAAGATTTTTTAACCTACTTATTATTTACAATAGCCGTTATTACTAACTTACACGATCATTAATTTACTAATTGAGGTAGAACTCCCTCACCAAACACAAGAGCATTGTCTCTTTATGGTGGGGAAAGGCAATTTTTTTTTTATTTTTTTGTCAAAAAAAAAAAAATGTTGGTATCATCTCACAAATTGTGTAATTCCTTGTCGTTTGAAAAATATTACCTACTTAAAATATGTATTCAATTACCTACTTACAAATTTTATGATTTCAGATGAAATTTTGGTTTTGGAAGAGAAAATTAGAAATATACGTTTTTTCTCATTCCCTCTCCCCACTCCCCTCTCCCGCTTCCACCGTCCCGCGAACTCTCATCCCGAGTTTCCCTCCTCCTTCCGCATTCCATACATACAGTCCCGGTACATTCAGTTTTCAAACAGCTCGCGTACCACCTATTGCACTTTTTTTGATCAAATTTCATAATGCCAGAGCTCGCTATTATAAATAGAAACCATCGCGGGCATGCGCATATAAAAACCCCAAAGTTTCATCGCAATCGGATGAACGGTTAGCAATGCATAATTCCATGATGCCAGAACTCACTTTATATTCAAACTTAACTCACTTCAATTTGGTAGGCGGGTATGGGTACCGCCGCCCTGGGAACCATTTATTGGATGACCAACACCTCTGCCACAGGTCACCCCAAGTGGTTCGCTACGTTTGGTGACTTAGCAGGGGTGCCCGGGTTCTTGGGGTAATGTTTGTTCAAGTCTTGATGGCGGGTGCATCGGCCCACCTTCTGCGTGGCGGGCCGGATTGGGAGATGCTGGTTGAGGGAGACCCTTTACAACCGGTTACCGCTGTCCGGGCCGCTCGGTAGTACAGGGGCCCGACCCTCAGGCTCACGACTGAGGGTGGGCTGCCCCATCAACGAGTGTAAAAACCCCGCCGCTGCTGTTGTGCCGGTTCGTGACCGGAGGGGACCCAGCAGTAGCGTTTGGGGCGCATTGGGTGACCTCTCCAGCCGGACTCTCCCTATCCATCGCCTTGCACCGCAGTGGGTGGATTGGATTCATTCGTTCGTCACTCTTGGACACTCTGATCCCCAGCTTCCTACCCACCCCTCATACCTTTTCCTTCCCAGACCTCCCTCCCCCCACACCCCATCATAAAAACATTTAAAATCATGACAAAACAAACAACAAAAATTAACATCATTACAGCGGCGAGTAGTAGGCGACCCCGGCGCAGGCCAAAAATGTTGGTGAATTACACCAACATTCGCGGCCTGCATACCAATTTAAGCTCCGTCCACCACCACCTTTTTTCTCAACGCCCCAACCTACTATTCCTGTCTGAAACGCAGATAGCCGAGCCTGTAGACGCCTCCTATCTGGACTGCCCGGGCTTCACCCTCGCAAGCAAGTTCAGACCTAAAGGAGGTGTCTGTCACTATAGTCGAGCTGACGTCAACTGTGTGCGACTGTTGAATCTGGAAAACTCCAGATTCGACGTAATGTGGGTACGCGTCAATCTTGCCAGTACGGTAAGATTCTACGCGTGTTTATACCGCTCACCGAACCTTAGCGAATCAGACACGTCCGAGCTCTTCAAACATTTAAGCGTCACTATTGATGACCTCTTGCCCCGCTACCCTATGGCAGAGTTTGTGGTCCTGGGGGACTTCAATGTTCATAACGAACCTTGGTTGAAGTTCTCAGGATCAACAGACTCGGCTGGACGCCAAGCGGAATCCTTTGCCCTTTGCTACGGATTGGAGCAAATGGTTCAGGAGCCTACAAGGGTTCCTGATGTCCAGACTCACCGTTCCAATCTGTTAGACCTTTTTTTAACTACTGTGCCACACGGTTACAGTATTGAAGTCACAGCGCCTTTAGGATCGTCCGACCACTGCCTGGTGACGACATCAATCCCTGTAAACTTCAGACCACCAAACGAGAGGCTGAGGAGAAAAGTGTGGCACTATAGTTCAGCAGATTGGTTCGGTCTGCGGGCACATTTTAATGCTTTCCCATGAGACTCGCAACAATAACATTTGGCTGTCATCAGTTCTTTTGTTTTGCTCTTTCAAAAAATATTCTTAAACCAATCTTTTTATTGTGTTTTGGCTGTAAAAAGTTTAGTGAGTTGGAATCTTCTCCCCCCTGATCTTCCAGGAGTCACTCTTGCTGCTCATTTTCAGATATTTATATAATTTTTTTACTTCTGTCACTTTTTATATTTGCTGTAATTTTTTGAACAATGGAGGAGGATTTCCCTCCTGTACCCCTTACAAAGCCCCCAGATCCCCCTCCTGACCCTCCAGATGGAGACATTTCAGATAAAATAGACTTTTCAGAACATTCAAACATTTCAGACAATGAATCTGTCATCCTAACCTCAATTAAAAAAAGAAAATTTAGTCCCCTTTCCCCAAAAAAACATGATTCGCCTTTGTCTCCTCAGTCCCCTCCAGCTCTTCCTCAACCTCCTCCAACAATCTTTTACTCTACTCATTCCCGTGGCCCCTACATTGTATATGCGCAAAAAACTGAACAAGGTAAAACCATCCATCCTCTTGAATTTGGTAAATTTCTTTCAAATAACAAGAACCTTTCGATTAAACCTGGAGGTGTTAAAGCCGAGGGTCGCTTCCGAATCTCTGTTGAATTCCTGTCGGGTTCAGCCGCCAACAACTTTATCAAAAATATATTTATTTCATCAAATTCTAAATTCAAGGCGTACATCCCAACTTTCAATGTCACTCGAATGGGTCTGGTCAGGGGTATCTCGACCGATCTGTCCATTCCAGAAATCCTGTCCTCACTTTCAACCCCCCAACATATCGGCAATCCCATAAAAGCCAGGAGGCTAAATTATAAGGACACCTCTGAGGGCATCGTTTCCTGGAAGCCCTCCCAATCTGTCGTCATCACATTCGAAGGACAATCTCTTCCCTCCCATATTTATTTATTTTTCAACTCCTTACCAGTTGAAATGTACACTTATCCCACCACTCAATGTTACAACTGCTGCCGTTTTGGTCATACCAAAGCTGCATGCAGATCCCCTCCCAGATGTTTCAAATGTGGAGAAAACCACTCGACTGACCAATGTTCTTCTCTCTCTTCACCTAAATGTTTTAACTGCTTAGGCGCTCATTCCGCCATTAACTCTTCTTGCCCCGAACAATCTCGCCAAAAAAATATAAAAATTTCTATGGCCTCTGAGAACTTGTCTTTTCTGCAGGATTCTAAATTATTCCCGCCTGTCAAAAAATCATTTTCCGAGGTTTTATCCAGTAACTCTTCATCCAACCCTCTCGCCTCCTCCTCAACATCTTCCCGTTCAACAAAATTCACATACAAAAACCCTATCTCTAAACAGGCTCGTGGATACGATCAGCAACAACACAACTCACTTCTCTTAAATCCCAATGGTTCTCCTCTTTCACACGCCACAAATGGGTGTGCAAACAATTATAATTCATCCTCAACAAACTATCAAAAGCTTTCTGAACAACTCTCCCAAGATAATTCTTCATTTATTCAAACTCTTATTATGCTTCTAATTGACTTATTTCTTCTCAAACTAATCTACCGTCCAACGCTGCTTCTATTATTTCCACATTAAAATCATTTATTCAAAATGGCTCTTCAAGATGTCAGAATTCTTCAGTGGAATAGCCGCAGTGCTATTTCTAACAAATCAAACCTTCTTAACCTATTAAATTCAAACCTTGTTTCTGTGGCTGCTGTCTCGGAGACATGGTTTACTCCATCCACCCACTTTAATGTGGGAGGGTACTCCTGTCTCAGCGATGATCGCCCGGAAGGTACGGGCGGTGGTGCTGCCCTTTTTATTAAAAAATCCCTTCCGGTTTTCCCAATAAATAATATCAAACCCCCCAATGCTGACTTTCAAATGGTTGCAGCTAAAATAAAGGACACTTCCTTTGTTTCTATCTATCTTCCCCCAACATCGCACTTCAATAAACAAGCGTGGTTGCAAATTGTCCGTCAACTAAGCCCTCCTTTCTTTTTTTGGGTGATTTTAATGCCCATTCCCCCGTCTGGGGTTTTGCTTTCTGTGATCGAGACGGTCGAAGTGTGATGGATTTCCTAGATGAATCCAACCTTTTTCTTTTGAATGACGGATCTCCTACTAGAATCTCTCGCCCCAACACAAACCCCAGTGCAGTGGATCTCTCCATATGCTCTATTAATCTGGCACCTCTCTCCTCGTGGGTGGTGTCCCCCGACCCTTGCTCCAGTGATCATTTCCCGATCACCATCACTTATCAAACTTCTTTCCATTCAGACAAGTCCCATATTTCGACAAAGATTAAAACAAAACACACCAAATGGGACGAATTTAACTCACATATGGATAAGTTTATACAAAATTTATCCTATACCGATACATTATCTGTCAAAGATGACTACGATAACTTCAAATCAATGCTCGTAACTGCAATCAATAAATCAAATCCTCCCCCTAAAACCAAATCTCTCAAAAAACTCCCTCCAACTCCCTGGTGGGATGAGGAATGTTCCAAAGTAGTGAGAATTCGGAAAGCTAAATCTCTTTCCTATCGTCACAATATGACTATGGAGAACTATCTCATATACAAAAATGCCGAAGCCAATGCCAAAAGGGTATTGAGGTCAAAAAAAAAATCCGGCTGGTACAACTTCTGCAGTTCAGTATCTCCGAACACTCCAATTTCGGAAGTTTGGTCTATGATTCGAAGATTTCGATCCTCCTTCAGTCCAACATCTCCTCGAGCTTCTCATTCTAAATGGATGGACGAGTTCTTGGACAAAATTGCCCCCCCTTCTGTACCTAACTTAGATGAAATAACTCCAATCCACAACACTCCTATGTCTGATCATTGGCTTGACTCTCCATTCACTTTAATTGAATTAAAAAATTGTTTATCAACAGTCAAGGACTCATCTCCAGGCAGAGATGGTATACCTTATAGCATTATCAAAAATAGTAATGATAATGTTCTAAATCACTTTTTAAGCATCTTAAATAAAATCTTCCAGACTGGCATAATACCTGATGACTGGAGTTCTCAAATAATCATCCCAATTCTAAAATTAAACAAATCACCCAATTCTGGATCCAACTATAGGCCAATTGCTCTTTCATCCACCCTTAGTAAAATTTATGAAAAATTAATTAAAAACCGGTTAGAATTTTTTGTCGAGAGTAATCATCTTCTCTCTCCATCCCAATTTGGATTTAGGAAAAAGAAATCTACCCAAGATAACCTTGCCATCATCAGCACTGATATTAATTTATCCATTTCTAACAAAGAAGTATGTCTTGCAGTCTTTATAGACATAGAAGGCGCCTTTGACAATGTTTCCATCCCAATTCTTAAAAAAAAACTTTTAGGCCTTGGCTTACCCCTCATGTTTGTCCAATCTATTATTAATCTTTTTCTCGATAGGAAAATTTTCATTGAGCTACCAGATGTTACTCCTCAGAGTAGGTCAATTTGGAAGGGTTTACCCCAAGGCGATGTATTATCCCCCTTACTGTATAATATATACACACACGATATGCATGTCACCATTCCCCCTCAAGTAAAAGTTGTTGAGTTCGCAGATGACATAGCTTTCTTCTTATCATCCAAAATCATTCCATCCGCCGTCAAATATCTTAATGAAGCCATGGATGCCCTTTGCACATGGCTTACTTTAAATGGTCTTGAACTTTCAGTACAAAAGAGTCAGTGTGTTACCTTCTCAAATCGTCATAATAACCCCCCTGTTCAAATTTTATTTAAAAACTCTCCAATCCCCAATGCTTCCGAAGTAAAATTTTTGGGAGTAACATTTGATAGGAAACTTAAATGGTCTTCCCACATTAATAATATAGTTACTAAATGTGAAAAAAATTTAAATATTATCAGATCATTGACTGGCGTTTGGTGGGGTGCTCATCCTATCTGCATTAAGTTGCTCTACAATGCACTTATTCGAAGTCATCTCGACTATGCCTGCCCACTTTTTAGTACTGCATCCAAAAATGCACTCAGTAAATTAGACAAAATTCAATCTAAGTCATTGCGAATAATAACTGGCGCGATGCAATCGTCGCCCATCAATTCCCTTCAAGTAGAATGTTCTGATCCTCCTCTTTATTTAAGGCGTCAATTATTTGCTGACAAATTTGTTCTTAAATGTTTAAATTCTAAAAGTCATCAGATTATTCCCAGAGTCTCGTTGTTCAACGACTCAACACATTCATCTACAATCAGAGCTCGAACTAAACCTCTCCCTGCCATCTGTAAAAATTTTCGCTCTCTCTCACAGCTTCAAATTATCAAAAATGATCTTCTTCCTTTGTACAAATTAAAATATAGTCACGTCACCCTATCCCCAACGATATTAGAAGGGATCGGCATTCTTAAAAGTCATTCCAATCTCCCAGCCCGTACTGTCAATAATATGTTCAATGACATTATTTCTTCTAAATGGCCCAACTCTTCTCTTTTATTTACTGATGGCTCCAAATCTCCGGACTCTCCTAACTGTGGTATTGGTATTAACATTTACCACAATAATTCTAACGAAAGAATATTTTATTCAATTTCAAACCAATTTTCAATATTTTCTGCCGAGTGCATTGCGATTATTGAATCTCTCAAATATATAATAAAAAATAATTTTGAACATTCTCTTGTTCTCTCTGACTCTCTTAGTTCCCTCCAAAAACTTAAAACAAGTCCTCTTCTTCATCCTGATGATCACTTTGTATGTCTTATTCGAGTATTGATAACCTCCATTCAAAGCTCTGGAAAAACTGTCACTCTGATTTGGATTCCTGGACATGTTGGCATAGTGGGTAACGATATTGCTGATTCCTTGGCAAAACAAGGAGCGTCTAACCCTACCGTTACCCTCGTAAACCATATTCCCCTGTCTGATATTTTTTCCATCATCAAAGATAGATCCCGCAATGTTTGGACAGAGTATTGGAACATTGCTAGTCAATCCAAGGGTGCCCGCTACGCCTCAATACAAAGGACTATCCCATCAAAACCGTGGTTTCAAAAATTCCCCAATTTTTCCAAAAAAGAAATTTCCTTACTTATTCGTATGAGAATCGGACATTGTTCCGTTCCTTCTCACCTTTATAAAATTCATGTGCTTGACTCCCCAGATTGTACGTTCTGTGGTCTAGATGTGGGAACTTTAGATCACATATTTTTTTATTGTCCCTCTCTAAATAAATATCCTCTCTTCTATCAAGCGTTATCAAAAATTGCCTCTCCTCCATTCAACATCTCATCTCTTCTAAGTCTGAACTCTACTCCAATCTTCCATAAAATTCTGAAATTTGCACATTTAAATAAAATTAATATATAAATTCACCTTTCCTTTCTCTGTAATTATAAATGATGGCCTAGAACACCCTTGAAGGGTGAAAGCCAGAAATAATTGAAAAAAAAAAAAATGCTTTCCCATGGTCAGCTGTCTGTTTTCGGACTTCGGATCCCTCAAGATGTGCCCAGGAAATTGGTGAGGTCATCACATCCGCGATGGATGGCTTCATCCAATCTACTGTTAAGGAAACTGGTGTAGGCTCAAAGCCGTGGTTCAGTCGACAATGCGCTGAAGCAGTGCGACGAAAAAACGCGGCTTACCGAGCCTACAACACATCTAGAACATCCGAAGACAGAACAGCTTACAACAAAATGGCAAAGGAAACCAAGAGAATCATAAATAGGTCAAAATTCGAGCACGACTAGCAGATCAGCAGAAAGCTGACTGAATGCCCGCATGGCAGCAGGCAATTCTGGTCGCTTGCGGGCTCAATAGGTCGCAATTTCTGCAAATCCAGTCTGCCACCTCTTACCAGACCTGACGGCTCACTAGCAAACACCGCCACCGAAAAGGCTAACTTACTAGGTAAAATGTTTGCGGATAACTCAACCCTCGATGACCAAGGTGCTGTCCCGACGTCGGTTCCTCACTGCGGTTTTCGTATGAAAAAGCTGAGGATCCGGCATCGGGAAGTACTCCATGTTTTACGAGGGCTTGATGTTAATAAAGCTAGTGGGCCTGACGGAATACCTGCCCTGGTACTGCAAAGGTGCGCTGCAGAAATAGCTCCAATTTTGACGAAGCTTTTTAAACTGTCCCTGAAGACTGGCTCTGTGCCCTCTGGTTGGAAAAAAGCGGTTATCCATCCTATTCCAAAGAAGGGTGACCGCTCCAACCCGGCCAACTACCACCCCATAGCGATCACATCAGTTCTGTCTAAGGTGATGGAACGTGTGATCAACGACAAACTGCTCACATACCTCGAGAAGAACAAAATTATTAACGACCGTCAATACGGATTCCGGCGGAACCGCTCGTGCCGTGATCTTCTCGCGTATGTGACGCATGTTTGGGGGCGATGCCTGGAACGTTTCGGTGAGACCCAAACGGTTGCACTGGACATATCCAAGGCCTTTGACCGGGTTTGGCACCGAGGACTTGTCAACAAACTGCATTCTTACGGACTTCCCGCATCCTTGTGTACGTGGATTGCCGACTTCTTGAGGGAGAGGTCGATTCAGACGGTAGTCGATGGTTTCACCTCTTCCTCTCACTCGATAAATGCTGGCGTCCCGCAGGGATCGGTTCTGTCTCCAACTCTGTTTTTGTTGCACATCAACGACCTTTTGTCATGTGCACCAATTCACTGCTACGCGGATGACAGTACAGTTCATGATAGCTTTTTGTTTGACAAGCCCCCAAAGGGCTCACAAACTCCAACAGCTCGTAAGGCTTTGAAGCAAAGAATGGACGGTTAGTGTTTTCTCTTGGGGTAAAAATAATCTCGTTGAATTTAATGTTTCAAAGACCCAATCTTGTCTGATTACGTCTAAAAGGGATCGCAATGAAAATCTAGTCTCTTTCAACGGAAGCAATCTTCCGAACAGGCCCTCCATTGATTTGCTTGGTGTAACCCTAAGTGACCAGCTCAGGTATGGGGGCTCCATCGAAGCCAGAGTAAAGTTAGCCTCCCAAAAACTGGGCGTACTGTACAGGGCCCGCAGATACTTTAAAAGTACACAACTGCTAACCCTGTGCAAATCGCAAGTGCTCCCCACGGTTGAATTTGGCAGCCACCTCTGGTCTGGAGCTCCAAAATACCTGAAAAATACCCCGACTCTGTGCAGAAACGGGCGGTCCGTTTGATAGATTCTCCCATCTTAACAGACGGATTGCAATCTTTAGAGCACAGGCGTCGGGTGGGAATGCTATCCTTGTTCTACCGGTATTACAATGGAAGATGCTCCGAGGAACTAGCATCATTGATCCCTTCGGCACCGGTGCATAGTCGGGAAACACGCCAAACGCGTGCCCAACATTTGTACACAGTTGACATTAGTCACATGAGAACGGGTCGTTTCTTCGACTCGTTCTTATGTTCAACAGCTCGGCTGTGGAATGATTTGCCGGCCTCTGTGTTTCCTCCTTCCTACAACATGGGTCTCTTCAAGACCAATGTTCATTCCTTCCTCTCCTCAAAAAGACCCTCCACACAGCATCCCAGATGACATAGGCCCTGAGGGAAATTATTTTCCTCAGGGCCTCCTCTGTGGAGTTAATGTAAAAAAAAAAAAAAAATATGGAAACCATCGGGGGCATGCGCATATTAAATCCCCAAAGTTTCATCGCAATCGGATGAATGGTTTAGCAACGCATAGACATCTCATACGGTATACATATATCAAACCCAGAAGTAGGCATATTTTGATTTTTATATACAGGGTGTCCCAAAAGAAAGTTTATATTTAGTCGATCGATTTAAAAAAAAGTAAGGGTTCCATTGAAAAAATGTTTGTTAAATACTAAAATAAACAATTTGGGAATTTATTTCTTAAAAATAATATCGTCCAAATGTAAACTCTCGTGTTCACGCATTAATTTAATCGAAGAGTAAAATTTCTCATGACGGCTCGGCAGGTAGGCTTCGTGATGGCTGCCATTTCGTGACGGATATTTTTATTTATTTATTTATTTAATACAAACGGCATAAGTATGCCATAAACATTAATTACATGTCACAAATTCATATTCAAAATATTAGTAATGGTAAAACAGTGTATGTATAACAGTTAATTGTGACGATACATTGGGAAGTGACACCAGAGATACATTTACATGCAAAAATCTATAATAGAAATAAAATTAATAGTGACTAAAAAAATATGATAGCATAGCCGTCTTGTACCTCTGTTCCGTGCAGTTAAATAGATCTATCACATCTGCATATCTATTAGTAACTTCATGCAACCTAGGTAAAAAAGTGAGTGTTTCGTATACTCAGTCCGATTATTGTTACATTTAAAAAGGATTTTAGAACGAGTGGTTCTCGAGGGAATATGAAATTCAATGAGCTTAGTTAGATCAGGACTGTCTATTCTACCATTTACAATTTTGAACATTAATATTAAGTCTGATATAATTCTTCGATCTGACAGTCTTAATAAATTTAATTCTTTCATCAAGTAATTATAATTTATGTTTTCAATGGGAATACCGAGGTTAAAATTAATATGTCTTAAGAATTTGTGTTGAATTTTTTCGATTGAATCTGAATGTATTTTAAAATGGGGGGACCAGATCGAGGAGTTATATTCGACTTGACTACGTACTAAGGATGTATACAAAATTTTTAAAGTTGAAATATTCTTGAAACCTCTGGAATTTCTAAGAACGAAGCCAAGCATTTTGATACCTTTATTATATATTGAGTTTATATGGGATATGAAGTTTAATTTAGAGTCGAAAGTTATGCCCAAGTCACTAATTTCTTCGACAGAGGTAAGGGTAAAGTTATTAAGTTCATAAGGATGAATAATTGGTTGACTTATTCTGTAAAAACTTATTGAATAACACTTATTTATGTTCAGATAAAGTTTGTTAATAGAGCACCAACTAATTAATTTGTTTAAATTATTTTGTAGACAGGCACAATCTTCAGCGGTTTTGATGATTTTATTTTGATGATTTTTCTTCTAATTGCATCAGGAAGTCGGATTTTTGGCGTACACTTTAGATTTGAGATAACCCCACAGGAAAAAGTCCATAAGGGTTAAGTCAGGACCACGAGGAGGCCAATTTATGTCACCTCTCCTGGAGATCAATTTGCCAGGGAAAATTTCACGAACTCGTGGCAGAGACGTATTGGGTATTGGACGTATGTAATGTTGCTCCGTCTTGCTGGAACCATGTTCTTTGGTTATAGCCAGTAAGTTTGTAAGGGTGCAGCATTAGGTATTTGTGCAAAATGCTGTGTAACGATGATCTATGCACATTTAAAGCACTTGCGCGCTTCCGCAAAGTTTGAGTCGTCACGAAAAGACTGATACGCACTCTCTACGTTTTCTACCGTTCTCGATGACCTTGTTGGCACGGATTTTGGTTTTGCCAGCGTTGTAACGATCTCTTCAAACTTTTTGACCCATTTTCGAATGTGAGGAATGCTTGACGCATCATTGAATTGACGAAAACTTCAAATATTGCAGAATCTTCTACGCGCTACAGTCGCCGAATCACCATTTTTGTAAAACTCACGCACGCACAACGCGCGGTCGCTTCCGAGAAATGCTTCATAGCGACTAAATTCCCAAGAGCCAGGCTACTTTTCAATTTGGGAGGCGGGAATGGGTACCGCCGCCCCGGGAACCTTTATTGGATAACCAACATCTCTGCCATAGGTCACCCCAAGTGGTTCGCTACGTTTGGTGATTTAGCAGAGGTGCCCGGGTTCATGGGATGAGGTGTGTTTAGGTCTGATGACCAGGACACACTGAACCCCAGATTCCTACCCACCCCTTAAACCCTTTTCCTTCCCAGAACCCTCCTCTCCTTCCTTTCCCTAAAAGACCCCCCACACAGCATCCCTAAAGATGACATAGGCCCTCAGGGAAATTATTTTCTTCAGGGCCTCCTGTGTGGAGCTTATGTAAAAAAAAAAAATACTGGTTGACATACCCCCCGCGCCCCTCGGAAAAGTTGCGTTCACACAGAAAGCAAAACAAGTATAAACTTTATTTTGGGACAACCTGTATATAGATTAAATATTTGTATGTTTTTACGATAAATATAGATTTTTTATATGTTATACAGTGTTATAAAGGAATGTAAAAATAGCCTTTACTTTCCTTGTATTTTATACGACATTATGTAAGTAATTAAAAATAACCAAAAGATAAGTAAGAAAAACTCAAGATTTATCAATAATGGATTTCAAGATTTAAAAGAAATAATTATAATAAATATGAACTCTTGTAGCAGT
Organism: Limnephilus rhombicus; assembly: GCA_929108145.2. Classification (NCBI taxonomy): domain Eukaryota; kingdom Metazoa; phylum Arthropoda; class Insecta; order Trichoptera; family Limnephilidae; genus Limnephilus; species Limnephilus rhombicus. Next base: position 15,041,039 of record OV815294.1, on the reverse strand, counting down.
TTCAGGTAATTTTTCAGTTTAAGTTGGAATTCATGATTATTTTCGATAGTTATTAGATTTAACGAGAGGTTGTTGAAATAAGTCAAACCTAGATACAAATAGGTATTTTGAATGTGCTTGGTATTAAATTTTAAGATTTGACCATGTATTCTTTAATTGCAAAAATTATTTGCCCTTCAAAGGCATTTATCCTTTACTTATTAAAATCACCCACCAATCTCCCCTTAGTATTAAATGTTTTTTTTTTTTTTTTTTGATCTGGTCACTAAACACGGCTAAGGCCATTTTCAAGCAACGTTTCAATTCTGAATGGTGGTCTTACACCAGGGCGATACTGATAGTATCTTCCACTCTGGAACATGCCGCAAATATACTATATATTATTTTCGTCATGTTTGCTTTCTCTCAATAATTCTCCGGTTTTTTTTCCGTTCTATACAAGTTCGTAGACTTAAATGATTTTAATATTTGAGATTTCCCATGCCCTTATAGATTTTTCATAAAATATAATCATCTCCCTTAATTTAACGGCACATAGCACTCTTTTTAGAGCGAATTGCCTTAAACAAGAAAAAAATTTGAGATTTGAATATTATTCTGACACATCTTGAACTATTTTAAGAGGTATTTAATTAAATAAATACAATATTAGCGATACTCAATCGTAATCAGAAAAGATATTGGCCCCTCTGGGCCTCGAATCCAGGACCTTTGGCTTTCCGAGCCGCTGCGCTACCAACTGCGCTAAGGTGTCCTTATTCAATTCGGTCATTTTTTAGTGGATTAAGAACCACCAACATTATCTTTATTTTTCTTAACGCATATTTTATTGGCTGCTATCTTTTTGTATGATTGCAAGACTCAAAGCCGAACTAGATGCTATCTAGATAGTGTCTGGATACATTTTTATCAATTTTATTTTTAATGTGCGACATGTATTGACTTTTCTGCAAGTCTACGACGAATATTAAGTTTTAACTTTATGATAAAACTTAAAGAGAAGTATTTTAAGAGGATTTAAAAAAAACATCGTATGTTCCGGTTCCGCGACTTTTCATTCCGCGACAAAACATCCCCCAACAAAATATCTACTAAAACCTAATAAACTAATCTAACCTCAACAAAATAATACGGACATCCTATAAAGAAACAAATTGTTGTTCAAAAATACTTAAGTGGGACATAAATAATACCGAATCCTGTAAAGACAATAAATCATTGTCTGAAAAAGTAAAATGGGACAAAAATAATACCAACATCCTGTAAAGACAATAAATCATTGTCCGAAAAAGTAAAATGGGACAAAAATAATACCAACATCCTGTAAAGACAATAAATCATTGTCCGAAAAAAGTAAAATGGGACAAAAATAATACCAACATCCTGTAAAGACAATAAATCAATGTCCGAAAAAGTAAAATGGGACAAAAATAATACCAACATCCTGTAAAGACAATAAATCATTGTTCAAAAAAGTAAAATGGGACAAAAATAATACCAACATCCTGTAAAGACAATAAATCAATATCCGAAAAAGTAAAATGGGACAAAAATAATACCAACATCCTGTAAAGACAAAAAACCATTGTCCGAAAAAGTAAAATGGGACAAAAATAATACCAACATCATGTAAAGACAATAAATCATTGTCCGAAAAAGTAAAATGGGACAAAAATAATACCAACATCCTGTAAAGACAATAAATTATTGTTCAAAAATAGTAAAATGGGACAAAAATAATAATAATAAATAATCCTACAGGCTGCGCCACTGTTATTTACAGACTTTAGAGTGTAGACTTCGATCTTTAATAATAACACGATGTACGAGATGAACATTTATTGTTTCAATACAGGTTATAAGCTACGTGCTATCTAATGAGCTGGCGGTAGGGAAAGAGAGCTAGCAGATGCATACCTCTGTTTTTATACTGAGACCTATTGTCTCGCTCTTACACTTTCAAAAAGCAGGCATGCCACCCAAAACCTTTCTTACAGACATCCCTAAACTTAGGTTAGATTTTAGTAGATATTTTGTTGGAGGATGAAAACAAGCTTTACTATATTCCCCCCCCCCCCCCAGCTTATAATTGAACAATTGCATAGTACAGGGTTTCCCATTTGCCGGGTCCCGACCCGGTTCCGGGCCATCAAAATAAAATACCGGGTCGCAACATTCCCGCCTTGTTTTAAGACAAGGTGGAAGCTGCAAGAAAAAAGCTTAATGTGTGGGCACAACGCGCGGAAACAGGGAACTTCAAAGCATTTAGTAATTTAAGTAAAATACAAAAAGAGTACAACATGATTGCTTTGCCACAAGACATCTTAACTCAAATTAAAGAACATTTATCTATTTACTGGAGAGGAATCTTCAAGAATATTTTCCTCCAATCGACAGCAACAAAGCTTGCATATGAAACACATTTATATTCACGTTAGATTCCGAAACTAGTTTGCACGAATTGTCTGATTCAGATGTCGACTCGTTAATTGAACTGTCAACTGACACATCACTCAAGGATATATTTGACCAAGACTAAGACCATTGATAGATTTTTGGTTATCTTGTCGTCAATTATACACAAAATTAGCTCATCAAGCGATAACTTTTCTAATTCCTTTTGTCACAACTTATAAATGTGAAGCTGGGTTTTCAACACTAGTTTTCCTTAAAAATAAATATAGAAACCGACTTGAAGTGGAACCAGACCTTAGGATAAAACTTTCGCCATTTTCCGCGAGCTTGGATTCTTTAGTAGCAACTAAGCAGCAGCCCCATACTTGGCACTAAAATTTAGTGACTACATAAATAGGCGATACTAAAATATGTAGTATTAATAAACATTTTTACCTTTTTTTTTTTTTACAGTGAATACCGCACAAGAATCTCCACTGCTCCCGTCTGGAGCCAGTGAGACTATGGCATCCCCAATTGGGGTATGTTGTGAGGCTGAAGGTAGTGGGGAGGGGAAGGAGGTGGGGAAGAGGAAGGTTGGGAAGTACCTGGCTATTCAGATCTGGTCACCAAACACGGCTAAAGCCATTTTCAAGCAACGTTTCAATTCTGAATGGTGGTCTTACACCAGGGCGATACTAATAGTATCTTCCACTCTGGAACATGCCGCAAATATACTATATATTATTTTAAATGAATTTATTGTGAAAAAACACAAATTAATCAAATAAAATTTAATTGCGCATGCCGGGTTCGAACCCGCGACCTCCGGATTGTGAGTCAAGAGTCTCACCCACTGGACTACGGAGGTCGTCAACCTACTATTAATAAATGTGTATTATTTTACCTAATGGAACCAGCTCGGGTTTAAAAGTATTAAGTGGGTCACGAAGGGGCAGTGTGAATATTACCGGGCCACGGCAGAACAATGTTTGGGAAGCACTGGCATAGTACACTCTTTTTAGGTTTTCTGGTCTGAGAATATTTAATATGTAGGTACCTATTGCTTTATTTACGTAAAAATAATATAATTGACTTTTTGTGACGGCCTTAATTGGTTATTTAGTGTTGTGTTTGCACAAGTCAACGGACGATGGAGTCAAAAGTTAGGCAATACATTTGGGTGATCTGTGGAGACCGATTGACAAAGCCAAAGGGAAATCGGTTAGATCGATTGTACGAAGTGACCATGTTTACACAAAAAACCTTCAATTTGCAAATTAGGCAATTTGTTAAAAAAGCGATAATTCCTTTTTACAATGTTGATTGGTAAATTTGAGCAGAGGCGATGATCAATTATTTAAATAATAGCTACATATTTGGGAGGCGGTTACGGGTACGGGTATTTTTTTTTACATGAGCTCCACACAGGAGGCCCTGAGGAAAATAATTTCCCTCAGGGCCCATGTCATCTTTGGGGATGCTGTGTGGCGGGTTTTTTTAAGGAAAGGAAGGAGAGGAAAGTTTCGGGAAGGAAAAGGACAAACCTCACCCCATGAACCCGGGCACCCCTGCTAAATCACCAAACGTAGCGAACCACTTGGGGTGACCTACGGCAGAGGTGTTCGTTATTCAATAAAGGTTCCCGGGGCGGAGGTACCCATTCCCGCCTCCCAAATTGAATTTATTGGATAACCAACACCCCTGCCATAGGTCACCCCAAGTGGTTCGTTTGGTGACTTAGCAGGGGTGCCCGGGTTCATGGGGGTGAGGTTCGTCCAGGTCTTGACGACCAATGCGTTTGCCCACCTACTGCATGGCCTAGACAAACCTCTTCCCATGAAACCGTTCACCCCTGCTACGTTACCAAACGTAGCTTGGATTGACCTACAGCAAGGGTGTTGGTTATCAAATAAATGGTTCCCGGTTCGGCGGTACCCATACCCGCCTCGCAAATTATTTACGAAATCGGAAAAAAAACCCATTACCAAATAACCCAAATGTGAGAATTCGAGGAAATATTTAATGCAGAAACTTGACATATATATAATACATAAAATATTAAAATCCATTGACGCCGAAAAATATTAACCCCTCAGGCCCTGGGCCTATTTTGTCTGAAAGCCAAAATATTTCCGCTTTGCAATAAATGAAAATTTCTGAACGTATCCGAAAACTAAAAACTGTTTTAGAAATGCTATGAAATATAAACGCTTTCAAATTGTACTAACCGAAATAAACATAATATTTTAAATATAAAAGTTTAAAATTAGTAATGTTGTGAGAATGTGGTAAAGTAAACAATAAGTACATAAAATTAAAAAGTTTATTTGACAAGATTTAGGTAAAACGTCATTTTAGTATCAAAGGATGTACAAAAAACCTACACAAGTTTGGGTTTTTTTGTACATTTTTCCGATACTCGTAATATTCTAAAATAAACATATTATCATTTCAATGGCATTCATTTGTGTAACAGCTCATACGATTTGAAAATAATATGGACAAATTAAATTATTTAAATAATAACATGGAATTGAGCTAACGATTTTTATAGAATGATCTTCTAAAATGAGCAAATAATAATGAGCAAAATTAAGAAAGGGACCCTCAGATGGTTTGGGCGCGTAGAGCGAATGAACGAAGAAAGTAGTGTTAAAAGAATATATGATGCTAATGTGAATGGTAGAAGAAGTCGGGGACGCCCGAGGAAGACATGGCACGATCAAGTAAATCAGATACTTGAGACGGGCCATGTCAAAAGTCATAATAATAGAAGAGTATATATGAGACGATGTATGAATGTGAGTGAGGCAAAGAGTGTGTGCCAAGACCGAGTTGTTTGGCGGTCCGTCCTCTCTGCCTACCCCTGCGGGGAAACGGCGTGATGGTTAGTTAGTTAGTTTATCTTCTAAAATTACTAAATTACTAAAATTACTGGTACAGAAAAAAAAAACCCTTACATATTTTATTAGGCAAATCTTATCTTACTAATATTGTAAACGCAAAAGATTGTATGAATGTACGGGTGTATGTATGTTTGTCACTCTTTCACCCAAAAAATACTGAATGGACCATAAAAATTCTTTCACTAATAGAAAGCTACATTATTTGCCATTAATATGGGATATATAATGGTAAGCTCTGGCGTTATGAAATTATTTACCATGCGTTTTCTGTCCCTAACAAAAGCGAGTTAATGCAAACGTCAGAAGAAAAGCCATACAAACAGTTGCCGTGGAAACGAGCCGAAATGTATGTACGCGCATAACTTCCGAACGATTGCACCAAATTAGATTAAATAATGTATAAAACTACTGTTGAGCTCTGGCATTATGAAATTTGTATAAAAAATTGCAATTGGTGGCACGCGAGCACCATGAAAACTGAATGTACCGGGAATGAATGTATGGAATGCGCGAGGAGGGAGGGGGGGGGGTGGAGGAGGCGGAATGGGAACCCCCCTAATACCATGCGAGCGAAGCCGCGGGAAAAAGCTAGTAATGTTATAAATGCGATAGTTTGTATGGATGTGCGTGTGTTTGTTACTCTTTCACGCAAAACCTACTGAATTGATTTTAATGAAACTGTACAATAATATAGCTCATACATCAGAATAACATATAGGCTATAATTTATGTTGTTAGCTAGGAAGGGGACGCGGGAGGGGAACGGGGACGCACGGGAAATGTGATTCAGGGAGAAAAAATGTATTTCTTTGAATATAGCATTGCAACGTATGCCGGGATACTTATTCATCTTTTCATCTAAAACTAATTAATAAAAAGTTCACAAATTTCTTAGTACTTTTTTCAAATAGCGGTCGGAAACTTTGGATTCATAAAGGCGTACATTTGAATTATTTTGCGGTTGACTTTTATATTTGAACATAAAGCGTGGGTGTTTTCTCTTTGTAACATCGTTTAGATCATATTTCTAACCATTATAGTAGGAGAGACAAAGATTTCTAAGTAAATTTTACAATCGAAAACTTAAATCTACTTGAACTTGATACATTAAAAGAAATAAGAATTTGTTCTGACTTATTTTATTTATTTAAAATTGTTAATAACTTATTGAACTCCGCTGAACTTATTTCGTTAATATTTTTTCGTGTACCGAGTAGATCAGTTCCTCACAAATTACCTTACCATTGCAACAATACAGGAACTAATGCTGAATTATATTCCATAATAAATCGCCTTCTTATACTTGGTAATAAATATGTTGTTAATGATGTGATAAATATTGAAAGATTATCAACACACAAACATTATTTAATTAAAGCTGTTTGTCAGCGCTTCTTATAGTTGGATTATAATCTAACTAGCTGACCCGGTCACGCATTGCTGTGGCTAACTAAACACAACGCCATCTACTGGGTGGTTATCCAGCCTTTATAACACCGCCATCTTTGAGTTTATCGCGAAGAGACAGACAGACACCGCGGAGGACTTTAATTTATAATACGTAGAGATGGTACGAAAGATTATAATAATGTGCATGAAATGCTTGAGGTAACTACTATAACCGTCTAAATAACTTTCCAATAACCGCAATGTACGTGACCATTTTTTAGAAGATAGAATGGGTATAGTAAGCTATACGTAAAAGATAGTTTTTTTTTTGTACATACAATAATGACATTACATTTTTCAGATACATTTTTTATATAACGTGATTCACCTTTTTTTAGAGCATGCTCGTGTAAAAAAGGTGGAGCAGCGTGTGTGAAAAACTATTTAACATATTTTTTTAGAATTATAATATATATTTTTATATATTTTTATATATATATATATACATATATATATACATATATACACGGTGTCCGGAAACTCATGGTACAAGCGGGAAACTGGTAAATCTACATCACATTCAGAGTCGATTTGTGATATAACTTTTTTGATTTGAGCTTTCGCTTTCGAGTAAATCGGGTCCGAAGTTGGAATTTTTTTGGTTAAATTTGAAAAATTTTTTCACTAGGGTTGATTTCAGCTGTGTAATGTCTTATAAAATGCATCGAAGGGTAAACCGGGTTCAAAATTTTTTTTTAACCCTTTAGTTGCCGAAAAAATGGAAAAATAGAAAAAAAAATATTAAAATAGAAATGCTCAGATCGAAAAAAATAAGTTTTTTAGGTTCAATACGTGATGTAGATTCTACAGTTTCCCGCTTGTACTAGGAGTTTCCGGACACGTTGTATAATACATATACATATTCAAAACAAGATATATGAAATTATATGTATACCATCTCGAACTTTTTTGTAGATCTATAAAAGAGGAATATCCCACCATGCATTGTTTTCTTATACCTATCCCAAAGGGAATAGGCAGTGTTTTTGATGAAAAATCTCAGGCGGCTTGGCTTTATCCGACACTTCTAACAATTATCGTTCTGTTTCAACCAATAATCCTCAACAAATTATGTACCTAAACCTTCCTCACGAATTACTCTATTATTATATATTAGTGAAAGCCGCATGAAAACCCGTTCAGTAGTTTGAGTTTATCGCGAACAGACATACAGACAGACAGACGACGCGGAGGACTTTAATTTATAACATGTGGAGATAGAGATATACTTTGTTAGTTTGTATTCTTCATCAATATTTAAATTTATTTTTATTAGTACGTCCTTTACGTAATTATTTTTTCAGTTCAAAATATCTAATACGCATGTTTTTAGATGAAATATTCTTTTTCTTCGTATTTGTATTTATACTCGCTTACTATTTGTACTTTATGCTGTCTCTTCAATATGTACTTTTTTAAATTTTTGTCATATGAATATTTTTTTCTTAACTGTGTATATTATGCATCCATTTCAAATTATTGTAATTCCCATGTAAAATCCGTAAATCGGCGTTAATTCATAATAAATAAATAAGTACCTAATGCAAAAAAACGAAACACACTGGTTATTTTTTTTTTTAAACTACTGAATCCGAAGTACAACGTATAATAGGAAATAGGAAGTACACGAAACCAAAGCCATTTAAAGCAACGATTAGCTCCCCACAGGGACAGGAGGTTCCGACGACAAAAAATCTCTCAGCATGGTCTTTTTAGATATATGAAAGAGAGGATGTTCAGGAAAGGAAAAAGGAATGAGGGGTGGGTAGGAACCTGGGGGTCAATGTGGGTCACTCAGGAATGAAGGACTTATGAACCCATCCCTCCCACCGTGGTAGAAGGAGATGGTTCGAGAGAGTCAGGCTGGGGAGGTCAAAATGTCTAATTTTTCGAAGAAAACTTCTTCGGAAAGGTTTTCACTTTGTGATGACATTATTTATTTTAAGAAAAGACAAACAACTTTGTTTACATCACTTTTATTTGTACACAATCTACATGTTTCGTGAACAATGTTCACATCATCAGGATCTAATGTATACTAAACTTAAAAATTAAACATAGATCACATATGGGACGAAGGGGTAGGGGGAAGGGGAAGGGGTAAGATTGAGGGGACAATTGGGTTTTCAAAGTCATTAGCAGGGAAAGACCGGTTAAGTGGGAAAAGGTTCAAAAGAGGTTTTATAATAATTTGTTGCTTATTAATTAAGTCTGCTTTATTATTTACATTTCTCCTAATTTCTAAAATCTCTAAATTATTTATCTGTGATGCCTTATAACCCGTATGTAATATTTAAATTTAGATTTAAATTTAACATTAATGTGTAATAAAACAGATTTTAATATTTTTCGTAAAGATACGTACACCGATGTTGTCATAGATAATTCATCAAATCATCCCTATTCTCAAAAACTCGCGGCCTTTCACTCTATAGAATATGCGATATAGTGATTAATTACGATCCTTTGTCTGTTCCGAATTACACTTTGGAATTAAATATTATTAAACAAATAGCAGTTAATAATGGTTATTCTGCTAAATTAATAGATCAACTAATAAATAAAAAGAATAAACAGAAATTCTTAAAACTATATATTTACCCTTTTTTAAACAAATAAATAATCAATGGCGTAGAATTCTATTTGTTAATAATATGTCAAAAATAATTAGTAAAAATATTACCGGTACTATACAACCAGCATTTTATACAAATAATAAATTAAAAAAGTTCATCCTTAACAACAAAGATAGCGACATTAAAACAAAAAAAAATCGGGCGTTTATAAACTAAATTGTAAAGACTGTAATTACTTTTATATATTTAATAAAAAATGATCATGATTTTGACAAAAACCGTGGACTTAAAATATTACATACGGGTTATAAGGCATCACAGATAAATAATTTAGAGATTTTAGAAATTAGGAAAAATGTAAATAATAAAGCAGACATAATTAATAAGCAAAAAATTATTATAAACCCTCTTTTGAACCTTTTCCCACTTAACCGGTCTTTCCCTGCTAATGACTTTGAAATCCCAATTGTCCCCTCAATCTTACCCCTTCCCCCTCCTCTTACCCCTTCGTCCCATATGTGATCTATGTTTAATTTTTAAGTTTAGTATACATTTGATCCTGATGATGTGAACATCGTTCACGAAACATGTAGATTGTGTACAAATAAAAGTGATTTAAACAAAGTTGTTTGTCTTTTCTTAAAATCAAAATGTCTCTTTCAACCAGTCACTCCGGACCTGCCACGCACAAGATGGGCAGACGCATTCGCCGCAGCAAACCTCACCCTGATAAGTCACCAAACGTGGCGAACTACTTGGAGTGACTTATGGCAGGGGTGTTGATTATTCAACAAATGGTTCCCGGGGTGGCGTTACCAAGTTGAGAGAATATTTCACTATAACCAACACATCCGCCCGGGTTCATGGGATGAGGTTTGTCTGAGTATTGGGGCAGGTAGGTCTGCCCACCAACTGCGTGGAAGGCCAAACCGGGAGAGACCGGTTGAGGTAGACCTTTTGACTTATTCAGTAGAGCTCTCTCGGAACAACATCTTGCACCACAGTGGAAGGGATGGAATCATTTATCCGTCACTCCTGGACACAATGACCCCCAGATTCTTACCCATCCCTCATACCTTTTCCATCCCAGAACATCCTCTCCTCCCTTTCCTAAAAAGACCCTCCACACAGCATCCCCAAGGATGACATAGGCCCTGACGGGAATTATTTTCTTCAGGGCCTCCTGCGTGGAGCAATTGCATAAAAGAAACTTCCATGACAGCATAAGTACCGTTGCTGGCTCCAGACGGTTGGGACTGTTTGCGGTATTTGAATTAATATTATTATTAGACACACAATTCTTACACAAATAAGAACCCTTTATTTATAAACCACTGAAACTATAAGTGAAACAGAAACTAAATGAACGTTCAAAGTCCATAGTCAGTAATAAAATGTACAGGTAAAGTAACACGAGAAGGTTCACGACTTAAAATAAACGAAACGTTCTTATATCTTCGGGACTGAATTCAAGTGTCTTCAAGTCTGAATTTAAGGATTAAATAAAAATGTATAGGTGTTTAAAAATACGTACAAGTGATCCGGTAACTCATATTACATACCTATATATTTCAGAATCAAGAAAATTCTTAGGCAGGTTTTATCTGATGCTAATTAATAAAGCGGAAACCAATGTATGATACATTTAAATTTAAATAATATCTATTTGATATATCCCCGGCTGGGATTTTACATATTTATTTTTTTTAAGACAAAAAACATCTAAATGTGCACATCAACATAAAACAACATACTTTTTACAATACAATATACATGTTACATCGGTAAATTTTTATTTGTAACTAGCTTCCCCGGCCACGCGTTGCTGTGGCTAACGAAACACAACGTCATCTTCTGGAAGATTACCCAACCTTTATAATCGCCGCCATCTGTTAATTTGCATACAAATCAAATCCACACCGACCGCTTGACAACCCGCTCATTCACCACATGTAGACATTCTCATTTATTTATTATATATTTCAACCAATTTACACAAAACCTTGACAAATTATATACCTAAACCTTCCTCATAAATCTATCTATTGGTGAAAACCGCATAAAAATCCGATCAGTCATTTTTTGAGTTTATCGCGAACAGACAGACAGATGCGTCGGAGGACTTAATTTATAATATGTAGAGATTAAAAAAAACATTTTACAGTTAACGGAAAACACGTAGCTACACATATTTATTTAATTAACACCAAATTTATTCCATGTTAAGACGTAGTAGTAGTGCTACATATCAAGTAGTAAGTAAATATAAAAATTCTATTAAAAGTGTATTAAAATTATTAAATGAGTACAAAAATGCATAATGACATATTATGTAATGACATATATTATGTCTACCTACCTCCTGTTATATGTAATATCTTTTAGTTGATGTAAGATTTCAGTTTGTTAATTATTAATTTCTAGATACACCATGTAATAGTATAATGAGGAAATCTATAATTGGTTTCTCAGTAAGGTAAATTAAACATGTAACATCTACCGGATCTGCCCTGATGATGGACACTGCAACGATGTCCGAAACGTTGGCTAAAGAAGGAGGTAGCGCAACACGGCATAACACCTCAAAAACAAATAACGAAAATGTATAAATTAATCACATTGTAAACTGTTGATTTCCCCTAAAAATAAATAAATAAAATAAATATCATATTTGACAATAAATAAGATGACAAATAATTTAACACAATTGCAAACATAAGATTGACGCAAAAAAATAATAATTGATTAATTAATTGTAAAAACCTATAAATTAATATTTCAACACATAGGTGAAAAACGAAAAAGTTGATTGCTTCTAGGTTAAACACATTCCTTTAACAAAAAATATGTATCAAACAAATAATTGAAATTGCACACATCATCCTCGTCACTGTCGGTATCTGAGTAATTGACTCGTGTGCCTTCTTTGATGAAATCCTTATTTTATAGTCGTTCTGCATGAATTATACAATTTTTCCAATCCTAAATCGAAACCATATCTACAGCAGCATGCACAAGGTTTTCGACATCCGAGATTTTGAAAGAATTGTTATTTTTTGCAATTTCTTGTTTCACTGATATTAGATCACACAATATGTGATTATAATCACACCGATTAAATAAACGGAGTCAAAATGACATTAATAAAGTTAATTAAATCGAAAACAACGTAATGCCAGTCCATTACTTATGAAATCAATACACTACTTATTACTAAATGTAGAATCATTCTTGTTTGCTTTTGTAGTAGCATGATATAAACAACAATGGAATTTCCAAAGGATTTAGTCGCCTAATTCACGGGAATAACCGCCACTAGAATTTCAAAATTGTTTTTAGAATCCAGTTTAATGTAATTCCGTAAATCGGAATTTTAGATGGTCGAATGAATAATAAGAAATGAAAAATATTAATATTGATAATATAATGGTAGAGTGTCTTTCGAGTTTGCGTTTTTCGAAGATTTTACTGTACGTTAATCCCCGTGTGAAATTTTGGGAGTGCACTTGGTATCTGTTCGACTATAACACAACATTGAATTAAAAATATTTCTCCGCTGTTTTTTTTAACAAATATTGGCTCAACTAAATTATTAGCGACCTTTTTCAATTTGTGAATTTGTCATAAAAACGGTTCCATGCCAACTGAGAATAAAGTCAACTCAACACCTCTTTGAAAAGTCATTAAGCTATGAAAAAATAATTTTAAAATGATCCAATACCCTAACCTAACGTAACCTAACTAACCAATTACGTTTTGAGATTTTCATGGCCAAAAGTATTTTCGTTATTTGTTTTTGGGGTATTATGCCGTGTTGCGCTACCTCCTTCGTTAGCCAACGTTTTGGACAGCGTTGCAGTGTCGATCATCAGGGCAGATCCGGTAGATGTGTGATGGACACTGCAACGCTGTTCCAAACGTTGGCTAAAGAAGGAGGTAGCGCAACACGGCATAACACCCCAAAAACAAATAACGAAAATATTTAACCAATTGTTTATATATATTTTTTCATCACTTATAACAACTTTTCTGAAGAGGTTCTGAGTTGATTTCATTCTGAGCTGTCCGGTCACAATAAAAACTTCAAATAAACAAATTAACAGGTGAAAAATGCTTACCCAAATGTCGTATTACTAATAATAAAACTTTAAATCACTTCTTGTTAAAACACAAGTATTCGAAATAAGGAATTGTAAAGCAAATTCTTATTATAGTAAAAATAATAATTCCTTATTCGAAATGAGCAGTCAAGTATTAGTTTTTTAAATAAAGAATTCCACGCACTTAATTTAATTCTATTAATTATGTTCTGTGATTTATTAAATTTGTCATTTTTGAAAATTTTTATTCAGAAAGATTGTTGATTTTTGATTTTCCGAACAACGAGCAACTTGCCGAGACGTCTTATAAATAATGAAAACCTTTGCACTAGTGGTCTCCGACCAATGGAGCGAGCACATTTATACCGAGTTGTTGGCTAATGTAGGTATTATTTGTAATAGAAAGCATTTCACAAACGAGATAAAAAAACTGCGCGGCATGCACAAATAAATTTATTTCCATTTTTATGTTTTATTTCACGTAATATTTTATATATTTACTATAATATTTTATGCGGAAGTATGGAACCTATTCAAGGTTCATGTACCATATTGACTTACTTGATCAAACTGATTTTGTGAGTTTAGAAACTAGGCGGAAAGCAAGTCTTGCTATTCTGTCTTTCAGAATTTGGAATAATTTCATCGATAGCCAATTTCTCTTGGGATGCTATGATTTTATATGTACCAGACCACCACAGCTGAAGTCAACGTCATGATTTATTTAAAGTACCGAACGGCAGAACAGACGTCTTGCCAAAGCGTAGCATGACGAGGGGAGTGGTGCTGTTAAATGAACTTGCAAACCATTTGAATGTAAGTGACTCTTCTCTATATATACCCTATTATCGAGGAGTCTCTTGCCTAAATGAAATAAATTATGTATATAAATGTATAAGCTTGTGCTAAATAAACAAAATAAATAAATGCTGATAGGGTAACTAAATTGTACTGTAATTGGAATTATTCTGTTGTACAATAATAATAAAAATTAAAAATTAAACATACGTAAGTGCCTACTTACCTATTGGAGTCCCTACTCCACCTTCCGGAGTCACGTGGAATATGGTACGAGTAGGTATGTCCAATTATTGGGGTCCGCGGTGAGGCAGAAAGGAGATGGGAAAGAGCAAGGTCGGGAAGTATCTGGTTGTTTAGATCTAGTCACCAAACACCGCATATACTTATAGAGAAGGTACACAACTGCAGACCCTGTACAAAACGGTTCCATGCCAACTCAGAATAAAACCAACTCAGAAACACCTCAGAAAGGTCATTAAAAGCTACGAAAAAATAATTTCAAAATACCCGGTAACCCTAACCAAACTTTACCTATTTAACCATTTTTTTTAAATTTTTTTTTATCATCACTCTTAATGACCGTTCTGAGGTGCTTCTGAGATGGTTTCATTCTGCGTTGACCGGTCACCGTACAAAACACAAGATCGAAAGTATCTACTGAAATAAAAATCAGAGTGTGCAGTTCACATGAGGTAGAAGTGAAACCTTCAGATAACCAAAGTAGATAAGAGTGAGGAGGCTACGAAGCACTGCAAAAAGACGAGGCCGATTATTCTATCTTATTCTCATGCTAAATTCTATAGATGTATGTGTTTCTTTCTTTTTAGTGTCGTTTTATCGTTTCATCGAGTTAGTGCGCTAAAGAAGTTTTCACTTCAAAATCAAACTCTCAACTCAGCGGAAACCGGCGGTCGCGGTTCGTTTGATAGATTCCCCTTAGAGCACAGGCGTCAGGTAAGAATTTCGGCCTTGTTCTATCGGTATTTCAACGGAAGATGCTGCGAGGAACCAGCGTCGTTGATCCCTTCGGCACCGGTGCATAGTCGGGAAACTTGCCAAACGCGCGCCTAATGTTTGTAAATTTGTGAATGGTCTACAGCTCTGCTGTGGAACGTTTAGGAACGCCTCCGTTTTGCTTCTCTATCCTACAATACGGGTCTCTCCAAGAGCCATTTTCACTCATTCGTCTCCTCAAAAAGACCCTCCACGCAGCATCCCCAAAGATAACGCAAGATCTGAGAATTATTTCCCCGAGGTTCTCCTGGATAATAGAAACAAAGACGATATGGTATGGAAACGTGCCAACTGTTTCCGAGTGCTCTCCAACTGCACTGCCCATCAAAGCGATGAAATCAATATAATGGCAAAGCGTTTGATCACCTACTGCATGGCGGGTCGGATCGGGAGAGTTTTGCATTGGGAGAGATAAATTCATACGTCCATTACTCCTAGAAATATTGACCCCCAGATTCCTACCCACCCTCATACATTTTCATTACCAGAACTTCCTCTCATTCCTTTAAAAAAACCTCCACACAGCATCTCGAAAGATGACATGGGTCATAAGGGAAATACTGCCACCTTGGGAACCGTTTATTGGATAACCAATACCTCTGCCGTAGGTCACCTCAAGTGGTTGGCTACGTTTGGCGACTTTGACGTTTGTACCCGGGTTCATCAGTTGAGGTGTGTTTAGGACTTGGCGTTGGATACGCCTGCCCACCAGCTGAGGTAAGGACGAACTCCGACTGGGAGCAGATGAGATTCTTGTGAGGTATTAAAAAAAAATGTGTGCCGTTCACACGCGGTAGAAGTGAAACCTTCAGAAAACTAAAGTAGACAAGAGTGAGAGGGCTACGAAGCACCGAACAAAGAGAAGATCGATTATTCTATCTTAATCTCTCGCAGGCTAAATCCTATAGATGTAAGTGTTTGTCGCTTTATCGTTTCACTTTAAATCACAACGGTGCTAAACTAGTTTTCACTTCAAATACATACACCGAATGAGGAACTCCAGTGAAAAATATTCTGGCTATAAAAAAATATGTTCATATAGACCAATAATCGCTGATTCTGAATATGTAAGTTTTATTTCATATTATTAAACGCAGATTTTTAAAAAAAATATTAAAAAGTCCATTTTTAATCGGGTCATAAAAACACGCCGTCAAGGTGGCGTCACCCTAAAGTCATTGTATGGGAATGTGTGATATGACACAAGCCATCGTATTAATTTATTCGTTTATTTACATACTGTTTTGTTTATTGCTTGACATTATTTAGGCCTAATAATGCCTCAAAAATAAAGGTTTTTCTTATTAGTTTATCTCGATTATTGAAAATATTAAAAAACAAATAGTAATGCTATTTCTAGGGAGAATACTTCGAACAACGGCGGCACAAAATGGCGGCAGTAGATCAGCTGATTGCCCGATCCTATACTAATTTTTCAGGAGTGATGACGTCACACGATTCACCATACGGTGATTTTCGGGGGGTCTTGAAAAATTAAAACTTTGACAATTACTATTATAATAACAATAACTATTAAAATTAACTCTAAAAATAAAAATGCAGTTATTTAAGTTAGAAGGATATTCATTAAAAAAAAAAATTGGACTGGAGTTCTCTATTCACGGTTCAGTTTAATTCTGTAGAATCCATATTCCAGCGTCAATCAGATGCAGCATTTTGGTATTCAACATTTTCTCTCTTTTGGTTTCTTCGTATAAGATTCTGCAATCGTATTTTCGTTTTGTTTTATTTCTTCAATATTCAATGACAACACGCCGATCTACGAACAAAACGAAACACAGTAAAGAATGATTTGCAAAAAATGCTTTTGTATTAAAAGGTAGGTTATACCGAATTAAATAACTTGTGTGTTTTTCTATTACGGAAGTAAATGGGAATGTATTTTTTTTACATTAGAGTTAACAACAGGTGCGCCATATAATTAAATAATATGTAGGTACTTAGGTTATCGTAAATTTATTTGCGGTCAGAGAATTGCAAACATTTTATTTAAACTTTTATTACGCGTGGCTTTATTTGTCATTATAAAATTATGTCATTTTATGCAATATGTTTTTAACTTTTTTGTAGGTAGGACACAATACAATAGAATGCTGTTTTTTTATTGTGTAACTAGCGAGTTCCCGGTATGCGTTGCAGGGCCACTAATAAAGAAATTGTTTCTACATGTGTCCCGTTTCACTTCCACCTTCCCCGCTTTCTCTCTCACTCCTCCCCCCCTCTACGCCCCGCGCACCGCTCTGCCGCGTTTCATGCATTCAGCCCCGGTACGTTCAGTTTTTAAATAATTCGCGTGCCACCTACTGTATTTTTTTATAAGATTTTCATAATGCCAGAGCTCACCAGTGTATATAGAAACCTTCGCGCGCGGGACAACTCACCAAAGTTTCATCGCGATCGGATGAATAGTACAAGAAATTATATCATAACGCAGAGCTCACCTCTGTATATATATTATTATATACAGGATGTCCGGGGGTAAAGTGCATTAACTTCGGGAGGTGATTCTACGTAGTAGTTTTGAGGTAAAAAGATAAAATTAGTCCGGCGTGTGTGGCCAGATTTATTATTTTCCGCTGTTACGATACGGGCCAATCACAATCGAGTCGGGCGCCCGGCAGGCTCTCAGCAAATAAGATCGTACCTTACACTAAGGATTTATAGTAGGTACGTCTTTTTGTATGGGAAAAAAAAGTTGGAATTTCGGAAAAAGTTGTTAATCTTTTTTACTCCTACCATCTTGTAGAATCACCTCCCGAAGTTAATGCACTTTACCCTCGGACACCCTGTATATAAACCATCGCGGGCGTGCGCGTAACAACTCACCAAAGATTTATCGCGATCGGATGAATGGTATAGGAAATAATATCATAACGCCAGAGTTCACCACTATATAATAGGAACCATTATGAGCGTGCGTTCGTGCTATGAGGTAGGACTTTCCAAAATAAATAGAGATAAAAAGTTAAAAGGGGAAATCATACAAGATACACATCAATCATCCAGTTGATTAGTCATACATCTCCAAATACTACAGTTTTGAGATAATGATGAACGCAATATTCGAATGCTGGCCGTAAATGTAATAGAAGTTGGCATGGAATGATGCCAACTCAGAATGAAACCAACTCAGAAACACCTCAGAAAGGCCATTAAAAGCTATAAAAAAATAATATATTTTTTTATCATCACTTTATCATGACCTTTCTGAGGTGGTTCTGAGTTGGTTTCATTCTGAGTTGGCCGGTCATTTCCAGTGTATATAAAAGTTACTATGAATCCTTTAAACCATATTTTTTTGTAATCTTCCATAGCAAATATAGTATATTTTTACGAAATCATTTATAAAAAGTCCCAGGATTGAGTCTCTCAAAATAATGCCGAAATTTGAGAGTAAAAAGGATTTTGCTGGTATTTGAATACACTGCCTTCAGATAATTTGAATTATATTAATTTATTTTTTTGATAAATAAATCAAAATATTCCTTCTATTTAGTGTTTTATTAAAAATGGTTCATTTTTAATGGTTTATTTAATATTTTTTAAAGACTTAACAAGGGTAGGTTTTTCTCTATTATGTGAAATTTGAGTGAGTGAGTCAATCCGGAGCAAGAAGATGCTATATAAATATTAATGAAAAAAATACGTTTTTTTTACATTAACTTCACACAGGAGGCCCTGAGGAAAATAATTTCCCTCAGGGCCTATGTCATCTTTGTAGATGCTGTGTGGAGGGTCTTTTTGAGGAAAGGAAGGAGTGAACATGGGTCGTGAAGAGACGAGTCATAGAAATGACCCGTTCTCATGTGACTAATGTCAACCGTGTACAAATGTTGGGCGCGTGTTTGGCGTGTTTCCCGACTATGCACCGGTGCCGAGGGGATCAATGATGCTTGTTTCTCGGAGCATCTTCTATTGTAATACCGGTAGCAGTGGCGTAGCGTGAGGGGGGGGGGGGGCGGCACTTTTAAGGGGGCGGCAAATTTTCACAATAAATAATAATATTATCTAGGAAAAATTTAAACCATTTCAAATCATTATTTGAAAATTTCTACGATACTTTCGTTTACGAATCCAACTCTTTTTTTTATTATTTATTAAAAATATCAATAATTATATTTTTTTAAGCTGCAAATTTCGCAATTCGTAGGAAAACCGTACGCATTTTATGAGAGTAATACTAATTAAAGCTGATAACTCGCAAACAAATTTACTCTAAATTAAATCCAGAATTGTGTTCAGAATGTATTAACGATTGAATTTTAGTTGTGTATTCATCTGCTGATACATTTCGAAAGAGACCATTATTCTATTCGAAGTGCGGTAATAAAATTATAGTTGCAGACAATGTATGTGCTGCCAGAATCAAAGAGAAATCATTTTCATATTCTGAGTGAAGTTTAATCCGCCAAATACAGATTTAATTTTTATTACATTTTTTTTACAGAAAAGGAATCTGTATTTCAAATTTTAAGTTTATTCTATTTTAGGTACTTTAATTCGAATATTCGCAGGCGTGTATTTTTGAGCCAATTCACATTTCCAATAACAAAATTTTAATATTTAGAAACAATAATGTTCTAATAATGTTCTGATAATAATAATAATAAAAGATTTTTTAAATATTTATATTGAGGGATCAGTAGGATTTATAGGTTCAATTAGGAATTCCACAGAGCCGAACCCTCTGATATGAAAATATCTGGAGTCGGTGAATTATTTTCCCATCTGGTCTCTGGTAGGTTGACATGTTGTTCTTGTATTGTTTTGTAATTAATTTAATACATATAGTGCAATTGCATAACGTGGATTGACCAGATGATCATTTGGGAAGTGTGTGAAAGGGTTTAGTTTTTCCTGTGGGGAAAATTAAACCCGGACATTTAAATCTGGTGCGTAAAAATGTATATAATGGACTTCTGTTAGGTATGTATTAGACATGATCTTATTTGTTATAGTATATCCCGAAGCTCAGTTTGCCTCTTGGCATAGGCCTCCTCTAACATTTTCCATTGGGACCTGTCACGCGCTACTCTTCTCCATTGATGTCCAGCAGTGAGTTTTAGGTCATCTTCCCATCTCATGTGTTGACGTCCTCTACTTCTCTTGCCATCTCTGGGATACCAGTCAGTGACATTTTTGCACCATTTCTCTTGTGGATCGCGTATCATGTGTCCTGTCCATCTCCACTTTTGTTGGTCTATTCGGGTAACTACATCGGCAACTTTAGTTTTCTCCCTTATTGTGCTACCTCTCACTCTGTCCTGTTTCCTTGTTCCTGTCAAACTTCTCTCCATGGCTCTCTGGCAGCGTTCCAACTTTTCTCTGTGGCGTTTGGTGAGTGCCCAAGTTTCACATCCATAGGTGATGACTGGAAGTATACACGTGTTGAAGACTTTCCTTTTTATTTGCATACTTAGCTCCTTAGATTTCAAGACTTCTTTCAAAGACCAGTATTTCTTCCATCCATTTGCTACTCTTCTCTCGATTTCTTTAGTGGTTTGATCTTTGTGAGATATTATCTGTCCTAAATAGATGTAATCTGACACATATTCGAGTGGTTGGTTGTCAATTTCTATAGTTACTGGTTCAGAGTTTGTAAGCAATTTTGTTTTGTCTTTGTTCATGCATAGGCCGACTTTCAGATTTTTTAAATATTTATATTGAGGGATCAGTAGGATTTATAGGTTCAATTAGGAATTCCACAGAGCCGAACCCTCTGATATGAAAATATCTGAAGTCAGTGAATTATTTTCCCATCTGGTCTCTGGTAGGTTGACATGTTGTTCTCGTATTGTTTTGTAATTATAATACTTATACATATAGTGCAATTGCATAACGTGGATTGACCAGATGATCATTTGGGAAGTGTGTGAAAGGGTTTAGTTTTTCCAGTGGGGAAAATTAAACCCGGACATTTAAATCTGGTGCGTAATATAATGTTCTTATCGTCGGAAAAATTACTTTATCTAGATTTTAGAACAATTTAGTTTTTTGCAAAAGGATAAAAAAAATAAAAAGAAACATTTAAAATGCATGGGAAGAACCGGAAATTTTGTGCGCAAAACATTGACAGGCAAAATTTTAAAGATATTTTTTTCTTATTATTCGAAGGGTTAAATCAGTTTTAAATCAGTTTTCCTTTGAATTGTCAGCAGATGAATCTCAGTAATAAAATTCAGTTAAATTATAAATTAATGAAGTTCAGTTATAAAATTCTAGTTGCAGACTCTTTATGTGTTGCCAGAATCAAAGAAAAACCATTTTCATGTTCTGGGTGTAGTTTTAATTCACCGCACACAAATTGGTTTTGTGTTCAGATTTCAACGATAAATGAAAAAAAGAGTTGCGTATTCATCGTGCATCGAGTGAAGCTTTACATTTGAGTTAAATAATGCTGTAAAATTCTGAGTAATTGATTTTTGCGTGTGTAACTATTATTTGGGACTCTAACGCAGTATCAATCAATCAACTAAGGAGTAGAATTTATAAACATGATTTTCCTTGAAAGAATATTCGTCAAATGTGATAATTAAAAAAATCCGGCTCGTGTATAAATAGGTCGTAATAAAAAAATGGATTTCCATATACACCGCCCCCCCTGCCGCTTTAAGTACCCAAATAAGAGGGCGGCGAAATTTTCCTCCGCCCCGATGCGATGTTCTGAGTGTAGTTTTAATTCACCACATACAGATTTAATTAAAACCAGTTTTGTGTTCAGAATGCAAGTGCCGGCGGAATAAAAAAACCCCTTTCATGTTCGAAGTGTAGTTTTAATTCACCGCATACAGGTTTAATTAAAACCAGGTTTGTGTTCAGAATGAAGGTGCCGCTAGAATCAAAGTAAAACCATTTTTATGTTCTGGTATAGTTTTGGTACGCCACATATTTAGTTTAATTTAAACCAGCTATGTGTTATCTGTATAACAATAAGTTGCCGATTCATCGTGTACCGAGTGAAGCTTTGCATTTGAGTTGCATTCCATACGTATGCGTGGTGAAGATGCGAAATTCTATCAAAAGCATACCATTCTCTTGAAATGGCTTAAGCCGTGTTTGGCGACCAGATCTGAATAACCAGGTACTTCCCAACCTTCTCTCTTCCCCACCTCCTTCCCCTCCCCACTACCTTCAGCCTCACAACATACCCCAATTGGGGATGCCATAGTCTCACTGGCTCCAGACGGGAGCAGTTGAGATTCTTGTGCGGTATTAACTGTAAAAAAAAAAAATCTCGATTTCTGAGAGCAGTTATATGTATATAAATTTGAGTAGAATTTATAAGCAAGATTTTATGGGAAGCGCACTCGGCACATGGGATTATAAAAATCGGCATAAAAAATAGGATATCTATGGGGGGGGGGGGGCAAAATTTTCCACCGCCCCGGGCGGCCGAAACCCACGCTACCCATCCCACCTGAGGCCTATGCTCAAGTATCTCATTAGTACTTTAAAAGTTTTTATTTATTTGTTCTAAAATTACTTTGTTAGTTGTTAGACATTATCTAATTATAAAAATATTATTTAAATAAATAAAATAAAAATAAAATGTATAATTAAAAGAAAACTAAGAAATAAAACTAAGTAAACGTAAAAGTAATTAATGATTAAAAGTGTACCTACTCTTCTATTAAAGATCCATAATAAATAAATATATTGTATCTGTATTGTACCTATTTGAAATTAAAATAAATAATTTAGTTAATATTAAAAAAAATGTTTCTTATTTTTATTGAAACTTAATTAAGGGGGGCGTGAAAATATTTTTTTTTAGTTCGGGGAGGCTCGGCGAAATAAAGGTTGGGAAACCGTGCTCTAAAGATTGCAGTCCGTCTGTTAAGATGGGAGAATCTATCAAACGGACCGCCCGTTTCTGCACTATTAGACAAATCAAAACAAGACTTTTTTCCCCATACAGTTGTGAGTTGTGACCCACCCTAAGTTTGCCAGGACAGATCCCATCTGGTTATAGGTAACGCAACGAGAGATGAAAGCAATAAAAATGCTTAAAATTGATGTATTGATGTATCCGTGTGTCTTCAAACCACGCCTACTTACCCGAATGGGACCTCTGTCTTGCTTATTTTATTGTTATTGCCCACTTATTGTAACTAGTGTAGAAGGGACAGCAAGTTTTTATGGCGCTGATAACGTATCGTTTTGGTGCACATACGGGGTGTCCTATTCATCCAGTTCGTAATGTGTTGCAAAAATACATATACCTTCGTATCGCAAGTAAAATAATTACTAGTTTTTAAATTTGAAATTAATAGTTTCCTTATTTTTAATTCGAATCTTTATTAGTAGATTTACAGAGTTTTTGTAAAGTGTGCAAGTGTAGGTATATTACGCATAATATAAAAAAAATGGTGGTCAACTTTTAAGCATAAATGACTTGTATGATTTGACGTCTAAGGAAACTGGAGTATCACAGACAGTATTCAACGGTTAATCTTTTGTATCTTTGTGTTAGTAATCTGTTATATTTTAGATAATATACGTATAGATAATTGCTGATGATGACTGATATCTAACTAAATAATTACTGTTGCTGATGATTGCTAATACATAATTATAAAAATTTAATAATCCATAAGCAGCCAAGTTTTTAAGCACATATTATGGAAAACACACTTCATTTCAACAATTAAATTACTACAAGAAACAACTATTTACGTAGACAAAATAAGCTATTAGATTCTTAGTTTAGGTAAGCTATGTACCTAATTCATGCGAATTTAGTTTGAAACGAAACCTTACAAATGTCAAATTCGTACAAAAAAAGGCGGCAATGGAGGTGTTTTATATGGGAAATTTTTTAACTTTGAATGAAAATCGAATTTTAATACATATTTTTCCGTCTATCCCGACCGAAACCGATGTTTTTTTTGCAATTAAGTAAGTAGTTTACTTTTCAAAATCTCTGCCTATTTATTAAACGTGTAGCGGATGTGGCGGCTTGTGGATACTTACTTTATAAAATATTATGTTTGTGTAACCGACGTGTTCATACCCTCGACACCTCTGTTACAGTTTGTGTATTATAATAAATTAATATTTTTAATTAACACAATATTTTTTAACCTTGTCGTTACTTATGAATACCCATTTGAATTCAATCCTGAAGATTATCACATTTAGTTAATAAACTTTATTTTGAAACCTTCAGTATTTCAATAAAAACGTTGTAAAACAAAATAAGTTTTATGTAACCGACTTCAACACGCTTCGGCTTCGAATTCTCAATTGTGAAAAAATTATTAATTGTTTTTTTTAAGCCTAAAACGAAACACGCTGTATGAAAGTTTTGCATCTGTGTAAGTACTGTGATGAAGTCAACTTAACTTGCGAGACCTATACCCTGAGGAGATATAGCGTGATAATATGTACTGATAATTAAGGCAAGATAGTTCACATATTGATAAGCCGCTTAAACTTCCTCGTTTTGGTAAGTACGTAAGTTTATGTTCAACTCGACCTAAAATATACATTCAGGTCCCGAATTATATGCATTTATGTAAATTTGGCACACACTGACACAATGTGGTAATGTTTTATCTTTTTAGTAACAATTTCACAGACATTTGATTACTTCCATTGAGGGCGGTCACACCTCGGTTCGTGACTGGAACAATAAACATGAAAATTAAAAATAAATCGGCCCAAAATAATTATCTTAATTTATCAGGTGTGACAAAAACTCGATGTAGGTTTGCGAAAAATCAAGTTAATAATTGGCTGACTAAGGTTGACCATATTTCACTCGAAATATTCCAACCAAAACTGAATTTGGTAACATTTAAAATGTACAAGGTGTACGGAATCTCGTAGTAACAGGCGGGAAACTTGTGAATCTTCATCACACTTGGAGTCCATTTTGCGATAAGCATAATATTCTTAGAATTATTTCTATAGCGCCATTTTTGTGAGGAAACCACCCCCGCTATCACATCTGCGTCCTTTTATCCGATCGAATTTACTGCATCTATCGGAAGGACTTGATTTTACATAGTTTTAAATAAAGTACGAGGGCTGTCCGTAAAATAAGGTCTCCAAGGTGCTGCATTCGCGAAAAACGATTCTACGGGCAATCTTTACACTGTCGTGTAGCCTGGTTTCTCCTTACGAAATCCCCACCACGATACACCCTCTGTGACGCTTAGTCTCGGCGTGGCAGCCATTCGCGATGGAGCTTGCACTCGCCGCACCCGCCAGGGGTGAGTTACGCTCTGTAATTCGTTTTTAAACTTTGCTTCAGCGAATCTGAATAAATCCACTGGAATTGTTCAGTGTGTGGTGTCATGTACTGTAACAATGATTGCCTCAGCAGATACAAGTAGGGCACTAGAGTAGTACAAGGGACATATCAGTGTTGCAGAACAGTTTAAGTAATGTAAAAAAAAATATTAATGTAAAAAATATTTTATCTTTCGGCTATTGAAATGTTATTTAAATACAAAATGTTTCATGTTTAATTTGGGGGGCGGATGTGGGTACCGCCGTCCGAACCATTTATTGGAAAACCAACACTTCCGCCATAGCCCACCTGGATCCCTGCGTTTGGTGACTTAGCCGGGATGCCCGGGTCTATGGGGTGAGGTGTATCCAGCTCTTGGCAGCGGATGCGTATGCCCACCAGCTGCATGGCAGGCCGGATCGGGAGAGAATGGTTGAGGGAGTCCCTTTGACTTCTCCAGCCGTACTCTCTCGGAACTTCGCCTTGTACCGCAGTGGGAGGGATGGATTTATAAGTTCGTCACTCCTGTACACATTGACTCCCAGATTCCTACCCACCCCTCATACCCTTTTCCTTCCCAGAACTTCCTCTCCTCAAAAGACCCTCCACACAGCACCTCCAATAGGCCCTGAGGAGAATTATTTTCTTCAAGGCATCCTGTGTGGAGCTAACGTAAAATAAATATGCCATCACTAGTTCATCATATTTCATGTTCACTATTTCATCAGCTACTTCATCGCGTCCTACATCACTAGCTTCATCGCATGTTTTATCACAGTTTACAACGCATTTTATTTCATCACTAGCTTCATCGCATGTTTCATCACTGTTTTAATAAAATTTATAACGAATTTTATGGCATCACTAGTTTCATCACTGTTTTCATCAAAGTTTACAACGCATTTTATTTCATCACTAGCTTCATCGCATGTTTCATCACTATTTTCATCAAAGTTTGCAACGCATTTTATTTTAACACTATTTTCATCGCATGACTCATCATTGCTTCCATCGTGGTTACAACGCATTTTATTTCATCACTAGTTTCATTGCATGTTTCATCACTGTTTTGATCAAAGTTTACAACACATTTTATTTTATTAAAGTTTACAAGAAATTTTATTTCCTCACTAGCTTCATCGCATGTTTAATCACTGCTTTCAGTTTATCTTTTATTACTTAATTCATCTCATATTTCATCATTACTTTGGCCAAATTTTAGGATGAATTTAATTTTACCACTATTTTCATCGCATGATTCATCATTGCTTCCATCGTGGTTACAACACATTTTATTTCATCACCAGTTTCATCGCATGTTTCATCAAAGTTTACAATAAATTTTATCTCATTACTAGTTTCATCGCAGGTTTCATCACCATTTTTATAAAAGAAATACCACGAATTTTATTTCATCTTTATTTTCAGTTCATCTTGTATTACCAAATTCATCTCATATTTCATCACATGTTTCATCACTGCTTTCATCAAATTTTATAATGAATTTTATTTCATCAATAGCTTCGCCGTATGTTTCATCACTGCTCACATAATGTTTCTTCTTCTTCTTCTTGTGCCCTGTCCGTTCAACGGACGTTGGCTATCATGTTGGCTATGCGGACTTTGTTTACTGCAGCCCGGAACAGCTCCACGGTAGACTGGCCATACCACTGTCTCGGGTTTTTCAGCCATGAGGTTCTCCTTCTTCCAGGGCCCCGTCTTCCGGTAATCTTTCCCTGCATTATGAGATGCAGGATCTCATACTTCTCTGGATGTCTCATCACATGTCCAAGATATTGAAGTTTTCGGATTTTTATAGTTTTAATTACTTCCTTTTCTTTATTCATCCGAATCATAACATAATGTTTACATCAAAGTTTACAACGCATTTTATTTCATCACTGGCTTCATCGCATATTTCACCAGTGATTTGATCTCGTCTTTCATCATTAGCTTCATCGCATGTTTTATCACTAGTATCATCGCTTGTTTCATCTGTGATTTCAACGCGTCTTCGGCAATAGATTCATTGCTAGTGTCATTGCAAGTTTCATTACTAGTATCATCGCTTGTTTCACCAGTGATTTGATCTCGTCTTTCATCACTAGCATCAACGCTTGTTTCATAAGTGATTTCATCTCGTCTTGCATCAAAAGCTTTATCGCATCTTTCATCACTAGTATCATCGCTTGTTTCACCAGTGATTTAATCTCGTTTTCATCACTAGCTTCATCGCATGTTTTATCACTAGTATCATCGCTTGTTTCATCTGTGATTTCATCGCGTCTTTCGCACTAGATTCATCACTAGTATCGTTGCTTATTTCATCGCGTCTTTCGTACTAGATTCATCACTAGTATCGTTGCTTATTTCATCTGTGATTTCATTGCATCTTTCGCACTAGATTCATTGCTTGTTTTATCACTAGTATCATCGCTGATTTCATAATAAATGAACACGGTTTATTAATAAATCGCTGATTGGGTCAGGGTCTTTATAAAAATTTAATAAGATCCTGCCCGTTCATAAAGAAAGATCTCTTTTAAAAGGAACCTGTCCTGTTTAAAAATACCCTGTTGCGTTTATGCAAACCATATCCCATTTATTTGGACCCTGAGAAAATTATGAATGAAAGACAATGTTGTATAAAGTATATATTTTAGCAAAAAATCCAGATAAACAAAAGAAAAAATATTATGTACAACTCTAATTATTTACCTAAACTACATACGTATATAACTATTATTGTCAACTTAATAACAATGGTAAAAATAACCTTAAAAATTCATTAACAAAAAAAACTTAAAACATAATATGATACAGAGGGGGACTGATACGTATTATACTGGGTCATGCCATGGTACATAGTGTATTTTTTAAATTTC
The DNA here is from genome assembly GCA_929108145.2 of Limnephilus rhombicus. Taxonomy (NCBI): domain Eukaryota; kingdom Metazoa; phylum Arthropoda; class Insecta; order Trichoptera; family Limnephilidae; genus Limnephilus; species Limnephilus rhombicus. Next base: position 15,012,653 of record OV815294.1, on the reverse strand, counting down.
TGTTAATTTTTTAAATTAATGTTGAAAAATTATCTTCCATGATTAATATAAATGTAGGAATCTATTGCACCATCCAACAAGCATTAATTCATTACATTTAAAATTGCCGGAATGATTGCAGTTTGCTTTTGGTTTTCAAAAGTTTTTAAAAATAATGACGTTTTGAGTCTTACCGATGTGGAAACTTTTTCATACAAAACTTTATTTTCGATAGGAGGCTTAAATTCCAGACTAAATTTAATACATAATTATTTTTTAAATCAAAAGGTACAGCGAATATCTAGTACGGATTTGTGCTTTTATTAATTTGTGTTTTAAATTGTAAAATAGAGGTCATTTAAGAAATCAATTTTTCATGATTTTGGAGGCAACTTTGGCAATTATTTGTGAGTTAATGATACTAATTTAATAAAAAAATTGCCTTATTTATTATAGAAATATGATGAAATATATAACAAGAAATTAAAATGATTACAAAAGGCAATTTGATGGGAGTAAAAATTTAAATTACAAATGATCAATTTAGGTAGGAATACAAATTTGTTATATATAAATTAAAAACTGTATCCAAGAAAGAGCTTTTTTAAAGATTATTTATTTTTCATTAATACAGTTACTTTTTGATAAAATTATAATTTGCTCTCAAAAAATTGCCAAAGTTGCCGCTAAAGTTCTGCAAAATAAAATTCTTTAATTGCAACCAAATAATGTAGATTGTGTGCGTTTATGTATGTAATGTGGTTTTCTGTACTTAGTTTTGATGTAGCCGTCGAATGCTGGTTTTCTTGGTATCCAGTATTAGATTGGATTAGTTATTTATGGATACTTTAAAAAAAAAATTCAGTGATCAAAAAGTTTTAGGACTTTATTCATAAAATCGAAAATACAAGTATATTCATTAAAATCGATATGGTTCCCTACAAAAATAATGCTTACGCCAGCGCTTAATATAATCCTCGAAACACCGATTATACTCAATTTTCAGTATGTCCATCGAAGCCATTATTGAGTTTTTCACAACATTCTCTCGGGTGCTGTAATGCGTTCCACGAAGCGGTTTTTTAAGTCAGTTGAACAGGAAAAAGTAGCAGAGAACTGGATTAGGTGAATTCGAAAGCTGCTGGATAGTATTCGTCTTGTTTTTGGTCAAAAACTCGCGGAAAAGGATCGCATTGTGCGACGGTGCAATCATGCGGTGCAAAATTGATGCCATTTTCAGAGTTGTTTCAGAATATATTACATACTATGTAATATTAGAATGTTTTTCAGGATTAAATAACATGTGTTCACAATTATGTCCTCCGCATGAGAACTCTATCTAAATTTCTTTAAATGGACAATATACAGTGTTAATTTCAAGCGACCTCCCAGGTAAGTATGGTCCTGTTTTCATTAAATTTTAGGCAGCATCGCGTTCACTGGTCAAAATATTGTACATATATTTTCGTATCGGTGATCAATGAACCGGTGGATGCAATTTTTAGCCATAAGTTGTTTTTAATTGTTTGTCTAGCTTGTATTTTTTTAGATTTTAGAAATGTATTATAAGTTTGTACAGCGCCCTTGAGGTGATTTTTCACAAAAACGGCGCTATATAAATCATCCAAGTATTATTATTATTTTGTTAAAAAATCTGAAACACGCACAAAGGTAGAGGTACTCAGTACAGCGTAACTTTTACAAACGTTAAGCCATGACACTGAAATTTGGAGGGAAGTGTCAATGACAGATGTGGTAACCTAACAAAAAAAAAAGAATTCCAATTGAGTGACTGACAGCGTCACACGGTGGCCGGTCCTAAAACTTATTGATCACGCTGGTATATCCAGTTAACTTTACTGTAGCTAGACTGCAAACAAAAGGAGTGCAGAAATATTTTTCATGCTACATTGTTAGTTCGCAAGCATTTGTAGATGCATTTCACACCTATCTTCATTTCAGAGAATGCTTAGGAACAATCTTTTGTTTTTGGCCAAACTATAAACATATATAAATAAATATTATTTAGTATGGCTAGGTTTGTATTTGGTTCTTGAGGTATGAGGGTGAACTTCTGACATAAGTTGGTTTATTTGAGGTAACAAATGTGAATAACTGTAACATTTCAGTTTAGGTGTCAACTATGACAACCTGACAGAAAAAGAGAAACAGCTATTACGAGGAACAATTAGATCGACACGGGAACAAAATGATTTCACACGGTTCAAGTGTTTCACAGAAATTCAAATGTAACATTTCATAAAATTAACAATGTCTTCAAATGTAACATTGTCATCAAATGTGACATTGTCATCAAATGTAACACTGTCATTTTAAGATGTCTCAACAGAGTTCGCCCGTTTGGGTCTAAAACCCAAACGTTTGTAAGCACTCGGCGGCTGCTTGTGCTTCAGATCAACATAGAGCATCCTTTAGAACGGACGTTAAGTTCAGTTAGATATTCATTGTAAATATAATAAGATAATAAACAATACATAATCTCTGACGAACCGAAGTATTTTATTAAACAGAATTGTGTTGGTAATCAGAAGAATTACCAGTACACCGCAAATAAATACATACTTTCAGCTTTGGAAGCAGCATCTTAAGAGGCGGGTATGGGTACCGCCGCCCCAGGAACCATTTATTGGATAACCAACGCCTCTACCATAGGTCACCAGAAGTGCCAGGATTCACAAGGCGAGGTTTGTCAAGGCTTGTTGTATCTGCCCGCCTGCTGCGTGGCAGGCCGGATCGAGAGATACTGGTTGGAGGTCTTTTGACCTCTCCAGCCAGAAACCCTCGGCCCATCGCCTTGCACCGCAGTTGAAGGGATGGATTCATACGTCCATCACTCCTGGACACACTGACCCCCAGATTCCAATCAACCCCTCATACCTATTTCCTTCCTAGAACGTTCTCTTCTTCCTTTCCTTAAACAAACCCTCCACACAGCTTCCTCTAAGATGACAAAGGCCCTGAGGAATATAATTTTCCTCAGGACCTACTGTGTGAAATGGAAAAAAAAGCTTCACAATAGAGAACTCCAGTCCAATTTTTTTATTTTTTTTAATGAATAAAGACCTTCAAACTTAAATAACTGCATTTTTATTTTTATTTTTATAGTTAGTTTTAATAGTTAAAATAATTGTCAAAGTTTTAATTTTTAAAGACTCCCAGAAACGCACCGTATCTATGGTGGTCTTCACCCACCGATAATTTTTTTACTTTTTAAGTTGTCATTTTGAATCAGTGATGTTATGTCGAGGGAAATTTCCCTAGATCTAGGGGAGAAAAATATTTTTTAGGGATAAGGGAAATCAGGACAAAATCTAGGGAAATTTCGAACTCTGGCAAAAATTTTATTACATATGACAATATTACTGGTATTATTTATATATATATATATATATATATATATATACATCCCGCTACAGATTTGGCGTCCTTTCACTTCGCATCCTTTTGGCTACCACTGCTTACGGTAGGTTTTTAAATAAAATTGCTGTGAATGTTCACATGTTTTTAGGTTGACAAAAGAGTGATAGTAAAAGAATTATCCAGAAATTGTGTTTTGAGGGTATTCAAATTTTTGATAGGTACGTATACTTTAGAGTCTTTTGGGCGTCCTTTCATATTGCCGCCGTTTTGGCAACCGCGTATATCGTACGTATATCACACTTCATTCCATATTTAGGGCGTCCGTTCATTACGAACATTTGACGACCTCCGTATATTCCTGAATGCAGTACGTTTAAATTACGATGCTTTCAGAATCCTTTTAATTCGTTCTCGATTTGCCAACGGTCTATCTATCGTAGGTACATAATGATTGGTTACATAAATATTATTTTGAAGGAAACCAAAACAGAATCCCAAGAAGTCAAAACGGTAGACTGTTATAATATCATTTTATATTTGGGAGGAAAAACAACAATCAAATTAAAAATTTGGGAGGCAGGTGTGAGTACCGCCGCCCCGGGAACCATTTACAAGATAACTAACAGCCCTGCCATAGGTCACACCAAGTGGTTAGATATGTTTGGTGTCTTAGCGGGGGTGCCCGGGTTCACGGAGTGAGCTGTGTCTAGGTCTTGGCAGCCTATGCATTTGCCCACCTACTACATGGCGGGCCGGACCAGGAGAGACTGGTTGAGGGAGACCTTTTCATCTCTCCAACCGGACTCTCGATCCACGCCTTATATCACAGTGGGAGGGATGGATTCATATGTCTGTCACTCCTGGACACATTGACCCCCCAGATTCCTAACTACCCTTCATACTTTTTTCTTTCCCAAAACTTCCTCTCCTTCCTTTCCCCAAAAATACCCTCCACAAAACATCCCCAAAGATGACATAGGCCTTGAGGGAAATTGTTTTCCTCAGGGCCTGCAGTGTGGAGCTAATGAAAAAAAAATATATAGAGTGAACAGGAACTAGGTTATTTTAGTTAGCAATAATTATTCGGGATGCATAAAATTGGCTCCTTATTGCGATAGGTAGCAATTGACAAGTGCAATAAAGGCACAATTTTTTTTAAGAAAGACAATCATTATTGGGTTACGAATAACCAGTCACTAATTTAAAATCTCGTACTTTTTTTTTTCTTTTTTTTTACATGAGCTCCACACAGAAGACCCTGAGGGAAATTATTCATCTTTGGGTATGTTGTGCGGAGAGCTTTTGAAGGAAAGGAAGGATAGGAAAATTATTTTAAGGAAAGGGGTTTAAAGGGTGGGTAGGAATCTGGGGTTCAGTGTGTCCCGGTCATCCGCCTCCAAGACCTAGACAAACCTCACCCCCATTCTGAAAACGACCTTCGTTCGTCGTTTCCACAAAACTTTAACGTATTGACCAAATCCAAGAAGAAAATTGATAAAGAAATAACAAAAAAAATACAGGGCGCAGTTCACACGCCGTAGAAATGAAACCTTCAGAAAACGAAAGTAGACGAGAGTGGATAGGCTACGAAGCACCGCACAAAGAGAAGCCCGATTATTATCTTATTCTCTTGTAGTCCTATAGATGTATGTTTTAGCCTCTTTTTAGTGTCGCTATTTTTAGTTTCATCGAGTTTCAAATCACAACGGTGCTACAAAAGTTTTCACTTCAAAAGAGGTCGAATGCCGGATTTTTGTTTTTATTTCGAAAAGGACTCGAGGCATATTTTTAGAAACCACGAGATAGAATGTGAAATTCAAAATATCCTGACAATAATGAATGGCAAGGAAAGAAAAGGTCTTCTGCTAAATTGCATAAAACGGGAGATTATGTACAAAATTATCAGGAATACAAAAAACCCATTGCAAGAAAATACCATTCCTCATTTAATGATTATTTGCCATGCCCCAAATGCTTGGGATTTTTTCGATTAAACAATATGAAAACATAGAAAACTATGCTTAGATATTTAATTTAAATGTACCTAGACAGATAATTTAATATGTATGAAGAATGAGTTAATGATGAATGTAAGTAAGTCTAAAATCGTGGTGTTTGATACGAAAACAATGTGAAACTTAGTTGTGAATGATGAATACTTGGAGCAGGTGGATAAGTTTTTGAAGTATGTATTGCGAAGTATATTTGGGAAGTGTGTTTACGTTAGATGGGAAGGCTGATAGAGATATGTGAAACAAGGTTAAATGTAGGTAACTCCATTAACGGAGGATAGAACGCCAGTGGCGCCAACAAAAAAACTGTCCAAAGAAGCGAAGCCAACTATCCATAATAGAGTGCTGGAACCGACCCCCATGTATGGCTGTGAGGCATGGAACTGGTAGAGGAAGGAAGAGGAAGGAAGCAAAGGAAGGAAAGTAGGCTGAATGCTGTAGAATTGCGATTCCTGAGGCGTGAGTATGGTAAAACCATGTACGATCTTGGGAGAAACGTGGAGATCCGCGAAGAATGCAAGGCCAATGTAAACGTAATGAGTAAAATTACGAAAGGAACGCTCGGATGGATTGTAGAGCGAATGAACGAGAAGACGTGTGGCATTTCAATTTGGGAAGCGGGTATGGGTACCGCCGCCCCGGGAACCATTTATTGGATAACCAACACCTCTGCCATAGGTCACCCCCAAGAGGTTCACTACGTTTGGTGACTTAGCAGGGGTGCCCGAACTCATTGGGTAAGGTCTTGGCAGCGGATGCGCCTGCCCACCTACTGCGTGGCGGAGAGAGACTGGTTGAGGGAGGCCTTTCGACCTTTTCAGCAGGACTCTCTCGACCCATCGCTTTGCACAGCTATTGGAGGGATGGACTCATACGTCCGTCACTCCTGGATACACTAAACCTCTGATTCCTACCAGGCGCGGCCGGTGCCTCAAGTTATAGGTGGTTCACCAAGCCATTCATAAAAAACGAAAGGTTGATATTATATTTAAAAAAAAATCTAGACATCATGCATAATTTTACATTATTTGCTAAGTATCTAAAAATATCATGTAACTGTAATAGTAAAAATATCGTGCGATGTAAAAACATGCTGATGTCTAGAGTTTAATATAGTCAATTGACCTGCCAGGTAAGTAGGTATGTTTTATGTATCTGTTTGTAAATTCAAATAATAAAAATACATATAGCCTAGGAACTCATAATAAATTGTACAACGCAACATAACTAAAACGGCGCTCTAGTAATTATCCAATTATTATAGAATTATTCTGGTATCAATATTTTTAGAAGCATTTTACACTCCATTACTATTGATATTACATCTATTAGAAGATTAGTGGAAAGGGTGGGTGTGATATCCATTTAAAAATACTCAACCTTCCAAAGATAATAATAATAACGCAATAATCCAATAATAATAATTAACACACAAGAAACACTCTGCGGCGTGGATCGCCAATATCGCCATTTACTGTCGTGACAACTTCGATCAATGGGTGACAAACAAATAATAATGTCAAAAAGGTACATCCCAAGGGCTCGAACAAGATAATGTCACACCAGACGCATAGCTGACCCTTTGACTAATGGTTACATTTTAGAAGAGAAATATTATTACTTAATAATATCTTGTTCAAACCTTACTACCGCTGGAACAAAAGCTTCGGAATATTTGCGAAGAATGCCGAAGCTCTTCGGGTCGGCCATGCGGCACGCAGTCTTTGTGTGCGCTTATTGTTTTGAATTTCGTTAGTGTGCGTGAGCTTGGTTTCAACGCGATAAAGTAGATATAATGAAATAACGCTGATGCGCAGGTTAAGCGAAACCGGTCGGTATAAAAAAGGTTAATGGATGAATCGTGGTTACAAACTAAGTGATTGTTTTATTTCAATTAATATCTTTGTCAAACCACAAAGTGACTGCTTTCTACCAAAGTAAAAAAAGGATTTAATTATCACTTATAATGAATGTTCATCTTCTTATGTACATGAAGATATAAAACGTTTAAAAAAAATTAAAAAAATATAATAAAAGGTAGCTAAATAGGTATCCGAAACAATTTTAAAAAATCCGAGTACGCAATTAAAAGTGAAACCTTCAGAAAATAAATTAGAATACAGTGGGAGGAGTGGCTACGAAGCACCGCACAAAGAGGAGACCGATTATACTCTTATTCTCTCGTTGGCTAAATTCCATAGATGTACGAGCATTTTTTTATTATGTATATCTTACTAATTTTAAAAATTTAAATATTTAGAGATGATGTAGGTACATAAATTAAACTCGAGTACGTGTAAACTTCTTTAGCACCGTTGTGATTTGAAATTCGATAAAACGAAAAATAGCAACATTAAAAAGAGATAAAGACATACATCCATAGGATTAAGCCTGCAAGAGAATGCGATAGACTAATCGGTCTCTTCTTTGTACGGTGCTTCGTAGCTATTCAGTCTCCTCTTCGCGCGGTGCTTCGTTGTCGTCTCCCCACCCTTGTCTAGAGTTTTCTGAGGTTTCACTTCTACTGCATGTGAACTGCACATTTGTATTTTGAAGTGAAAACTTCTTTAGCACCGTTTTGGATTTGAAACTCGATGAAACGAAAAATAGCGACAATAAAAGGAGTCAAACACATACACCTATAGAATTTAGCCTGCAAGAGAATGAGATAGTATAATCGGTCTCCTCTTTGTGCACTTCTTCGTAGCCTTCCCGCTCTTGTCTACTTTAGTTTTTCTGGAGGTTTCACTTCTACCGCGTGTGAATTGCACACTCTAAAATTTTTTACTGTAGTATGTTTACTCGCGACTGTCGGATAAGGATTTAAGAAACTTTTATATGGTTGTGATGCATTTGATGTGGTGGGTTCTGGTTCATTTCAATATTTTCACCTACGACTTAGTCATCTAATGATTCATGGGGTGTGGTTTGTTCGGGTCTTGGTGGCGAATGCGTCTGCCAACCAGCAGCACGACAGGTCGGATCGGGTGAGAGTGGTTAAGGAAGTCCCTTTAACTTCTCCAGCCGCACTCTCTCGGAACATTGCCTTGCACCGCAGTGGGAGGGATGGATTCATACGTCCGTCACTCCTTGACAAACTGAACCCTAGATTCTTACCCACCCCTAAAATCCTTTTCCTTCCCATAGCTTCCTCCCCTTCCTTTCCTATACGCAGCGTCCACAAAGATGACATAGGCCCTGAGGTTATTATTTTTTTCAGGGCCTCCTGTGTGAAACTAAAGTAAAAAACAAAAACATTTATATTAAATTTAGTCGCATTGTTTTCGATGTTGTTTCCTCGAATACAATGTTTCTGAAAACACGCCCCGAACAATTAAAATTATAATTAACGGGTTGTTAAAAAAAAATGACAGATTCTTCAAATATTTGAAGTTAATTTTCACAATCTGTGTAAGTTGTATTCAAGTTCATTGTTATAACAACAGAACTTGAATAGAACTTACACAGAACGTGAAAATTAACTTAAAATTTTTAATTTTTGATGACTCCTTCAAATTTTTAAAACCACCTGTCCTAAGTCCTTTTCGAAATAAAAACAAAAATCTGGCAGTACTATTTTGAAGTAAAAACATCTTTAACACCGTTGTGATTTGACACTCGATGAAACGAAAATTAGCGACACTAAAAAGAGGCAAACACATACATCTATAGGATTTAGACTGCGAGAGAATAAGGGGGCATACATTAATAACGTGAGCAGTTAATTTTCCAATTTAACCCCCCCCCCCCCCCCCTTTGGTGAGATTTGGTGCCCCCCCCTCCCTCTCCCCTCACGAGACATCAGTTGTGTATCTGGGGTCCCACCCTATCCCATCCCGCCCAATGCTACCCCGTTACGCCCCCCCCGTTGTGGTAAATATGATCGCGACAATATGCTGAAAAACTGTTCAAGATTTGGTAAGATTTTACTGGACCCCCACCCCCTATTTTGAGCTCAATTAATGTATGCCCCTAAGATAGAATAATCGGTCTCCTCTTTGTGCGGTGCTTCGTAGCCTACCCACTCTTGCCTACTTTAGTTTTCTGAAGGTTTCATTTCTACGGCATGTGATCTGCGCACTGAATTTATTTTTCGTTATTTCTATATCAATTTTCTTCTTCGATTTGGTCAACACGTTGAAGTTTTGTGAAAACAATGTTCGTGGGTCGTTTTGATTAGATGAATCATCCATGCAATATTTTTATTTATTCGATTAAAATTAATTGGTGAGCTCGCCTTTTGTTTCACACATGGGATTTGGGTCGTATCCCTCCATCACCGTCAGAGAAAGTGAACTCCTGTAAAATAAGAATAGGGAATTTTAAAGAAGTAAATTTGACCGTATAAATGACCGAAAAGAAGAATTATTAATTGAAGGCAAGTACCTCAGATTATCCGAATTCTATGTCATAGGTAGGTATGACTCCAAAGAATCATCTTGATATTGCATTTCTGTTATTCTTTCAATTATTTTATTCCGTTTCATTGAGTCAACCGTAATCAATAATGTATTGTAATTAAGACACTAAAATGGTCGGTCGCCAAATACCTACACTCCAAATCACATGTACGTTAATGCTCGGTATACGATAATACGATTGATCACGATAAAATTTTAAAAGGCAAAACATTCGAGGCAACCGAGGCTAAATAAGCGCGGCGGCAACGTCGCAAAACACGCCACCGCCACGTGCACCTCACGGGAGTGAGATTACGGGAGTTGAAATTAACCGGCAACGTTGTTTCCCAACACATTTGCAACGCCATCGGTGGCGTGTAAATGCTAGGAATGAAAGGCGGCATGTTATGTCACACCGGTCGCCTAAATGTCGGTAGGATGAAGGGCAGTATACATGTCCGTGTATATCACCTAGCGCCTAGCTGCGTAGCGACAGATGGCGGAACTTTAATATTCGAAATCATCCACTTCACGCCCAATTTGGCTACCAGGACAATTTTTGCCAAAATGCTTGTGACGACATGTACTATGAACTGTGTAAAAATTTCGAAAAATAAAGTGGCGACCGTATATCGGTCGCCAAATGTCGGTGGTCGCCACTTTAGATGCATACTTGCCCATGCTGGTCGCCAAATAGACGGTGTTATGTATATATATATATACACGTATATATATATATACGTATATATATTTTTTGGAATTCCTATGAATCTTAATTATTGTTCATTTACTTACATGCCATGTTATTTTTAACACTGACAACTCAAAATGATATTAGGGAACGTACCCATACTACGTGACACGTTCGGGGGGGGGGGGGGGGGGGTCTTCAAAATACCACGCTTGGTACAAATGAGCGGCGGGTTGCTTATGATTTTTATTTTGCAAAGTGTTTTTTTTTAATTTGGAATTCAGTTTCTAATTCAGTGGTGAGTGTATTCGTACTTTTAAATTATTACTTCACGTAGCAAAAAGTGTTTTATTTGGAAAATCACGGTATTATTAGTATATTTACCAAGTTCCGATATCTTTCCAATTAATTATCATATTAATTAACATATAACAGGATTAGTGTTACACAATCAGGTGGCTACGTAGGTAATTGCGTAAATGTGAAATTCTAGGGAAATAATTTTTTTGGGCAGAACATCCCTGTTTGCGGTCATGGCGGAATGCTTTGTAATGACTTTTAGGTGTGAGGTGTGTTTTTTATTCAAGATTAACTGCTTTTAATATAGAAAAACATTGGTAAAATGTCCACATTTCACCGCTACTGCTATTGTATTTAATCAAAGTGCAATATAAAAACAATAAATCATCTCTTTCATTGCAAATACATGTGACATCTTGTTTTGTGTCAGGCGTTACTTTGTAGGTACATTGTTTTATGTATAATACATACAGAAACACTGGTATTTATAATACACTGATCATGACGAGTGTGTAACAACTTGTATAAAAAGCCCTATACTAAAAACAATTTGAAAATACATAAGCAAATGTCAAAAGATGACACGACTTTAACCTCAAATAGACAAAATTTATTGCAGATTGTCCGCAAATATAGCCCTTTTCGTAAATTGTTGAGGGCCTAAATTATGTTTCAATAAACACAATAACTATTATTTATCTAAATCTCTATAAACAGTATGAAAATAAACCAAAAACACGAAATGTTGAATTGCATAGGTACGTGTGCACTTCAAGTCATTTCAAATGTCAATACAATACACACTATCACCAGGTGACAGGTTAAGAGTGACGTCACCGTTAACCATTTCAGTAATGCCAACTTAACGCTGTGTTTTGAGAAGAGGTTTAAAAATGCACTTTTTAATAATTTTTTAAAAACTCTGCGTTTAATATTATGAAATAAAACTTATATATTCAGAATCAGCGTTTCTTGGTCTATATGAACATATTTTTTTAAAGCCATAATATTTTTCACTGGAGTTCCTTATTCCTACAATAATTAAAATATCCCATGATTATCCACGAATCTGCGCTATTTTGACAATAAATGCATAATGTCACATTTAAATTTCAGTAAAACATCTCATTCTAAGTATTTCGGTATAAAATTATTTGTGTACAATGCATTTCGTATCTATTGACTTAAACTATAGACTGCAGTTCTTTGCAGGTTTGACTTTTTTACATATTGCTAAAAGTATCTATTAAAACAGATTATTGCCAATGTCTTTTTTCTTAAGATACAATACAGGTGCCGATTTCTAGTCTGGCTTTGATATTGCAATGCCTAATTTTAAGTATAAATTTAAACCTACGAACATACAATTTACAGCCTTACTAATAAAAAAAAAAAAAACACTTGAAAACTGTTAAACTGTATTTTTGACAATACACATTGAATAAAAATTATACATCTCAGATTCGATTTTGTACTAATAAAAAAAATCTTTAACTGTGCTCCAAAAGAGCTGGCAACGTTGCATTTTGTAGACTGCCACTTGAAATTCCGGTCTTAAAATACTGAGGCTATTTCTTACAAAATATTTTTAAATGTGAATTTAATAAAAATTCTATTCAAAATATTTTTTTTTTTCGGTTATTCTCTGGAAATTATTATAATTTTTTATTGTATAAACTAGCTGACCCGGCCAAGGCTAACGAAATGCAACACCATCTACTGGTTGGTTACCCAATCTTTATAACCAACGCATTTGTTGATTGCATACAAATCAAATCCACACCGCCCACTTGCTCCCTTTATATATTATATGTTTCAACCAATTTATACAAAACCATGATAAATTATATACTTAAATCTTCTTCATGAATCACTATCTAGTACAGTAGTTTTTGAGTTTATCATGAACAGACAGACACGCGTCGGTGGACTTCAATTTATAATATGTAGAGATGAGATAAAAAATGAAATGACAAGTCTTTTTTCAAATTTCTTAAATAAAAGGAATGTTCACAATTTTTCGAGATTTGTAGTAAAAATATGTCATTTTTTTTTCTTTCGATTTTTCATGTTTGAATACAAAAATGATGGTTCAAATACAAAAATTTAAAAGGTAAATTTATCTAGTTTTTAAAATGGTATTTGTTATTACGTCATTTTCAAAAAGGAGAAATATATAGCACATTTATAAAGCCTTTGAAATCTTCCAAAATTTCAAGTTTGTACAAGAGATAAATAACCCTCTGGATAAACAATGTATATATTTTTTTTAAGAACTATTTTTTTGCAGTTTATACACAGTTGTTTATCAATTGTTAACAATATTCTCCCAGATTAATTAATTAGTAAGGCTGTAATTATTTTAATGCTTTCAACAAATGTTTTGGAATTTTTTTGTGAATATTCGCACCTTACAATGGCGTGCTTGTTTGATAGGGAAATATAATCACAATTCTAGTAGAAAGAATGTCACAAATCTAAGATTTTACAATAATTATTATAGAAGGATGTCAAAAGTCTCGAATATCGCAATTTGCATAGAAACTTGAATAGTCTGTCAAGAAAGTGTAAAAATTTGATAAATAGTAACTAAAATGTATCATTACTATGGCAACACCGGTTTTAGAACCAATTATAATAGATTCAATTTTTATATAATAGATTTGAGATTTTAAAATGATTCAAAAATCAGAAACGAGTCCCGGTACAATCAAGGGAGTTATATGGTGTGGTAGCCTTTTATCACCCATCAATGAAGAAGGTTCCCATTTTTACCTGAAGGGCATGTTTTTGAAGATATAAGGATTGGAAATTTTGCGCTCTAGAAATTTCTAGAACATTCGAGAGCATTCCACAACATTTCGGAACATTCTGGAATGTTCGGGAATAGTCAGATCATACGGAACATCCCAGATAATTGTGGAACATTCCAGAACACTCACGAATGTTGTGGAATGTTCTGGAACATTGTGGACCATTCGAAGCTTTTTTTGTACGGGTGGCGCTACCCATTGGTAGGGGTATATAAAGCAAGATCCATCGTGGGTTCGAACTTCAGTTCAATCTCATATCTACTCCCTGAGAGAAGTTGGGTACCCCAGTTAGTAAGTAATAAATAGTAATTTGTATTTTTAAGCAAGTGTAATTAATCCATTTAACACACAACAGACATAGACAAGCCTTAGAAAATGAAAGAAATTTGACAGCCGATAACAAGTAACAAACGGCTTCCAATTTCTGTCAGATTTTGCCTTTATGTCTTAATTGTATTGTGACATTGTTTTAAAACAAAATATATAAAATCACCCTTCAGAACATGATAAAATAAGAGTTTAGGTTAGGTAACATTTTTTTTTCTTTACTTTTCTTCAGTGTTTTATTTAATAACTATTTTCGCCAGACTTTGTTGAGGAACTGCAAGTTTTGGGTGTCGTTTAGTGTTTAACGGCGAGGGCAGCAGCCTGGTCTAGGTCGGAGGCCTCCAGGAGGGGCAGCTTGGAGTCCCGCAGCAGCTGCCGGGCCTCCCCCACGTTGGTGCCCTCCAGCCGCACCACCAGCGGGATCGTCAGCTCCATGCTGCGACAGGCGCTGATAATACCTCGGGCGATAGTAGCGCAGTTTACGATGCCTGGAATTCAACAATTTATATTTTATCTACTGATGAACTGATGAAATTCAGAGCTCCTGCAAAATACAGTACCCTGTAAAACGGGTGCTATCTGTACAGACAGTGATGTCGTAATCGAAGCATTGCGTAAAAAAAGGCATTATTAGCCTAGAGCCATTTATTCCGTTTTTAGCTCAAACGATTATCTATTCTCAGTTTTACTGCCTTAGGAAAAATCATTCCGATGCAACATACATAGATGTCTCGGTGCGTATTTAAATAAACTAGAGTCACACGCAGTCCATATCAATGTCTTATTTTTTAATCTTAGCACTCTAACTCACGGCGAGTCTATAACCGCCCCTTCAGCATTCATCTCCTGTGCACCAGTGAGCATTTATACATACCGTTTATCTGAGGCCATTTGTTCCTGTTTTTGAAGCTATTGGAGAGTAGATATGGGTAATTCTGCATTTTGCCAGAGGCCTCCGAGACCTGCTTTCTTTTAAAAGTACTCAAGATCTTGGAGTAGGTCCCGGGAGCCACTTCCGACTCGCGAGTGGCTCACACTTCACTCGGATTCGATCAGAGCCGGACGTCGAAGTCAGAACTCGAACCTGGGCCCTGCTCCTGATTCGTGAATGGCTCGGACCGAGATGTACGGGTTCGGAGCTGGACCTCGGAGCCGGAACCCAAAAAAGAACTCGAACCCGTGATCTGCTCCCTACTCGTGAGTGGCTCGGACCTAGATGCACGGGATGCATTTGATAGTCCGTGTAGTTTGATTGCTACAAGTTAGTCGCTTCAAGCTTCCTTACCATTTCTACCTTGTTTCCATAATCTACGATGTCCAGGCAAACTTCAAACACTAATCAGTCCAACATACCTCCGAAGACGTTGACCAATATGGACTTGACCTTGGGGTCAGAGGTTAGCAGCTGGAAGGCGGCCTTGACCTGCGCCTCGCCCACGGAGCCGCCCACGTCCAGGAAGTTGGCCGGCTGCCCCCCATTGAGGGTGATGATGTCCATGGTAGCCATGGCCAGCCCCGCACCGTTCACCAGGCAGCCGATATCGCCGTCCATGCTGATGTAGTTAAGGTTCGACTCGGCAGCCTCCACCTGGAAAATAAAATGTTTTAACCTCTTGGCGAGTGAGTTATGGCGAACAAAACTGTATGTGACGAGTGAGTTTTTTCGGTTTATTTTAAAATATTTTTTTATAAATTATTATATGCAGTAACCCCTCCGATTTTTTTCAAATATTCACTTTTAATGTCAGTTTTACGAAAACTTTGTGTTATTACCGTTTCACAATTAAAGCTCTATAAATGAAACATTTCTGAACGTAGCCGAATACTAAAAACTGTTTTATAAAGGTTACAAAATAAGTTTTCAAATTGTTATATTACAAATAAATATTAACATTTGTAAATTTTAAAATTTGGAATGCAAACATAAAAAAAATGTAAAAATGACTCACATGATGTTTTTATGTGAAAACGTACTAAAATCACGGATTATGTAAAAAAACAATACTTATTCTATTGTATAAATGTATAAATAAACAATTTGGTCACCTCACTTTTTTATCTTTTCATTTTTTTCATATATATTTTTTTATATGAGCTCCACACAGGAGGCATTTTTTTATATGAGCTCCACACATCTTTGGGGATGCTGTGTGGAGGTTTTTTAAGGAAAGGAAGGAGAGGAGAGTTCTGGGAAGGAAAAGGGTTTAAGGGATGGGTGGGAATCTGGGGTTCAGTGTGTCTTGGTCATCCGCCTCCAAGACCTGGACAAACCTCACCTCATGAACACCTGGGCACTCCTGCTAAATCACCAAACATAGCGAACCACTTGGGGTGAACTATGGCAGAGGTGTTGGTTATCCAATAAAGGTTGGGGCGGCGGTACCCATTCCCGCCTCCCAAATTATCCCATATAAAAATATTTAATAAAAATTAACAATGTCGAGAGGCCCGTAGTCGATTTGGCGGGTAAAATATGTGTCAACCGTGCATCTGACAGAATAGGTATTTTTATGTATTTCTATGGACAACTTGAATAGGGATGTACGGCTTGATCCACGATCGACCATTTACTTTTTGGTTTTGGGATGTCACAATAACGGAGTTACAACGATTTATGTGGAGATACTCGCGTTGACGTATAAACACATTTATTGAACTTGACTGGTATTGTCATTTTAATGCGTATATCTGCTTACGTTGCTAAGGGGTTAACTAAAAATAATCTTATATTTCGAATTAAAATGTCATCGAAATCAATCCACGAAAATAAACCAACATCGAAAAAAACATGCCCATACAAAAAAAACTGCTTCCTTCCTCTGACAACCGCTAAATGACGCAAAAAGAATTTTTAAACTATAACTGGGAAGTCGCTATTGTAGGTATGTCTTCCAAAACTTCGACAAACTACGCGCAGATGTCCATAGAAGCCACGACAAGTCAAATATTTTCATTAAATATGACGTTGTTTGAATAATACACACACACAAAGCTAAAAAAATTAAACTATAGATAACGCAGGGAATATTAAACTGTATTCGTAAACGAGACAGAATACACAAACAAATTAAACATACGCCATATGACATACAACAACTTAATTACTACAAAAGATATAGAAACATCTGCACGAAAATTATTAGAGTAGCTAAGGAGTTGTATTTTAGAGAAAAACTTAAAAAAAAGAAAACAATAACCCAAAGGAAATGTGGAAAATATTAAAAGAAGTTACATACACACAAAAATTCAAACAAGAAAATACAATCGAACATCTAAACATTAACTCAAAAAAAGTAGACGCCAATACAAATAAAGAAACTATAGCAAATCATGTAAATAACTTCTTCGCAAGTATAGGAAAAGTCTTAGCGAACCGTAAAATTCTCAACACAAACACGACAACACAAACAAACAGTTCAAACATCAATACACAACCGACACAACACAGATTTGCAATAAAAACAACTTCGAAAGAGGAAATTGACAAAATAATAAACACATTAAAAAACCGTATTGCTCCTGGATTAGATGAGATAACGACGTAAACTCGCTTTCAAAAATTTTCGAAAGAGTAATAAAAAACCAAATTATAATATACCTGAAAGAACATAAATTAATCTCGGAAAAACAATATGGATTTAGAGAAAAAATAGGCACAAAAGAAGCTTTGGCGTGTACAATAGACTATATACATAGCAATTTAGATCAAGGGTATAAATGCATAGCGATATACCTAGATTTAGTTAAAGCTTTCGATTCAATCTGCTACCAAACGCTTTTTAAAAAATTAGAAAACATAGGCATCAAAGGCAAGGAACTCCAACTATTAAAAAGTTACATGACTAACAGAACACAGCAAGTAAAAATTAACAACCATATTAGCAAGCCACTACCAATTACATATGGAGTTCCACAAGGAAGCATACTAGGGCCCGTTCTTTTCACTATTTACATTAATGAACTTTGCAGCATGAAAATAGACGGTGAAATAGTTAGTTACGCAGACGACATAGTTTTACTCTTTAAATCTAAGGATTGGAAAAATGCATACAACATAGCGATTTTAGGAATCACGCGAGTGAAATCATGGCTAGACTCAAACATACTTACACTAAACATATCGAAAACAAAATTCACAACGCACAGTATAAATAGCACATGACAGCCAAAAAATAACACAAACACCATAAAAATACACGAATGTTTAAACACCAACATTTGCGTTTGCCCTCCTCTAGAAAAAAAAGAACAAATAAAGTATCTAGGAATCATAATTGACCATAACCTTAGATGGACACATCACATCCAACAAGTCACAAATAAACTCCTCAAAACGATACACATTTTCCTAAACATAAGAAAAACCTAAACATATGTCAGTCTATAATAGAATATGGAATAATTGCTTGGGGAGGAGCAACAAACTCAGCTATCGAACACCTGGAAATTGCGCAGAAAACGATCTTAAAGGTAATACTTAAAAAACATAGACTTACTGATAAAGACCAAATATTCAACCGTTGTGACGTACTAGACATACGGCAATTATATGTTAAATCGCTACTAAATTACATTTTTGACCAAAAAAACAACCTTCAACAAACACAAAATATCACAAACAGACCAGTTAGACAAGCATACAAAGAAAACTTAAAAACTCCAACGGTAAGTACAAGCTTTGGACAAAGACATTACCAATATTACGCTATAAAAGCATTCAACAGTCTAACACTTGAAAATAAAATTGAGGAAAACAAAAATAAATTCCGACACAAAATTACAAAATGGATTAAAGACCAAAATAGACAATACTACCAAAATATCATAGCATAAAATAACAAAACATATAAGTAACACACAAAACCAATATAAAACACAATCACCCACAAACACTCAACACGTATTAAAAATATCGTTTTTAACCTTATATAATATTATTTATTGTTAATTTTACGTTAATTCTAAATCTCTAATTTTTAAGTTTAATTTATCTTAATCGTATGTTTTTTATTTACTTTTTTCCTTTTTTTCACCATTATTATGTATATATATATATATATTTATATGTATTGTGTATAATTTTGTATATGAAATGGAGGCCTCAGCACGGGTAAACCACCCAGTGAGGCCAACATCATTGAATTATGTAAAAAATGTAAATAATATTGCATCAAATAAATAAATAGCCACGGACGCAACGTTTTGGCCACACTCCTCTAGGCATTTTTTCACTTGGCCGAACCATTTCGGCCATACTCGTGGAGAGGTTAAACTAATTTTTGAAGTGAACTTCTTTAGCACCATTGTGATTTGAAACTCGAAATGAAAAATAGCTACACTAAAAAGAGACGAACTCAGGTACATCTATAGGATTTACCCTGCGAGAGGATGAGATAGTATAATCAGTTTCCTCTTTGTGCGGTGCTTCGTAGCTTCCCCACTCTTGTCTACTTTAGCATTTGAAGGTTTCACATTCTACCCGAGTGAATTGCACACTCTGTATTTTGTATTTCTTTGACATTAAGTATGTATCAATTTATAGACATTTAGTTTTGAAGAGTTTTATTCACAATATAAATTTGTTACTTAATTTTATTTTATTTCTCCAGCTTTCAACACTAAAGTCAACCAGTGATGGCAAGTCACAGCAAAAAAGTAACCGGGACGGACAATGACGTCATATGTGATATGTAATATACAGCCGCTTGATACAACTGAGAATTACTGTCAATCTTCCGAAATCCGGGAGATACTCCAGGTTCACAAATTCGTAGAACTTATACCTAGGAAGGGAACTTCCCTTTGCGTCTTGCCGACGAAAGTTGCGTCATCTTGTGACGAATTCTTGAATTAGAAATCGAACTACAATGGTAGCTTTGTCTGAAAATCCACGTACACGGATGTTTACATGGTGCGACGGGTAAGGCGTGATGTCGGACATGCAATCGAATTCGGGTTCTGAAATTCAACCACGCAGATCCTAGCCTATTAATACTGTTTGATGACTACCAGAAACTTTAAAACCAGAATCAGGGAACGTTAATTCTATTTACGAAATGATAACTATTCCGAGTTTGCTAACTACTGCTCCTCTATAGAGCTTCAATGTTTCGTTGTTATTTTGACTCCTCCCACCGTTCTCTCCCTCCCCCACAAATCAGCACTCCAACTAACTTTACCTAACAATATCTAATAATTTCTGTACTTGTATAATTTTTAAGTTAGATATGATTTTAGATTTTCACGGCCACAAGTATTTTTGTTATTTGTTTTTGGGGTGTTACGCTACCGCCTACGCCGTGTTGCGCTACCTCCTCCTTTAGCTAACGTTTCGGACAGCGTTAGAGTGTCCATCATCAGGGCAGATGTTTGCAAATAACAAAAAATTTTAAGTTACTTTTAAAAATGCTAGTGAAAGACACAGATGTGTCGAAACCAGTAGCAAATAAATGTTTTAAATTTGCTGTACACAATCAGAATTTCCTTCACAAGGAACAGAAATAAATTTTCAAGCACATATCACATTCAATGTCGCTTTATTAAACATAACTTCAATTAAAGACTTGGGCGTGATATTTGACTCTCACTTAGCTTCAATAAACATGTAGATACAATCTCAAAAAGTATGTCACAAATATTAGGATTAACGCTATAGAATCACAAATTGTTTTAAAAGAAAATTAACTTTAACATTATATAAATCAATTGTGCAAAGTATTCTAGAATACAGATCCACTATTTGGTCTCCCAATTATCAGATTCACAATTACAGAGTCAAATCTGTAATTTTTTTTTAACATGAGCTCCACACAAGAGACCCTGATGAAAATAATTTTCCTCAGGGCCTATGTCATCTTTGGGGATGCTGCGTGGAGGTTTTTTTTAAAGGAAAGGAAGGAGAGGAGAGTTCTGGGAAGGAAGAGGGTTTAAGCAGTGGGTAGGAATCTGGGGTTCAGTGTGTCCTGGTCATCCGCCAAGACCTAGACAAACCTTACCCCATGAACCCGGGCACCCCTGCTAAATCACCAAACGTAGTGAACCACTTGGGGTGATCTATGGCAGAGGTGTTGGTTATCCAATAAAGGTTCCCGGAGCGGTGGTTCCACTGATCAATTTGGAATGTATAATGTCCGAATTTTACGTTATAAACCACATTCTCTGTCAGCCAGATGTAAACTTTCCAATTTATTACTTCTACACAAAATTATACATGCATCTATTTACAAGTCAACAATAAGACCCAAAATAACTAACGCAAGTCTTATCTGGGCAAACGCTTCAGAATGCCATATGAAAAAACTCCAAATCTTCCAAAACATAGTAATCCGTACAGCCCTGCACGCCCCCAAGTGGTTGAGGGTGTCCCAACTCCACAAAGACTCCAAAGTCCCATTACTAAAAAACCACATCATAAGTCTCGCGGAAACCTTTTATGCAGGAATCCCCACCCATGTTAACCCGTCTATCAACTGCCTCACCCGGTACGATGTAAATGAAATCACAAAACATAAAAAAACCTAAACAAATCCTCCGCAAAGATCCTCCCACTATATTGCAGCCATGTCTCCCCCTTGCAAATAGTTAGTAAAAAACACAAAATAAATTCATTTTTTCTACAAACATAATTAAATTATAAAAGAGAGAGAGAGGGGCCTTTTTGGCCTAGAGCTCTCTCAGAGTATGCCAGTATATCAAAAGTCAGTTAAAATAATGGCAGATTATAGTATGTAGGGTCCATGGGGTGAGGTTTGTCTAATTCTTGGAGGCGGATGACCAGGACATACTGAACCCTAGATTCCTTTTCCTTCTCAGAACTCTCCTCTCCTCCCCTTCCTTAAAAAAACCCTCCACACAGCATCCCCAAAGATGAGGTAGGCCCTGAGGGAAATTATTTTCCTCAGGGCCTCCTGTGTGGAGCTCATGTAAAAAAAAAATAAAAAAAAAGGTACTTAACG
This sequence comes from Limnephilus rhombicus, assembly GCA_929108145.2. NCBI lineage: Eukaryota > Metazoa > Arthropoda > Insecta > Trichoptera > Limnephilidae > Limnephilus > Limnephilus rhombicus. The sequence goes on along the minus strand of OV815294.1, from coordinate 14,990,795 downwards.
GGTAATCGAGTGGCAGATTACTGAGAGAATAATTCACTCTAATTAAACTGGGGTAGGTACACTTTTTCAGTAACACATTGCAATGTGTTCCATTTTTAAAGTGGACAAAACAAAAGCAAAACAGTCAATTTGACACAATAAATTAGTGACGGGAAATTTATTTTATTCACTTCTATTCAATCAATTTGTCTTTCTCGTTTTTGCACATTCACTTTAGGATATATCATTGTGGTCTAAATAATTATTGCAAAGCTCTTATTGGTCTCAGAGGTAAGACAAAATACAAGGTTAATGTTTTGGCCAATAGAACGTAGTTAGGTTAAGAAAAGTTTGACTAGGTCAATGTTACTTCAATAGATTGAGTAGTCAGGTTACCTCTCTGGGATCACTCTCCGAGGTGTCGTCCATGGCGAATACGTCGCGCTGTCTGAACTTGGCGTTGTCGTCAAAGTTGATCTTGGCGTCCACCGATATCACCTGACCGTCGTCCGTCTCCACCAGCGGGTTGATCTCCAGCTGGACTGCATCTACCTGGAATTACAAACATTGGTCAAAATCTTCATGGATAATACGGAATATTCCTCGTCAAAGTTCATTACACGGATAATACTGAAAATTCCTTTTTTAATTAATAGATAATCAAATATTACATTTGTCGGAAGTATTAACCTTATAAAATAAATTTTTGTCAAAATAAAAACGAAAGCACCTAATTAAGTACTATACTTGGTACTGGGTTGAGGTTCAAACTGCGGAAGCTGCGGATCATTATCAAATGGGTAAATATTTTCCTATCGAGTCCACGCTCAAAACACACTTTTAAAAAATTAAAACAAATTGTACTAGATAGATTACAGTTAGTAATAAGTAATTCATTTTAATGGTTATTTTGTTAAATTTAAAAATGCGAAATGTCATTTCTCAAGGAACGCCATGTTGTTAATTACGACAGCAAACATCTCGCGTGATTTTTCGTGTTTATGAAACCGAATAAAATAGTGATTAATATGCATTATTTCATACTTAGTATTGTCTAACTGACAGAAAGTGATTTTTTCTTATTAAAATGCGCATTTCATCGTCATAATTAACATGGCGGTCCTTGAAAAATGACATTTTGTGTTTTGTAAATTAAAAAAAAAAACATTAAAATGAAATATTTTTCAATTCCGGTTACTGAATTACTTATTACTAACCATTATCTACCTACTACAATTTGTTTTAATTTTTTAAAGTGTGTTTTGAGTGAGGCCTCGATAGGGAAATATTTACCATCAAATGGATTATATGTACTGCTAAACTTTGAGTGGCTCTTCAGATATACATCCCAGGTTTCGAATGGTTTATATGGCAAGCAGGGTTTGTGTAACTACCCTTTGAATTATTTTAATACATACCTATCATTCCATGTTCTTCTCTTATGTACAAATACATGTTCAAACTTGTTCAATAATGCATTCTTTTTTTTTTTTTTTACATGAATACCGCACAAGAGTCCCAACTGCTCCCGTCTGGAGCCAGTGAGACTATGGCATCCCCAATTGGGGTATGTTGTGAGGCTGAAGGTAGTAGGGAGGGAAGAAGATAGGGAAGTGGAAGGTGGGGAAGTACCTGGCTATTCAGATCTGGTCACCAAACACGGCGAAAGCCACTTCAGGCAACGTTTCAATTCTGAATGGTGGTCTTACACCAGGGCGATACTGAGAGTATCTTCCACTCTGGAACGTGCCGCAAATATACTATATATATATTTTAAATGAATAAATTGTGAAATACACAAATTAATCAAATAAAATTTATTTGCCACGCCGGGATTCGATCCCGCGACCTTCGGAATGCGAATCAAGCGCCTTACCGCTGCACTACGCCGGCCGGCATTCACTTCATAACATGAATAAATTATTGTTTTATATGGTAATATTAATTTTTCTACGATTGGCGCATTGATTGCCTTTGAAATGTAATATAAATATGACATAGTACAGTTGAATAAATAAAAAGAAAACACTTTGTTTACGTCACTTTATTATTTCTTCTGTCTACCGGTTTCGGTACCTCCGTACCATCATCAGGACTGAATATAAAATACTGACAAATACAGGGAAATATACAAAATGTAAAAGAAAGAGACAGTAAATTAGAGCGGGACAGTGCGTCAGTTGTGGGAGGGAAGTGGGAAGTTAAATAACTTAGAAGCTTTAGAAATAAAAAAAATCAGTTAATACAAAGGCTGAAATCATTAATAATCAACTTAATTTAACATTCAGCCCTATTATAAGTATGTTTCCCGTTATCCCAATCGCTCCACCCCCACTTCCCTCCCACAACTGACGCACTGTCCCGCTCTAATTTACTGTCTCTTTCTTTTACATTTTGTATATTTCCCTGTATTTGTCAGTATTTTATATTCAGTCCTGATGATGGTACGGAGGTACCGAAACCGGTAGACGGAAGAAATAATAAAGTGACGTAAACAAAGTGTTTTCTTTTTATTTATTTAAAATGTCAAGTCACAATGTGTTTGCTTCTTTTGAAAAATAGTACAGTTGACTTACCGCATAATTGAATTAATTTTGACAAAATTAAAATGTAAAATGCATATTTTTTGGTCTCCCCCGACATTAATACTCACTTTTCGTGATAATAAAACTAAATCTAACTGTTTGAATAAAAAATATTCCGTATTAACTGAGAAGCGGAATAAGACAAGTTTAATCAAATATTGATTAGATGTGTAGAGTTTTCAAGGAGTGAATACCAATCTCATACGGGCAATCGTGTCTCTGATTTCATTATACCGAGATCTCTCATTTCCGTTAATCTTTCTAAAATTATATTGTAACAAACCATCTAATTGTTTTGCAGATTTCTTTAAGCGTCGATGACACAGGGCGAGTTTACAAGCTACTATCTACTATGTTTAAAAGCGAGTAAATCGGCGAGTGAGATTGTCATGATGACACACAAAACTGTCCACTCGCTCAGAAGCGTAGGAAACTGAGGTCTCTGCTAGCGCCAGTAACAAGAATAACGACGCCTGCGTGAACTCAGATGTTTGACAGTCGAAATCAGCTGTTTATCGGAAGCCATGTTGGAAACATAAATAAACCAATCACGAGCAAGTGTGTAGGCGAGTAAAGTTGACGACCTTTCAACTTTTTTTCGTAGATTGTCAACAATCTGCAGTTAGCAAGTAACACGATGACACACCTGTGTCATCGACACTTTATTCTTTCTGATTCCCGCACCGCTTTGCCTCTAACTGTTTAGGGCGAGGGATGCTATTGGTTTGTTTTTCACCCCCTGCTCAGGCTTACAGATGCCATCCCTGGAAGGGATATCACAGCTGTGATAACCGATAAAAAGTTAAGTCTTAACTTTAAAGAGCAAGTGGCTTCCTGGTGCCTACTTCAAGTGAACTTCTGGCAAGAATGACCCAAGAGACGCTTCGTAGACCGTCAGCTTCAAAGTTCAGCTAACCCAGAGGGAGAAAATACTCGTTGAAACTCTTTTGATAAAACAAAGGGAAAAAGGAATAATTAGGTTTCCTTTGGGAGGACCGAAACAAGTGTAGCCTCTTTCTCAGTGAATCCATTTGTTAAAATTTATTATACGGTCTTGATATTGACTGTAATGCTACTAATATTGGACAAACTGGAAGAGTATCCTCAACTAAATTCAAAGAACATATACAATGTTATAATAATAAAAGCACTTTTTCAAAATTCGCAGAACATTTCTTAGTGAACAAACACGTTCCACTTAACAACAATAAGCCTAAAACATCTTATATATAAAAATCTCGTGTCACGGTGTTTGTGGTTGCAGTCCTCCGAAACGGCTTGACCGATATTTATGAATTTTTTTAATGTATGTTTGGTAGGTATGAGAATAGGTTTTAAAGTGTATTTCATGGTGATTAGGGTGTCCCCATCCAGAAATTAAAAAAAAAAATTTTTGACAATTTTTTTTTTTATTTGGGATCAAAAAATACCTATAACCCAAATTTTAACTCTCCTACCTCACCCTCTCATTTTTTAATCGCGATTTTAGTATTTTTGTATGAACAAATTTAACCGTCTTTCGTATTTCAAATAGAACGAAATTATTTATGTTGTTGAATGACAGATAGAGCTACGTCCGCCTCATAGAACTTTCATCCACACATGCGCAGGACATTCACGAGGAGCATCGCGTCATTTTGATATTTCATTCGGCATTATGTTCTCGCGTGGGCAAACCATCGAGCTTATTTGTGTTGGCTAAATATGGACTGAAAAAAATATCATACACTAAATTGCTCCTCGAAATTCATATTGATTTTCTTTATTTCATTTTCCTACTTTATTTGGTGTTTTTTGTTTTTGTCGGCGGTCATCGTCTACAGCGCTCCATTCCTTTTTCTGTCATGGATCCCATCCCCACACAATTACAATACATTCGTTATTTTTTATTTATCAACCAAAATATTCTCAAATAATTTATTTGGCAGAACAACGTTTTCCAGGTCAGCTAGTTTTATATAGAAAGAAAAGGTCTTGGATGAAACTTGCTTAAACAATTTGAAATCAATAAACGAACGAATAACCCTAATATAACACTAATTAATAAAGTAAGGAAAATTATTTATTCCCCATTTTTTAGTATGTTTACAAAACCTAAATAATGTAACACAATTAAAGAAGTCAATAGCAGTCAATCATTAGTAAACAATAAATAACACATTAAATTTTTTTTTACATTAGCTCCACACAGGAGGCCCTCAGGAAAATAATTTCCCTCAGGGCCTATCTTTGGGGATGGTGTGTGGGGGGTTTTTTAAGGAAAGGAACGAGAGGAAAGTTCTGGGAAGTTCGGTTCAGTGTGTCCCGGTCATCCGCCTCCAAGACCTAGGCAAACCTCACCCAAGGAACCCAAATGATTAATGAGGGGAAAACAAATCTCAAAGTGCCCCACAATTAAGTATTTTATCAATAAATTGATTTAACCGATAATAAATCAATTTAGGCACCATCAAAATTGAAATTTAGAATCATATAAATAAGTCGTCTCAAAGTGGTTTAACTTTTTTGGTTTTGTATCCAAATTAAAGACTAATTGTGTTCCCCGTTACTGCTTGTGCATTTGCTTAATAATCAAAAGACTAACATTTGACTGACATTTATTTAATAATTCCGTTACAATAATAGGAATAAGAGGAAAACTCCTAAAACTCTTTGAAAATTATTTCAACAACCGTTGCATGAAAATAAAGCTAATGAACACTTTAAGTAAAAAAAAAGAAAAATTTTAGCTGGCGTTCCTCAAGGTTCCATATTAGGTCCAATTTTATATATCATTTATGTATCTTTTATTAAGTACATTTTTAAACATGTAAAACACTTTGTGTATGCGGATGATACTGCACTAGTGATTTCTCGCAGTGATTTAAAATTATGTATTGAACTCTTACAAAATGATTACATTCAGTGGCGGACTAAGGGGAGGGAGGGGGGGGGGGGGAGGGCGGTCCGCCCCGGGCCCCCAGTCTTGGGGGACCCCCAAACGCCTCCATGTTCCCTTGATCAAACCCTAAACAAGGCTTTAAGACACCACTGTAAAAAAAATTGTAGTTTTTATTTCATTTTTTGATGGATGCACTTGATAAGAACGCTCTCACCAATATTTTTAAGAAAATTCGAAAAATTGACGGAGATACAGCATTTTATGTGAAACCGCTTGGAACAGTTCGCATGTTGAATTATCCTTCAGCAAATTTAGAATGCGTTTTATTTTTGAATAAATTTTATTTTTTATGGTAAATTTTCCTCGTCTGGTATCATAGTCAGGGCCGGATTAAACATGTCGGGGCCCCTACTCAATGCACGTCTCGGGGCCCCTTTACCTTAGGGGCCCCTAGCCGATGCATGGCCCCTAGGCAGTGGCCTACCCTGCCAGGGCTGGCTTAAACTGGATGTCTGGTTTAAAGCTGGATATCGGGGCCCCTGGGCAATGCACATCTAGGGGCCCCTTTACCCTAAGGGCCCCTACCCGATGCGGGCGACTAGGGAGTTGCCTACACTTCTTATGGATATTACAGCCATGGCTATAGTGACTGGATTTTCGAAGGCGGTGGCCTACACTGCCTTATGGACAATACGGCCCTGCCAGGGCCGGCTTAAATATGTCGGGGCCCCTAGGCAATGCATGTCTCGGGGCCCCTACCCGATGCGTGGCCTACCCTGCCAGGGCTGGCTGAAACTGGATGTCTGGCTTAAAGCTGGATATCGGGGCCCCTGGGCAATGCACATCTCAGGGCCCCTTTACCCTAAGGGCCCCTAACCGATGCGGGCGACTAGGGAGTTGCCTACACTTCTTATGGATATTACGGCCCTGGCTATAGTGACTGGATTTTCGAAGGCGGTGGCCTACACTGCCTTATGGACAATACGGCCCTTCCAGGGCCGGCTTAAACATGTCGGGGCCCCTAGGCAATGCACGTCTCTGGGCCCCTTTACTCTAGGGGGCCCTATCTGATGCGGGGCCCCTAGGCGGTGGCCTACACTGCCTTATGGACAAAAACAGCCTGCCAGGGCCGGCTTAAACATGTCGGGGCCCCTAGGCAATGCATGTCTCGAGGCCCTTTACCATAGAGGCCCCTACCCAATGCGGGGCCCCTAGGCAGTTGCCTATACGTCTTATGGATAATACTGTAATGGCTATAGTGACTGGATTATTGAACAGTTTAAGACTTTGTGCATGGTGCATGCAAATAAGATTTATAGTTTTTCCAATGATTATACTTAATATTATATGCTTAATATAACATCTTGTGAATCTCGACTACCATAATGCGGGCATTTGCCTAGCTTGGTAGTCGAAAAACCATGTAAAACAAACCTGTAACAAACAAAATGAATAAAGAAATTTAAAAAAAATATATATATATATATGTTGTCAACCAGGTTGAAAAACGTAGTTTTGAGAAAAACATGTTCAAAGTTTTGCTGAAGGATAATTCAATATACAAAATGTTTAAAACGGTTTCATATAAGATGCTGTATCTCCGTCAATTTTACGAATTTGGTGAAAGCATTATTAACAAATGCATCTTTTAGAAAATGAAATAAAAAGTAACAATTTTTTTGTAGTGTCCTTGTGCCTTTAAAATATGCTTAGTACCAATCTAAGAGGTGGTCTGGGGTTGGGAGGACCCGTACAAATATCATCCTATACATATAAAATAGGAATAAATTAATACAGCCTGACCGGGATTTTACAATTTTTTAAATAAAATTACTACTACTAATCTTTCTAATGTCTGTACAGTTTTAGTTCCAGTTTCACTTATGTATTGCACTTCATATTTTTTAATATCTAAGGCCCTTTGCTGAAGGCTATCTTATCATTACAGATAACAAAGATAGTAAAAAAATAGGTAAGTATTTAAAAAGAGGGGGGGGGGGGGGCGAAGGGGTGGCCTCTTGTCCCGGGGGGCCTCCAAACACCTGTATGTTTCTTTGATCAAATCCTAAGAGATGATTTAAGGCACCCGGACACTGTAAAAAAATGTTTGTAATTTTTTTTTCATTTCATTTTCTGGAGTTAACAAAGCTCCCACCAAATGTTTTTTACAGCATTTTACGTAAAACCGTTTGAAACAGTGTGTATGTTGAATCATCCCCCAGCAAAACTTTAAAGGCGTTTTTCCTTAAACTTTTTTAACTCGTTTTCAACCTGGTTAACAACATATTAAAAAAAAACTATACATCCGCCTGTGTGTATTTTATTGCACTTGCTTCTACTTTTGCATCTACCAAGTCAACTGTTCGAAAATCCAGTGTCTACGGCACCACGTAGAGGAATTTTGATATCTAAAAAAAAGGAAAAATGGCGGACCAGTGAATTTTATAGGGGGATTGGAGTTCCCCCAAGACCAAAGGCCCCGTGTGAACTGAATAAATATCTTGTAAAATTACATCAACTTTTTAAACTAGGGGGGGGGCCTCATTCAGCGTTCCCGCCCCGGGCCTCTGACGGGCTTAGTCCGCCACTGATTACATTAAGCTTTTGAAATGGTCTCATGACTCTGGTTTAATCATAAATGCAAAAAAAACCAAATTGATACACATTACATCACCCAATGCCAAGACAAATATTATTACACCAGAAATAAAAACAAACGGTTCAGATTGTTTACATGTTGGTATCCCTGCATTGTGTACATGTGAAAATATTGAAGTGGTTAAAGAATATGTTTATTTAGGTGTAATTATTGACTGCTTTTTCAAATGGGATTTACAAATAAATAAAGTCTGTGAACGTCTGAGATCTATTGTTAGTAGATTATATAAACTTAAATTCTATGTTCCAATATGCACACTTCGAATAATTTATTTATCATTAGCTGAGTCTATTATAAGGTATGGAATTACAGCATGGGGACTTTCCTGCAAGACAAATGTAAATCATGTTCAATCAGTTCAAAATTCATTAGTCAAATTATTAGCTCATAAAAGTTTATATGAACAAAGGCACAATGTTCCGTACTTTTACCAGAATCTTAAAATTCTCTCAGTAAGAGCAATTCTGTGCCATAAAATTATTTTTTAGCATATGAATAGCCCTATATACTTAATAGACTGGACCACGCTTACAATACTCGATTTACGTTAAATGAAGGACTAATCATACCTAAGCACTTAAACAAATATGGACAAAGAACCCTGGAATACACGATACCTACTTGTTTAATTATGTTACCTGCTAAAATTAAAAAATGTACATCCCCAAGCAAATGAGTACATAACTTACTAACTCGACAAGGTTTTATTCCAGCTATTACGGCCCCCACTCGGGTATCAGAATTATGCGCCAGTTGCATTGACCATGTCTTTGCTAAATGTAAATTGAATACCAATGCACGGTTTCAGACCATTATGCTACTATCACCTCCCTTTCACATGTTAGGGAACGTACCCATACTACGTGACACGTTTAGGGGGGGGGGGGGGTCTTCAAAATGTCACGCTCCATACAAATGAGCGGCGGGTTGCTTAGGTTTTTGGTCACCGGGGGGGGGGGGGGGGGGGGGTTTAAAAATTGCAAAAAGTTGGTCACGTAGTATGGGTACGTTCCCTTATTAAAAAATTACCTATTTTTTAAACATCTAAAATACCCACGAAGAAAATCTGCTATGACACGCTAATCAAACTGGTTTCCCAGGTGGTCAAATTTCTATAAATTCACCGATCCAAACATAGCGTGCGAATTTCTTATCGACACCATACATAACCATTTAAAAAGTTCCTCATCCAACACTAACAACAAACAAAGTAGTCGCAAAATTAAACTTAAGCCTTGGATAACAAACGGCATTCTACACTGTATTTACAAGCGTAACAAAGTTCACAAATTTTGTAAAAACAATCCCAATAATCACGAATCTCTCCTATTTTACAAACGATACAGAAATGCTTGTAAAAAAAATAATCTGTAGAGTTAGAGACGAATACTATAGAAAACAGATCAAAGAAGCTGCCAATGACAATAAACAAATCTGGAATATTGTCAAAGAGATTTCCTATACCAACAAAACTACCGCACCTATAAATAAAATAACCATTGCAGACCAAACACTAGATACAACAAATCATCCAGAAAAAATCGCAAATCATTTCAATAAATTCTTCTCCACAGTCGGATCAGACTTAGCAAATAATATTTTAAATAAAAACAGAATGTCAGAATTTAACCTTGCAAATAATATATCGATCGATAATCACAGCTATGATCCATTTAATCTCACTCCTACCACAGAACAAGAAATCACTGAAATTATTTCATCACTCAAAAACACACATTCAACTGGAATCGACAATATATCCACTAAATTGATCAAACACCTCAAACCAATCATAACTAAGCCCCTTAAACATATCATAAATCTAAGCTTTCAAACTGGCCTCTTCCCAAATTCTTTAAAACACTCAACAATTATTCCTATCTATAAATCAGGGGACAGATCATCAGTGAATAACTATAGACCAAATTCCTTGCTGAGTCCGATATCAAAAATAATTGAAAAAAACGGTAAAACGAAGGCTATACAAATTTCTTGAAGACAATGACATTTTGTCAGGAAATCAATATGGCTTCCGCAAAGGTCGTAGTGCCGCAGATGCAATTGCAACTTTTACAAAAACAATCTCTGATAACCTTAATAAAGGCCGCAAGCCCCTTGCTGTTTTCTAGGATCTAGCCAAAGCCTTTGATACTGTCTCTCACCGCATACTTTTGAAGAAACTCCTTCAGATAGGAATAAAGGGTACTCCCCTCAAATGGTTTGAGAACTATCTAACAAATAGGTCACAATCGTCTCTTGTAAATTCTGCTAAAGAATACAGAAGTACAAGTTTACCAATCACTTACGGTGTGCCTCAAGGCAGTGTATTAGGCCCACTTCTCTTTCTAACTTGTAAATTCTGACACTAAAATATTACTAAATAAACTAAAATATTAACACTTTATGTAACTTGGAAATTGATGGAACTATAATATCTTTTGCCGATGATACGGTAATCATCTTTGAAGCTGAAAATTGGAACTCAACTATGGAAAAAGCAAATAAGGGTCTAAATAAAGTAAAACATTGGTTAGACGACAACCTTCTGACTCTTAATATTGACAAAACAAAATATTTACTTTTCTCCATACGTAAAGTCACTCCTCCTCAAAACTGTCCTAATCTTATCATTCACTCATGCTCACAGAACCATATTACCCCTACGCCTCCCCACAATAATTGCTCATGTACCAACCTAAAAAAATCCGACCAAATTAAATATCTGGGGATTGTTATAGATGACCAACTGCGTTGGGAGGACCATGTCAATTTCACAACAAAAAGACTCCGCAAATTATGCTATATATTTCTCTCTGTCAGATCAATCCTGAACCTTCAAACAATGAGATGCATATATTTTGCACTATTCCAATCAATAGCCATATGCGGTATCGTGGGATGGGGAGGCTGTGCAGCTTCAATTATATATCCCATGATCTTAATTCAAAAGCTGCTACTAAGGATTATATTAAAATGTCACCCATCTCACCCATCAGAGCCACTTTTTAAAAAATTCGCAATCCTAGACATTAGACAATTATACGTTAAGACAATTCTCATACACATAAGAAAAAATGATTTAACACTCAAAACTCAACAAAATATTTACACCCGCTATTCATCACACCAAAAATGCAAAATTCCTCCAACAAAAACAGCTTTCGTCCAACGACAGTTCTCTTACATCGCGCCTAAAATGTTCAACTTACTGAGTATTGATATTAAGACATTGAAAATTGATGATCTTTATGCCATTAATATACAGAACTGGTTATTTACTCAGGGAAGGAAATATTATAAAGAATGCCTTACATCTTAAAAACTGTTCTTATTTTTTCATATTTCTCGAGTAAAAAATCTTATCTCTAAATTAATTTTCAACCAAAACTTTATATTACGCTGATACTTTTTTTTCATATTTTTTGACATTGTTCGTCCATTTCACACGCTGCCTAGGAATGCTTGCTTTTGTTTTTTGGGCTCTAAGACTATCATTGACCATCTGTATAGATGATTTACATATTTATTCTTATTTTTTATTTCTATTATCCTTAAAATATTATTATTTGTTCCTTTAATTTTAATTTGTTATTCTATTTTATTTTTATTTATACAAGATTCACCTAGTTTAACTCCTTTCCTGTATGTGATCATGTAGCTAAAACTAGTATGAATATTTTCCTTAATATGTATGCTATATGTTTGTACTTTCATCTACATATATATGGCTGATTATTAATATTATATACTTAATATCTTATGAATCTCGACTACCATAATACGGGCATTTGCCTAGCTTGGTAGTCGAAATACCATGTAAGACAATCCTGTAATAAACAAAATGAATAAAGAAAATTTTAAAAAAAAAAAAAAAAAATGCGTGCCGGGAACTTGCTGGTTCAAATATAAAAATTAACCATAAAATAAGTAAAATGTAGACCTTTATGAAACCAAAGTTTCCGACTGCAATTTGATAAAATTTTATTTAACTTTGTGAATATTTATTAATTATTTTTTTTATGAAACAACACGATAGCGAGCTGACAAAAACATTTATAATACATTTGTCTAATAAAATATGTGTGTTGTTCTTTTTTTCCTTATCAGTAATTTTAACTTGAGAAAACGTGAGGTGAGCCTTTTTAAAACTTTTTTATCTTAGCAATTAGAATTATAATATATTACAAATTATACATTTATTTCTAACTAGCTTTTTCCCGCGGCTTCGCTCGCATGGTATTAGGGGATTTCCACTCCGTCTTCTCCACCTTCCCTTTCTTCTCTCCACTCCACCCATCAACCCCTCCCCCCACCCTTACCCCTCCACATTCCCTCTCCACACACCACTCCCCCCATCATCCCCCTCCCCCGCACCCTCCTCCACCCGTCCCCTTTCCCCTTCCTTCCCTACCCCCTCTCGCACCCCTATCCCCCTCCACCCCATCCTCCTCCCCGTCCCCCACCGCCCTCCCCTCTCCCACCTCTCGCATTCCACAAATTCATTCCCGGTACATTCAGTTTTCAAACTGCTCGCGTGCCACCTATTACAATTTTTTATACAAATTTCATAATGACAGAGCGCAACGGTAGTTTTATACAAAACAATGAACAAAAAAAGAATTATCCAATTTGGTGCAGTCGTTCGGAAGTTACGCGCATACATACATACGATTCATTTTTAGAGATAGATATTAACTGCGACGCCCTTTGCCCAATTAAAAAAAAAAACATTGTTTCCAAGGCAACAATTGGTTTGCTTTTCTTCTGACGTTTGCAATAAATCGATTTTGTTAGGGACAGAAAAGTATGATAAATAATTTCATAACGCCAGAGCTTACTAATATTATAGCCTATAGTTCTCGCATATAATGTAGCTTTCTATTAGTGAAAGAATTTTTAAAGTCCATTCAGTAGTTTTTGGGTGAAGAGCAACAAACATACAAACTTTCGCCTTAATAATATTATAAAACGATAATAATATTTGGAAGCGTATTTCATCATCTTTCAAAAAGAGGTTTTAGTTTTCAGATACATTCAGAAATATTCTATTTATTTGGATTTTATTGTAAAGTGAAAATTTTCTGATCTTCTAACAGAATATGCCTGAGAGGTTAACGCAACTATTTTCAGCTCAGTTATTATATCCATCATGAGCTATCAACTTTTAAAATATCAATTTTACTGTAAAGAATACAACAGGATGCCCTATATTTTTCAAAAGTTAAAAAATTAATAATGTTATCAGTGATCTACCTATCTTTGTTTATCACATTAGAAACAGAAATCATGATTCTCAATAAAATAACTGGAGCAAATTCATTCATCTTAATGCAAATATTTACAGCATAAAGATTCCAACTGTTTAAACATGGGTAATACATAATAGGCCTTACTAATAAATGTGTTTTATTTTTGAAACATCTGATAAACAATAATATACCACACAGTTGTGTAAAATTAAAACACGATTATTAGTAATGGAATATAGGCATTATTGTTAGCAGCCTGATCCGCAATTTTATACAACGTGATGCATCGCCAATAAGTAAACACGGTTCCATGCCAATCACGTCAACTCAACACCTCTTTGAAAGTCATTAAAGGCTACAAAAAAAAATTTGAATTTCCCATAACCTAACCTAACCTAACCTATTTTTTATACATTTTTACATCACTTTTAGTGACTTTTCAAAGGAGGTTCTGAGTGGATTTCATTCTGAGTTGTCCGGTCATCATTAATACACGTAGTAAGGAAATTTGACCTTTTCTTTGTTTCCATTGTAAGGTTATCCCTAGAAAGATAATATTTTTTTGACCTTTTTTTTTTACAGTGAATACCGCACAAGAATCTCAACTGCTCCCGTCTGGAGCCAGTGAGACTATGGCATCCCCGATTGGGGTATGTTGTGAGGCTGAAGGTAGTGGGGAGGGGAAGGAGGTGGGGAAGAGGAAGGTTGGGAAGTACCTGGCTATTCAGATCTGGTCACCAAACACGGCTGAAGCCATTTTCAAGCAACGTTTCAATTCTGAATGGTGGTCTTACACCAGGGCGATACTGATAGTATCTTCCACTCTGGAACATGCCGCAAATATACTATATATTATTAATGAATTAATTGTGAAATAACACAAATTAATCACATAAAATTTATTTGCGCATGCCGGGTTCGAACCCGCGACCTCCGGATTGTGAGTCAAGAGTCTTACTCACTGGACTAAGGAGGTCATCCGTGACCTACGTTAAAGATAATGATACCTCTTAACCCGGCGAGATGGGGGTGGAAAATTGTTACACGGAGGTGGGGGCCGGGTAATTGTTACCGGAATAGACAATGTCACGGAAATTAATATTATTCATTACGAGCATTATGCTACTGTTATCAATGTACTAAAACATAAAAAAAATTTTAAAAATAAACTTTTAATAATCATAGGAACAAGGCTTTGAAACTTAATGTCTAAAAAAATCAACAAATTTTGGCTTTTTCTAGCAAAATCAAAGTTAAATATAACAATTATCAGTCTTCAATTGTTTAAACGTTCCTTTTATGAATCTACTAACATAAACAATTACGGAAACAGTCGAAAACTCCCAGAAAGAAAAGTTACACTAAATACAGGCATGGGTAATAATAACCTTTTTCAAGTTTTGGCACGTGTAGCTCACAACGCGGCTAATGCTTGACTGATTTCGTGTCAGAAACTTGTCGAGGCACTCAATAACTCCAGCTACTGAGAAAAGCGGCAACGTCGCATAAATTATAGGAAAACTTAAAAGGCGCGGGTAATCTTGACCCAGCCCCCATCTCGCCGGGTTAAGAACATACTGCAGTTTAAAAGTGTACATTTCACATATTCTCATATTTAAATAGTTTAAAAGGTAGTTGTATAATAATTAGTTTAGGGTTTAGTAATTCAATTGAAACCAAAATATATTGTTTAGTGTCCGACCGAAACTAGTTTTTACGGCCGAAACCGAAACTTCCATATAAGGTGATGTTTTCGTGAAAAAAAAATAGTCAATCTTTATCAATCAGCCTTTATTTTTAAATCATATATTAATCATTAAATCTCTGATATTTGAACTAAAAATAAACATAACATAATTATCACTCATTATTTCAAATAAATTATTTATGCTTTTTGAAATCGTAATCCTAAAACGCTTCGTAAATAATATTTAAAAAAATAGTAAGTATTACCTATTTGAACATTATTAACAAATAACATAAACTAAAAGGTAGAAAACCAAATTACTTTTTTGAACCTAATTTTTTTGGGTACACTAAACTAAAAATACTCTTTCATCTTAGGAACAAATTAATTTGGGAGGAGGGAATGGTTGCCGCCGACCCAGGAACCTTTATTGGATAACCAACTCCTCTGCCATAGGTCACCTCAAGTGGTTCGTTACGTTTGGTGATTTAGCAGGGGTGCCCGGGTTCATGGAATGAGGTTTGTCTAGGTCTTGAAGGTGGATGACCAGGACACACTGAACCCCAGATTCCTACTCACCCCTTTTCCTTCCCAGAACTCCTCTCTCCTTTCTTTCCCTAAAAAACCCTCCACACAGCATCCCCAAAGATGACATGGTCCTCAGGGAAATTATTTTCCTCAGGGCCTATCATGAACTAAATCATGTCAATTGTGAAATAAAACTTACCTTTTTCGAAATAATGTTAGTATAAACAACTCCAATTTCACAACAAATAAACCAAAGTACCGCAAAGTTCGCGGAGCCAAAACAAACAAGTGAATCAAATCCTGACACAACTATGAGCGCGGACGCAGCAAAATGACACTTCGTAGCTCGCAGTTCAGTGCACCGAACATGTCCGATCGCAGAATGAAACCTCCCGAATTCAGTTTCGGTTTCGGCCGTAGTTTCAGCTGGACGACGGCTGAAACCGAAACTCGTTTTTTGGCCGAAACTAGGCTGAAACCGAAACCGAAAGTTCGGTCGGACACTAATATTGTTATAAAAAAAAAACAACAAAATGCTGCAAACCTCTTTCAAATCAACTAGCCTAGTACCTAGGTCTTCTTATAAAAAAATCATTTATTTTATGTCTAAAACGTATTTTTTTTATATGCTATGAAAACTTATGCTGATCAGTCGTCGTACTTTAACAATTAAATAAATATAATAACAATTTTAAAAAAATAATAACATTAAGTCCGAAAGTTACACAAAAGATAATCATACGTCATTCGAACGTATGGTGTATGTAAATCTCCATAACTATCGTATTTACCATGGTGACACAGCCGCCCCGCACAAGCTTTGCTTTGAGCTAACTGAGATAGACAGCGGGCTATGTTGCAAAATAAAAAAGTTACGAATAATTTTTAGAAAAAAACTTTAGATTCGCCTTAATTACTATAAAAGGAAACTTTTTGGCTTTGGGGCGGCGGAAAATAATGCATTTTAATTTTCAATTGCATAATAACCAAAATTCACTTCGCGAACCGACACAGCGAAAATCCGCGACCGTACCTGTCACTGTTATGTTGGTATCCTTGATAAATTAACAAGAGCTAATACGATTGTAGCCGACTTCGTGGGATAAGGCGCGTAATTTTGAAATTTGTCTAGCGGGCTTGTTTGTGTAACATGGTTTGTAATACAAAAGAAACTGCCCCTTTATAACGCCTACTCGCGTCAAGGCAAGAAAAACATCCCAGTTTTCAAGTAGTTTAGCGGCTACGCTAGGTTTGTGTAACATGGTTTGTGATTCTGGCGTTCACAAGACGAAAGCTAATTTTAATTTTACGTAATCGAAATTTAGAATGAAATATTTTCCACTTCCCCCAATGCAAATAGTTGCCTTTTAATGTAATTAAGGTGAATCAAAAGGTTTTAAAAAAAAAAGTGAATATTAACCGTTGCCAGCGATCTCCAAAAATTACCAAAAATTTTTCAATGTAAAAAAACTTGCCTAAAGGCCTTTATTCATTTAATATTCTAAATTTCGTAATAACAAATATATACGAATAGAGGTTTATAATAATTCTGCTGTGTTTTCATTATTTCGCGGTATTTAAGTCGGCTACAGTCGTATTAGCTCCTTGTTAATTTATCAAGGATACCAACATAACAGTGACAGGTACGGCCGCGGATTTTCGCTGTGTCGGTTCGCGAAGAGAATTTTGGTTTTATGCAATTGAAAATTAATTATTTATGCATTAAACCGCTTACTCGTTAATACGGAATACTTTTTATCCAAACAGTTAGATTTAGCTTTATTATTACGAAAAGTGAGTATTTATGTCGGGGGAGACCAAAAAACATGCAAAAAATATGCATTTAACATTTTAATTTTGTTAAAATTAATTCACTCTCGCGGTAACGCCATTGTTTATCCATCGTTTTAATTTTAACATTTCATAGACAATGCTGCCAATCATAGAAAAAATATTTTTGCATAAAACAAAGTGAATGCATCATTGACAAATTTGTACCTGTATTTATAACAGTAGAACATGGAAAGAAATGTATTAAAATAATTACACAAACCCGCTAGACAAACCCTGCGTAGCCAAAGAAACCATTCAAAACCTGGGATGTTTTTTAAAAGTATGATGAAAAGCGAGTTTATTTTAGAGAATTTATTTTATAAGATTGGTACTTCCGACAAATGTCGCATATTTACCGAAAATTAAAATGCATTATTTTCCGCCGCCCCAAAGCAAAAAAGTTTCCTTTTATAGTAAGTAATTAAGGCGAATCTAAAGTTTTTTTCTAAAAATTATTCGTAATAAGCGTGGCCAGTCCGAACCGATAATTACCAGATTTTCTTTTTAGGGTTAACCGATAGTTATCTATGTATTTTACAGTTGCCTACAATCGACTCACCTTCAAAAACAACTGCCACAATTTCTTAACCTCATCTGCGCACTTTTTCTTCAGAGCACCATCAAACTTCAAGAATACCGCCACCTCGTCCGCCATAGCATCCGTCACACCTTCAAAAATATCAACCGGCATTGTCTTTATCAGCTCTGGTGTCAGTTGGGCGACAGCCTCGATATCCACACCACCAGCGGGAGAAGCCACAAGAACTGGGCCATTATGCTGCCTATCCATTAAAATACAGAAATATGTCTCTCTGACTATGTTTACACTCTCGGCGACCATTACTTTGTGAACTAAAATGCCAGCTTTCGGGGTTTGTTTCGTTATCAATCTATTCCCCACCATCTCTTTGGCGAGAGAGAACACTTTGTCCAAGTCTTTAGTGATATGAACGCCGCCTTTAAATCCATTATCGAATGTTCCTTTGCCTCTACCTCCGGCTAATACTTGCGCTTTAATCACGTACTCTTTAGCTGTGAAATCTTTTAACGCCGACTTGTCGAATTTCTCGTCGAGCACTCTGAACTTTTGTATGTTTACGGAATGTTGCTGCAGCAATGATTTGCTCTGGTATTCTTGCAGGTTAAGATTTCTGACCGGTATTATTACGTTTGGAGATAGTCTCTTCAGGAAGGTGCTTCTGATCAATGAGTTCCTTAACCCCGCCATTTTTTGATTTTATTCGATATATTATTGGGGACAGAACCACACAAGACAATACAGATATGCACTTAATTCTACTTGACAATAATATGCACTTTGATTCTTTTCTTGATTACGGCGGACTTTGAACTTTTGGTTTTGAACATGTGTCTGTGTGATCATAAATAAACCAATCATGTGTGATCTGTTGAAAGTAAAAATGGCGAAAATTAAATAATGACAGATAACGAGATTTACGCATTTCGCTACTAAAAAGGTACTTTCGCTACAAATCGATTATTATTTTATTTTTTTTAATGGCTTTTCACCCCAAAGGAGTGTTCTGGCCAGTGTCAAGTGAATGCTTTTGTGAGTGTAATTTTTGGTTAATATTAACTAATTAATTATTATTATTAACTAATTAACTAACAAGAACCTATCTACTTTATATAATAAAGAAAAAATCAAGCAGTAAAAAACAGCTCCTGTCATCTATTCGAGAAGTACGCCAAAAGTTTCGCACAAAAAATCACTTAAATTATTAAGCGTACGTTTTTTTGTATGAAATCAATATAATCTGTTTATATTTTATTCCGAGATTAATGAAATTTGGTTCACTTGACCTTCAAAACAAGAAGAAGGTTAGGTACTTAACTGTCTACCGCTGACTCACGAGATTTAGTAAAACCATCCTAATCATTTTTCCCACTCCTGAACAAAATTTTAATATTTCTCGATGACATTTTCCACACATGAATTCAAAACAAGAGGAAAATTACGAAAAGTCCGGGCAATGCCGGCAACTGTTGTACGTACATGATTTTTATTCTCGCTACCTGATAAACGTGCCGAAGTGTTTCACCTCAAACATGGCAACTCCATTTTGATAACAAACTGACAAAAAATTGCCCAGTGTTGCCGGATTTTTTTTTTTTTTTACATTAACTCCACACAGGAGGCCCTGAGAAAATAATTTCCCTCAGGGCCTATGTCATCTGGGATGCTGTGTGGAGGGTCTTTTTGAGGAGAGGAAGGAATGAACATTGGTCTTGAAGAGACCCATGTTGTAGGAAGGAGGAAACACAGAGGCCGGCAAATCATTCCACAGCCGAGCTGTTGAACACAAGAACGAGTCGAAGAAACGACCCGTTCTCATGTGACAAATGTCAACTGTGTACAAATGTTGGGCACGCGTTTGGCGTGTTTCCCGACTATGCACCGGTGCCGAAGGGATCAATAATGCTAGTTCCTCGGAGCATCTTCCATTGTAATACCGGTAGAACAAGGATAGCATTCCCACCCGACGCCTGTGCTCTAAAGATTGCAATCCGTCTGTTAAGATGGGAGAATCTATCAAACGGACCGCCCGTTTCTGCACAGAGTCGAGGGTATTTTTCAGGTATTTTGGAGCTCCAGACCAGAGATGGCTGCCAAATTCAACCGTGGGGCGTACTTGTGATTTGTACAAGGTTAGCAGTTGTGTACTATTAAAGTATCTGCGGGCCCTGTACAGTACGCCCAGCTTTTGGGAGACTAACTTTACTCTGGCTTCGATGGAGCCCCCATACCTGAGCTGGTCACTTAGGGTTACACCAAGCATATCAATCGAGGGCCTGTTCGGAAGATTGCTTCCGTTGAAAGAGACTAGATTTTAATTTCGATCCCTTTTAGACGTAATCAGACAAGATTGGGTCTTTGAAACATTAAATTCAACGAGATTATTTTTACCCCAAGAGAAAACACTCTCGAGGTAACCGTCCATTCTTTGCTTCAAAGCCCTACGAGTTGGAGTTTGTGAGCCCTTTGGGGGCTTGTCAAACAAAAAGCTATCATGAACTGTACTGTCATCCGCATAACAGTGAATTGGTGCACATGACAAAAGGTCGTTGATGTGCAACAAAAACAGAGTCGGAGACAGAACCGATCCCTGCGGGACGCCAGCATTTATCGAGTGTGAGGAAGAGGTGAAACCATCGACTACCGTCTGAATCGACCTCTCCCTCAAGAAGTCGGCAATCCACGTACACAAGGATGCGGGAAGTTCGTAAGAATGCAGTTTGTTGACAAGCCCTCGGTGCCAAACCCGGTCAAAGGCCTTGGAGATGTCCAGTGCAACCGTTTGGGTCTCACCGAAACGTTCCAGGCATCTCCCCCAAACATGCGTCACATACGCGAGAAGATCACCTCACGAGCGGTTCCGCCGGAA
Source organism: Limnephilus rhombicus (assembly GCA_929108145.2). Lineage (NCBI taxonomy): Eukaryota > Metazoa > Arthropoda > Insecta > Trichoptera > Limnephilidae > Limnephilus > Limnephilus rhombicus. Next base: position 14,969,987 of record OV815294.1, on the reverse strand, counting down.
TCCGTATTGACGGTCGTTAATAATTTTGTTCTTCTCGAGGTATGTGAGCAGTTTGTCGTTGATCACACGTTCCATCACCTTAGACAGAACTGATGTGATCGCTATGGGGCGGTAGTTGGCCGGGTTGGAGCGGTCACCCTTCTTTGGAATAGGATGGATAACCGCTTTTTTCCAACCAGAGGGCACAGAGCCAGTCTTCAGGGACATTTTAAAAAGCTTCGTCAAAATTTGAGCTATTTCTGCAGCGCACCTCTGCAGTACCAGGGCAGGTATTCCGTCAGGCCCACTAGCTTTATTAACATCAAGCCCTCGTAAAACATGGAGTACTTCCCGATGCCGGATCCTCAGCTTTTTCATACGAAAACCGCAGTGAGGAACCGACGTCGGGACAGCACCTTGGTCATCGAGGGTTGAGTTATCCGCAAACATTTTACCTCGTAAGTTAGCCTTTTCGGTGGCGGTGTTTGCTAGTGAGCCGTCAGGTCTGGTAAGAGGTGGCAGACTGGATTTACAGAAATTGCGACCTATTGAGCCCGCAAGCGACCAGAATAGAGAACTCCAGTCCAATTTTTTTTATTTTTTTTAATGAATAAAGACCTTCAAACTTAAATAACTGCATTTTTATTTTTATTTTTATAGTTAGTTTTAATAGTTAAAATAATTGTCAAAGTTTTAATTTTTAAAGACTCCCAGAAACGCACCGTATCTATGGTGGTCTTCACCCACCGATAGTTTTTTTACTTTTTAGTTGTCATTTTGAATCAGTGATGTTATGTCGAGGGAAATTTCCCTAGATCTAGGGGAGAAAAATATTTTTTAGGGATAAGGGAAATCAGGACAAAATCTAGGGAAATTTCGAACTCTGGTAAAATTTTTATTTCATATGACAATATTACTGGTATTATTTATATATATATTTTTTGGAATTCCTATGAATCTTAATTATTGTTCATGTACTTACATGCAATGTTATTTTTAACACTCACAACTCAAAATGATATTAGGGAACGTACCCATACTACGTGACACGTTCGGGTTGGGGGGGGGGGGGGGGGGAGGGGTCTTCAAAATTCCACGCTTGGTACAAATGAGCGGCGGGTTGCTTATGATTTTTATTTTGCAAAGTGTTTTTTTTTTTAATTTAGAATTCAGTTTCTAATTCAGTGGTGAGTGTATTCGCACTTTTAAATTATTACTTCACGTAGCAAAAAGTGTTTTATTTGGAAAATCACGGTATTATTAGTATATTTACCAAGTTCCGATATCTTTCCAATTAATTATCATATTAATTAACAAATAACAGGATTAGTGTTACACAATCAGGTGGCTACGTAGGTAATTGCGTAAATGTGAAATTCTAGGGAAATTTCACTTCGAAATCTAGGGAAATAATTTTTTTGGGCAGAACATCCCTGTTTTAAATGGACAATATGGCGGAATGATGTCGGATGACTGGTATGACCTTTAGGTGTGAGAAGTCGTTTTTTAATCAAGATTAACTGCTTTTAATATAGAAAAACATTGGTAAAATGTCCACATTTCACCGCTACTGTTATTGTATTTTAACAAAGTGCAATATAAAAATAATAAATCATCTTTTTCATTGCAAATACAAGTGACATCGTTCTTCAATTTTGTGTTCAGGCGTGATTTTGTACATTGTTTTATGTATAACACATACAGAAACACTGGTATTTATAATACACTGATCATGACGATTGTGTAGTAACTTGTATAAAAAGCCGTTTACTAAAAACAATTTGAAAATACAATGTCAAATATGACACGACTTTAACCTCAAATAGGCAAAATTCATTGCAGATTGTCCGCAAATATAGCCCTTTTCGTAAATTGTTGAGGGCCTAAATTATGTTTCAATAAACACAATAACTATTATGGGTAAAGTTCGGTTTAGGGGCAGCGTTCCTAGATAATAAAACTAGTTATTTTTATACTAACTATGGGCCGGAAAATCCGAATCTGAAAGAATTAGGCGTCGGCAAGCAATATTAACTGAATTACACGACTTTAAAAATTTCTATACACACACAGGAAAACAAGCCATTTTGAACGTATTCTGACACTACAAGTCATAGAAAAACAAGAAAGATGTTACACCACATAAAATTAAGTGTTGCCATTAAGCAATAATATCAATAACTAATTTAAGTAATTATTTTTTATAAATTTTACTCACTTTTGTATCACAAACCATGTTACATAAACCTAGCGTAGCCGCTAAACTACTTGAAAACTGGGATGTTTTCTTGCCTTGACGCGAGTAGGCGCTATGAAGGGGGCACTTTCTTTTCTATCACAAACCATGTTACACAAACCCAGCGTAGCCGCTAAACTACTTGAAAACTGGGATGTTTTCTTGCCTTGACGCGAGCAGGCGGTATAAAGGGGCACAAATCATGTTACACAAACCTAGCGTAGCCGCTAAACTACTTGAAAACTGGGATGTTTTCTTGCCTTGACGCGAGCAGGCTGTATAAAGGGACGCAAACCATGTTACACAAACCTAGCATAGCCGCTAAACTTTTTCATACTTTTGGTCTAAGAATACGGCCGTTGAGATAGTCATAATTCATCAGGTTAATGTGTTATGTGATGAATTATCATGTGAGGAAGTATCGTGTCGGAAAGTTTTACGTTATTGATATTATTGCTTAATGGCAACACTTAATTTTATGTGGTGTAACATCTTTCTTGTTTTTCTATGACTTGTAGTGTCGGAATACATTCAAAATGGCTTGTTTTCCTGTGTGTGTATAGAAAATTTTAAAGTCGTGTAATTCAGTTAATATTGCTTGCCGACGCCTAATTCTTTCAGATTCGGATTTTCCGGCCCATAATTAGTATAAAAAAAAAAAAAAATTATCTAGGACTATCGCCCCTTAAACGAATTTTTTCCACTATTATTTATCTAAATCTCTATAAACAGTTCTTTGCACCTTCGCTACCACCACAAAATACATCTCAACGTACACAATCTGCTAACACAGTCACAAACAAACAGTCTCGATCATTCTTTATAACGCCTGTAAGCAAGGAGGAAATTATCAGAATTATCGTAAAACTGAAAGATAAAAGCAGTGTCGGCACTGACAAAGTCCCTATAAAAATTATAAAAGCAAGTGCAGAAGCGTTGAGTTACCCGTTGGAAATATTAATTAACAAATCTTTTGAATCAGGAACCTTCCCAGAACACCTAAAACAATCTATTATTGTACCTTTATATAAAAAGGGTCCCAAACAGGAAATCTCAAATTATAGACAAATATCCTTATTACAAAATTTTTCAAAAATATTTGAAAGAGCATTGTACAATCGCATTTACAACTTTCTCGAAAACTTTAAGATAATATGTCCACAACAATTTGGATTCCGTAAAGGCCGTTCGACAACACAAGCAGTCTTCAATTTCTTGAACAAAATTCTGGAAAGTATTAATGTTAGCAAAAAAACCGTAGGTATTTTTCTCGACCTCTCAAAAGCATTCGACAATGTTGATCATAAGCTTCTTCTAATTAAACTTGAACACGTCGGTATAAGAGGTTTAGCATTATAATGGTTTGAATCGTACCTAATAAATCGTAAACAAAAAGTTCAAATTTCAAACATTGACGAAAAAATGTTGCAGTACATGGTAGAATCCAAATGGAGAACAATCAACAAGGGTGTGCCTCAAGGAAGCATTCTTGGGCCCCTCCTGTTCCTTATATACATAAACGAACTTCCAATTATTGCTGGCACAGAATGTTTAATGTTTGCTGATGACACTGCTTTGTTGTTTGAATGTAATGAAGACGTTGACGAATTTAATAAACATATTAACGAGACTTGTCAATCAATAGCAAATTGGCTGTTATCACAAAATCTGTCACTGAACACTAACAAAACTCAAGTTTTACAATTTTGTCCAGTGCAAGCTACACCTATAAACATAAATGTAAACTTCAATAATAATATTATCGAACCTTCCCAAACTTGTTCACTGCTGGGAATACAACTAGATGCAAATATAAACTGGAAAGAACATGTATCCAAAATAGTAGCCAAAATCAGTAGCTTTACTTTTGTTCTAGGTACACTGAGAAATATTTTAAACATCGAATCGGTAATGGCCGCATACTATGGTTATGTATATTCAATACATAATAAAATACGGAATTATCTTTTGGGGAAACTCAGTAAACGCCAAAGATGTTTTTATCATCCAAAAAAGATGTATAAGAAAAATGACAAACTCTGCTAATCGGGATTCATGTAGACCTATATTTAAAAAATTGAAAATTCTTACAGTCACCGACATATATATAATGGAGTTATGCATGTTAGTGCGATCATCCCCAGAAAAGTTTCCACAAAAAAACTCTACACATAAACACGCTACAAGGTTTACAGAAAATTTGTTAATACCAAAAGCAAACAAAACAATTTTCCAAAAAGGACCCTTTTACATGGCCATTAGTATACAACAACCTTCCACATGATATTAAACAAATACAAGATACACTCAGATTAAGTCATCACTAAAAAACATTCCTTCTGAACAGGTCTCATTACACATTAAGTGAATACCTCACATAGGTACAACTGTTTTTATATTTATATAATAAATTAAAACAAATTCACTTTGTATTACACCACTTTTATATTTATATTTCATTTGTGTTCATATCTGCATAACATGTTAGGTTAACTGGAAGAAATAGGATATAGGTACCTATAAGTTATACCTTTTGTACTAAATGTAAATTTTGTACAATAAATGATTTTAAAAACACGAAATGTTGAATTGCATACGTGTCAATTTTCAAATGTCAATACAACATTCAACACAGACGCTATTACCAGGTGACAGGTTAACAGTGACGTCATCGTTAACCATTTCAGTAATGCCAACTTGACGCTGTATTTTGAGGAGAGGTTTAAAAATGCACTTTTTAATAATTTTTTAAAAACTCTGCGTTTAATATTATGAAATAAAACTTATATATTCAGAATCAGCGTTTCTTGGTCTATATGAACATATTTTTTTAAAGCCATAATATTTTTCACTGGAGTTCCTTATATCGTTATAACTCACCTTAGTAACGATTCATACCAACCATTCCCATATCAACACTGATTCACGGTTACCAACCGACACGCGCGAAAGTGAATTAGTTGGTTCCATTTTATGGCTATTCAAGCTTATCAAAACCAAAACACGAACTATTTAGAATGTACCTACTTTCTTACAATACCAGAATATCTCGTGAAAATTGCGAATTTCGCATTATTTGCGTGAAAATGACAAAATTCACGAAACCATTTATCGTTAAATTGATGAATTTTGCTTAAAAATTTGCGTTTTATTCTTATTAAAATCTCGCCATTCTATTGATGTTCCAAAGGCTTGGGTACTGTAATGATACATTAGTAGGATGTTTTGTAAACCTTCACAATATGAAAAATGATTCCATCGATACGGGTGGAGAACTTCATTGTAGTTTCCTTTAGGCACAAGAAGGTTGAAAGTGACACCCTTTTACTCCTGTTTGTGGGAAACGGCTTGAGCAGCAGATTTACATGCTTTTACATACAGGATAATTTTTTGGGCAATACATATACAAATATTGGACGCCAGTTGTTACAACATGGTAAAAATTTTCTCCTAAAAGTATTATTTTAGTTTTTTATACCTCTGTAATATTTTTAACGCCGATGTTAGTACGTTTACAACTGGTAAAACATACCAGGTGCAATATCAAATCGTTCATATCTCTATAGGTACTTTATAATGTGTACTTTCACTAAGCTTATATCTTTTTACTGGGCCATCAGCTGGAGCTGGAATAGTGTAACTTCAGGTCAGCGTACTTCTCGAGGTTAGTAAAAGCAGTTGTAGATTAAGAATAAAAGGTTGTATCTTTATATTTTAAAAGGTATCACGGGTTGCTTCGGTAATTTTTCCAAAATATCACTGTTTAAAATCGATAAAACATTTTTACATTTGATATAAACAATACAGTGGTACCTCGAGAAGAGTACCCTAACATACGAGATATTTGAGGTTCGAGCCGTCGAGCGAGCCTCTATACAACGTATAACGTCTATCTTCGCTTCGAGCTGTTGAGTTTGAAAATTCGCAAGTCGCGGGGATGATCCGTGATAGCGATCCCTGCCATGCCGACCGAGATGTGAGCAGCGCCTCTGCCGGCAGTTCCGCAAACGAAGTGTAGGGTCTGCTTGGCTGACAGAAAAGAGAGTAGCGCCTCTGGTGGCAAATCAAACTTAACTCTGTGGCGGCAGAATTTGAATATGCTGCTAACAGAATATTGTATACAGATATTACTACCACTGCTATACTCCCATCACAAGCAAAATGCAGCTGGGAATTTGCTGAGGTCGCATTCTGATATAGGTACTTTTTTATAGTGAGTCTCCCAGCTACCTTTTTGCTTAATAAAAATTAAAATACTACAGTACATTACCTGTATCATTAGTAACATTTCAAGAGAAAAATGTATCTTATTACTTTATTACATATAATTAAAGAGTTCATTGGGGCGTACATACTATGGCATAGCGAGGGAGGGGGGCTGACCACCCCGGGTGCCACTCGACCAAGATATTGCATACACATGAACACGGTCCGTTATTTATATTTTCGTAACTCAAATTTTGTGTCGGTCGGTCTTTTATAGGCAGAATAGCCTATATTCTGAAATTCCCTAGCCCCCCCCAGGATGGACCAATTTTATGAAGTCACTATGCCCAGGGGGGCGACATCCGCCCAGGGTGCAACACATGCTAGCTACGCCACTGCGTACATATAAATAAGTCAGTATTCAAGTTCTGTTATCGTTTAATTATTAATTTCGTTGCTTAATTTTTATGCTTTTATAAAGTAAACAATTTCATGTTTTTGTAAAATTTTTTTAGTCTAATGTTTTCTTTCCGTTGTGTATGGTATGTGTGGAAGTCTTTGTAATAATGCAGTTCTCTAAAGTAGTAAAGTGTAGTAAATTGTTAAACTTTGTAAATAAAAACTTAAAATTAACTTGTAGATAAAAATTAAAACTTCATTGAAAATTCTTTGTTTCACTCATTATATCTAATTCCTTAAGCATTATCGTTAAATAAGCACCAATTCATTGCTATGATGACGACAACACCACTAACGAAGTTAATCTTTTTGACAAGCCACCTTTCCACTTATAATGTCCGAACAGTTGAAAAGTTTTGAGACAAAAAGTTAACCACCACCTCAAGGATATTCACACCTAGGGTCAGTTTCAATGTCTCAAAAAGTCAAGCTTGTTTGATTTGGGTAAAGAAGATCAGTGTCTGGTGCAATTTGATACGGGCACCCTCCCCAATAAAATGCTTGGAGTAAGTATATCAGACCGGCTCGGCTCCATAGAAGCCCCAGTAAATCTGACTTCCAAGAAACTTGGCGTCCTTGTCCTGTACAGGGCTAGCAGATTCTTCAATAATGACCAGCTGCTGCTGCTAATAAATGCTTGCTGTACAAATCTTAAGTACGTCCAATAATTGAATTTGGGAGCTACGTATGCGCTGGAGCCCCAAAATTCTTGATAAACGTACTTGATTATATGCAAAGAAGGGCGGTTCGTCTGATTGACAACCCATTGTTCACATATAGAATGCCATCTCTAATGCACAGATGCAATGTAGGCTTGCTAAGTCTGTTCTACAGGATTTTTAATGACCCAAGCAGAACACCCGTTCACAGTTGATGTTGGCTTCATGAAAACAGGTTGCTTCTTTTACTTGTTTTAGTGTTATTTGGCTCGAATGCGGAATGAGCTACCAGCATCCGTTTTTCCTCCATCATATAATCCGGCCTCTTCAAGACCTGCAAATAAATCCCTTCCCACAGCCCCCACCTTAACCCGTATCATAAATCACAACCCTTCCTAACCAGATGACGACATAGTTTCCGTAGATAGGAGCGCTCTTGTGAGGTGTAACATAAAAAAAACAAAATCTGTTTTGATTTATACTTCCACCGTGCTAGGTATAAATTTTTATTTTTTTATTTATTAAACCATTTATTTTTTCAATATCTGAAAAAATATTCAAGAGGTATCAAAATAAAAAAAAATCAAATATATGTATTTCATTTCAAAATAGGCAGCAATTTATAAGACTATAACTGAAATGATTATTTTTTTACAATTTGTATTAGAAGTACAAGTTAGTGAAGTGTGATGTAGGATCAGAGGATATACACTTCAACATATTTTATGATGCTGTGTGAACTTATACTGTACTTCTTACAGTACAGGTTACCTTATTACAGTTTATAACTTACAGTTCTTGTCATCATCTAGACCAGGGGTCGGCAGTTTGTCAAGTGAGAAGAGTCAATTTGTCAAAGAAACAAATATATCAGGGAGTCATATTATAATGGGGGGAGGTAATCGTACTGTGGTAAAAATGTGGTGGAACAATAATTACGATTTGCTTTGTGTTATGTACATTCTTACTATAATATCACACTTCTGCCCGTTTAAATGTTTCTATAAACAGACTCGTGCATAGATTCCTTATTAAATTAAAACCAGTGTGTTCAGAATGCAAAAAAAATAATCATTCGGGGGCTCCATCTCATAAGGCTGGTTGAGTAAAGGTTGAGGGTCCATCCATGAATTACGTCACACTTTAAGAGGGGGAAGAGAGTAAAGAAGTGTGACAAGGGTACGGGGGGTCGTCAGCACTGTGACGTCACATGTAAAAATCTAAATATTTTTATAAATATTTTTTTTTTACTACTGTTTTGATTATTTTTAGATGTAAAATTGCAAAATATGTGACGTTACACTAGAGGGGAGGGGGTCTCACAAATGTGACGATGTGTGTCAGGGACAGAGGGGGGGTCAAAAAATTATGAAATTCGTCTGACGTAATTTGTGGAAGTTAATTAAATTGCAATTGATGTCTGAGGAGTTGAAGAGCCGCAGACGTCTATGCAAAGAGTCGCAGGCGGCTCGCAAGCCGCGAATTCTAACCCCTGGTCTAAATAAGTGTGCGGCTTTTTGCGTAGGCGTTTGCAGCTCTTTAGATATTAACTCCTTTACACCTCTACTTGCCTCAACTCAACCAGCCGCCATGAGATAGAGCCGCTGAATGAACTTTGACTTTGGAAGTCAGTGCACGGTATGCTCATTATGGTACCATTACAGGAGTCAGTATTTGTATGCCATAACACGATCTTAGTATCTGACGTCAGTATTGTTGCAAATCCCACACAAGAAGACGCTTTTAATGTAGTGGTTCTGAAAAAGAAAAGCCTGTTGTTATAAATTTGGTCTTCAGCACAAAGAAACGAGTGAAATGTAAGTGATGGATGGATGATTCTCAAAAAAAAAAATCTCACACTTTAATTTTGCTGACTGATCAGAAAAAGGTATTTGAACCTCTGGAACTCTTTTTTTCTGTTCCAGATTTTCAATTGAGTTTGGCTAATATTGTGTTCATTTAATTAAATATTACAATTTGAGGTTTTACTCGTAATTTTTTTTATATACATATATATATATATATTTTTTTTTATTCCAGAAAAAAGAACAAAACATTTTCACTTATTTAACTAGAAATAACTGAAATAATTTCATTTTACATTACACTACACGAAAAAACATTATTTAACGTCCATTATTTTGTTGATTACCTTATTTTTTTTTTTTTTAATGTACATAGACTTTTTAAATTTTTTATAAGGCAATTGTATAAATTGCTGCCCTGAGGATGAGCAATGAGAATTTCAACGAATTGCTAGATATGGTAACTACATACATATATTTTGAAATAAAATACAGCCACGAGAGCTTCGATCACGCCAAGAGAAAAATAAGCTATAAATGTTTCTGTACGACCAGCAGAAGCTTTGCGAGTTCAAAATTATTTTTTAGGTTCCCTTCTATAATTATTTCGCAACATATTTATTTTCTTGCAGACATCTTCCCGTGTAATATTAGGGTGTGTAGTTATCAATATTGCCTATAATTCGTCCAAGGCCCAATTTCTTCTGAGCACAAGAACTGCATAAAAAATAGTTGTTGTGAGTCGTGTTCCACATCTCAACTCATGTAAAATGTCCCAAATATGTTCTACAGATCCCGTATTTTGTACACCTCGGTAAACGTCACAAGGAGGCGCTTTGGTGGCGGAGGTAGGAAGCTTCGGTGGCGGGAATGGAACATCGCTGTCTAGTGTAGCTGGTGGCGATGGATGCGTCGGAGCACTATGCTCTGTAGACAAGGCAGCACCGTCTTCCAAGGCACACAAGAAATACTGATGTACTGAGGGGGCGAGCACACACACGCATGAGCAAGCGCATCAGGATCCAAATATCTATATAGCACGATTCAGTACTCACATCGGTGAGGATTAGATAATTATAGTAATATATATAATACAAACTGTACATTTTTTTATTATTTTGCCAACTCTGACAGAAATATAGTTTTAGGTGAATGAAACATAGTTGCATGAACACACAGCCTCTTTGCGGCTTTTCCTCCACTGTGTCCACTCCAGGATATGCTCCCGGAGTTTGTCGTAGGGCTTGATTTTGGGCTCAATTGATGTTGGACTGGTCTATAGACCGACACTGAGGGGGTATCAGTTGAATGGGTCGGATTGATCACTGAGGAGATGACTGCAAGTACAGAATGGTTAATGTAAATGTGAAATCACTCAACAATTAATGAATGTTTCCACCTCACAGATATTGCAAAAGGAATGGAAGAACTGAAATGGGTAGGACACTAGGCAGGGTGTGAAGCAAGGAAATAAGATTGTTGACTTATTGCAAGACTCTGATTGACTGGAGACCAGAAGGGTTGCAATTTGGGAGTCCGGTCTGAGTACCGCCGCCCCAGAAAACATTTATTGGTTAACCAACACCTCTGCCGTAGGTCACCCCAAGTGGTTCATACGTTTGGTGACTCAGCAGGGGTGCCCGGGTTTACAGGGAGAAGTTTGTCCGGGTCTCGACAGCGGATACGTCTGACCACCAGCTGCATGGCAGGCCGGATTGGGAGAGAATGGTTGAGGGAGTCCCTTTTGACTTCTCCAGCCGTTCTCTCTCGGAACATCGCAGAACATTGCACCGCAGAACATTGCACCGCAGTGGGAGGGATGGATTCATATGTCCTTCACTCCTGGACACCCTGATCCCAGATTCCTACCCATCCCTCATACCCTTTTCCTTCCCAGAACTTCCTCTTCTTCCTTTCCCAAAAAGACCCTCCACACAGCATCCCCAAAGATGACATAGGCCCTGAAAGAAATTATTTTCTTCAGGACCTTTTGTGTGGTGGTGCTGTTGTAAAAAAAATTGCTGAGGAAGGAAGCTAAAAAAGAATACCCTAAGGAAAATAATTCCCCTCAGGGCCTCCTGTAGGTAAAAAAGAAGAAGTAAAAAAAAATAAGGAAAAATGCCACCAGGAAGCCCACAACAGAGATGAAGCAATAATTTAAAAAGATGCGGAGAGCTAAAATGGCAAACCCTGGCCTAATACATTATAGGAAGGAGGAGGCTTTTCATATTAACCACATTCTTCTCAAGTCATTCTAATCCTCATTGCTGAGGATCGTGAACCCTACTACAATATCCGGCGGACAAAGCTCCTTCACTCCTCACGGTTCTGCACTGCATGGACCAGAGTACTCTAGCACCAGACACCAGACACCAGGCTCCAGACACCAGGCACCAGGCACCAGGCACCAGGCACCAGGCACCAGGCACCAGGCACCAGGCACCAGGCACCAGGCACCAGGCACCAGGCACCAGGCACCAGGCACCAGGCACCAGGCACCAGGCACCAGGCACCAGGCACCAGGCACCAGGCACCAGGCACCAGGCACCAGGCACCAGGCACCAGGCACCAGGCACCAGGTACTAGAGCAGTCACTCTACGGCTGCGGTGACCTTCCTCTGCTTCTTTTTTTTTTTTTTTTTTTTTTTTTTTTTTTTTTTTTTTTTTTTTATTATTGTACGACCGACAGGTGAGTCCAATTACGGTACAATTTTAATTTTCTTATAACTAACAATACATGTATATAGTTTTTTTAAAACATGGTACGGTGATATCGAACACATCTATATCCGCTGGTAGGGCATTAAGCAATGCCATACCTCTTGTCATGCTGTGTTGAGCCATGACATCTGTCCGACCCTGCGGTATGTGGAATAGGGCGTGGCAAACATTCAGCTCAGTGACCCCTCAGGGCCTATGTCATCTTTGTAGATGCTGTGTGGAGGGTCTTTTTGAGGAAAGGAAGGAGTGAACATGGACATGTCTTGAAGAGACCCATGTTGTAGGAGGGAGGAAACACAGAGGCCGGCAAATCGTTCCACAGCCGAGCCGTTGAACTCAAGAACGAGTCATAGAAACGACCCGTTCTCATGTGAGTAATGTCAACCGTGTACAAATGTTGGGCGCGTGTTTCCCGACTATGCACCGGTGCCGAGGGGATCAATGATGCTAGTTCCTCGGAGCATCTTCCATTGTAATACCGGTAGAACAAGGACAGCATTCTCACCTGACGCCTATGCTCTAAAGATTGTAGCCCATCTGTTAAGATGGGAGAATCTATCAAACGGACCGCCCGTTTCTGCACAGAGTCAAGGGTTTTTTTTAGGTATTTTGGAGCTCCAGAACAGAGGTGGCTGCCAAATTCAAACGTGGGGCGCACTTGCAAATTGTACAGGGTTAGCAGTTGGGTACTATTAAAGTATCTGCGGGCCCTGTACAGTACGCCTAGTTTCTGAGAGGCTAACTTAACTCTGGTTTCGATGGAGCCCCCGTACCTGAGCTGGTCACTTAGAGTTACACCAAGCATATCGATGGAGGTCCTGTTCGGAAGGTTGCTTCCGTTGAAGGAGACTAGATTTTCATTTCGATCCCTTTTAGACGTTATCAAACATGATTGGGTCTTTGAAACATTAAATTCGAAGAGGTTATTCTTACCCCAAGAGAAAATACTCTCGAGGTAACCGTCCATTCTTTGCTTCAAAGCCCTCCAAGCTATTGGAGTTTGTGTGCCCTTTGGGGGCCAGTCAAACAAAAAGCTATCATGGACTGTACTGTCATCCGCATAACAATGAATCGGTGCACATGACAAGAGGTCATTGATGTGCAACAGAAACAAAGTCGGTGACAGAACCTGATGGGGTTCAGGAACTTCTCAGGAGCATCAGTTAGCGTCTCCTCGACCTCCAGCGGCTTACATGCCAGGTATGCCTTCTACTCCACTATAAACAAATAAGAAATGTTCAATATTTTTACAAGAAAAACTCTCTTTTTATAACTTTTGAAGGTTATTCCCATCAATGTATTATATTATTGAAGAAGACGATAACAATAAGAATCTAAACAAAAATATGAAAGAGTACAAGACACAGAAAAATAGAAAAAGATAATGGTCACAACTGGGACTCGTCTAACCGGGACGTGCGCGTTAACCAATTTCGCCATTGCCACCTTCTGTCAAACCGTCATATTTGTCAATCTCATATTTCAAATTTTAGAATTACAATACATATTATTATCTTCAACTAATTCTTTTTTCCATATTATGGGCAGCTGCCCTTTTTGTTGGAAAAAATCATTCTAAGAATTTTTATGTAACCTGGATAGCGTCTCGGATAATGGATCTCGGAAGATGGCAATGGCGAAATTGGTTAATTGGCAAAGCGCTTTCACACATACTGTGCATCCCCCACTACTCCCCCTATCTAACCCCGAGTGCCACTGGCATATGAAAAATTAAAACGCCGTACGCGATTGAATATGGCATACATACACGGCATGGACATGCTACATACATGCTCCTGGCAAGCTGAAGGCCACTACTGACATGCTTTTGATCGAGATAATAGCATGTGTATCTGCAGCTTTATTAAACGTTACTGTGCGTTACCGGGGCAGAAGGAGGGTTCGAAATACGTGTTACGTAACATGTTTTTTAAAAATTTAATAAAAAAAGAGGGAATTTAAATCTTCCAAGTCGGCAACCCTTTTTGTTTATGAATTGAATCCCACGATTGAATTGAACGTAATTTTTATTTTGTTCTCCCAAGTTAACAGCCCTTTTCGTTTATGTTTTACTCGGAATTCCTTGACTGTATTGTACGTAATTTATATTTAATTTTTGTAGTCAGTTTTCATTAGTGTTTTAAACACGAAATAAACAAATTGCTTCAGACAAAAACTCAAGACATAAGGCCTCTGAAGATGGACAGTGTGATCTGTCCGAAACGTCAGGAGTTAAAAAGTCCTTTTAAGGACTACGTTACGCGGGTAAACCGAGAAAATTGTTCTACATCTTACACCCGTGAAAATCTTAATCATAACATATGTATATATATATATATACTCAATTTGGGAGGCGGAAATGGGGACCGCCGCCCCGGGAACCTTTATTGGATAACCAACACTTCTGCCATAAGTCACCCCAAGTAGTTCGCTACGTTTGGTGATTTAGCAGGGGTGCCCGGGTTCATGGCTCATGGGGTGAGGTTTGTCTAGGTCTTGGAGGTGGATGACCAAGACACACCGAACCCTACCAGATTCCTACCCACCCCTTAAACCCCTTTCCTTCCTCGTACTCTCCTCATTCCTTTCCTAAAAAAAACCCTCCACACAGCATCCCCAAAGATGATATAGGCCCTGAGGGAAATTATTTTACTACTAGCCACTGATTTCAAATAGCATTTGGATTCTGAGTGGATGTATCACCAACACCAAGGTGATACTGATAATATCCTACCTGAAAGTATTGTGTAACAAAATAACCTGCATTATTTATAATATAAATTATCCACCCGACTACCATAACACGGGCTTGAGACTAGCAATTTTGTAGGCTGGTATGGTTACCGCCGCCCTGGGAACCATTTATTGGATGACCAACACCTCTGCCACAGGTCACCCCAAGTGGTTCGCCACGTTTGGTAACTTAGCAGGGGTGCCCGGGTTCATGGGGTAATGTTTTTCTGGGTCTTGATGGTGGGTGCGTCGGCCCACCTTCTGCGTGGCGGGCCGGATTGGGAGATGCTGGTTGAGGGAGACCCTTTACAACCGGTTACCGTTGTCCGGGCCGCTCGGTAGTACAGGGGCCCGACCCTCAGGCTCACGACTGAGGGTGGGCTGCCCCATCAACGAGTGCAAAAACCCTGCCGCTGCTGTTGTGCCGGTTTGTGACCGGAGGGGACCCAACACTAGCGTTTGGGGCGCATTGGGCGACCTCTCCAGCTGGACTCTCCCGGCCCATCGCCTTGCACCGCAGTGGGTGGGTTGGATTCATACGTCCGTCACTCCTGGACACTCTGATCCCCAGCTTTCCTACCCATCCCTCATACCTTTTCCTTCCCGGACATTCCTTTCTTCTAATAATCCCAAAAAAAAAAACCATATAAAATCATGAATTGCACAAACAACAGTAATATCACTATCACAACGGCGAGAAGCAGTAGTCCCCGGTGCAGGCCAAAACTGTAGGTGAATTTCACCAACATTCGCGGCCTGCACAAAAACTTAAACTTCGTCCACCACCACCTTCTCTCCCAACATCCTAACCTTCTTTTCCTTTCTGAGACACAGATAGCCGAGCCTACAGACGCCTCCTACCTGGATTGCCCGGGCTACACACTCGCAGGCAAATTCAGACCCAAAGGAGGTGTCTGTCTCTTCAGCCGAGCTGACGTCAACTGTGTGCGACTGTTGAATCTGGAGAACTCCAGATTCGACGTAATGTGGGTGCGTGTCAATCTTGCCAGTACGGTAAGATTTTACGCATGTTTATACCGCTCACCGAACCTTAGCGTTTCAGATACGTCCGAACTCTTCAAACATCTAAGTAATACTGTTGATGACCTCTTTCCCCGCTTCCCTACGGCAGAGTTTGTGGTCCTGGGGGACTTCAATGTTCATAACGAACCTTGGTTAAAATTCTCAGGACCAACGGACTCTGCTGGACGAGAGGCGGAATCCTTTGCCCTCTGCCACGGACTGGAGCAAATGGTTCAGGAGCCTACAAGAGTTCCTGATGTCCAGACTCACCGCTCCAATCTGTTAGATTTGTTTTTAACTACTGTGCCACACGGTTACAAGATTGACGTCACAGCGCCTTTAGGATCGTCGGACCACTGCCTGGTAACAAGGTCAATCCCCGTAACCTTCAGACCGCCTAACGAGCGGCTGAAGAGAAAAGTGTGGCACTATAGATCAGCAGATTGGTTTGAATGCTTTCCCGTGGTCAGCTGTCATCTCGAACGTCCGAAAACAGAATAGTATATAACAAAATGGCAAAGGAAAGCAAGAGGATCATAAACAGGTCAAAATTCGAGCGCGACCTGCAGATCAGCAGAAAGCTGGCTGCCTGCCCGCACGGCAGCAGAGCGTTCTGGTCGCTTGCGGGCTCAATAGGTCGCAATTTCTGCAAACCCAGTCTGCCACCTCTTACCAGACCTGACGGCTCTCTAGCAAATACCGCCGCCGAAAAGGCTAACTTATTAGGCAAAATGTTCGCGGAAAACTCGACTCTCGATGATCAAGGTGCTACCCCGCCGCGGTTTTCATATGAAAAAGCTGAGGATCCGGCATCGGGATGTACTCCAAGTCTTACGAGGACTTGATATTAATAAAGCTAGTGGGCCTGACGGAATACCTGCCCTGGTATTACAGAGGTGCGCTGCAGAAATAGCTCCAGTTTTGACGAAGCTTTTCAAAATGTCCCTGAAGTCTGGCTCTTGCCCTCTGGTTGGAAAAAAGTGATCATTCACCCTATTCCAAAGAAGGGTGACCGCTCCAACCCAGCCAACTACCGCCCCATAGCGATCACATCAGTTCTGTCTAAGGTGATGGAACGTGTGATCAACGACAAACTGCTCACATACCTCGAGAAGAACAAAATTATTAACGACTGTCAATACGGATTCCGGCGGAACGCTCGTGCGGTGATCTTCTCGCGAATGTGACGCATGTTTGGGGGCGGTGCCTGGAACGTTTCGGTGAGACCCAAACGGTTGCACTGGATATTTCCAAGGCCTTTGACCGGGTTTGGCACCGAGGGCTTGTCAACAAACTATCTTCTTACGGACTTCCCGCATCCTTGAGTACGTGGATTGCCGACTTTTTGAGGGAGAGGTCGATTCAGGCGGTTGCTGACGGTTGCACCTCTTCCTCGCATTCGATAAATGCTGGCGTCCCACAGGGATCGGTTCTGTCACCGACTTTGTTTATGTTGCACATCAATGACCTCTTGTCATGTGCACCGTTTCATTTCAAATCAAATCAAATCCAAAAATATTTTTTGTAAAATAAAAATTAAGTACAAAAGATGTAGCTTATGGGTAGACCCCATTTCTTCCAGCTAACCACATTTATTAAATTACAATGTTTATATAATATTATTTTTTTTATTATAGTTACAATGTTTATACAGATAAAATAACAATATTCCAATGAAAAAAATATACCAATAAAAATAGGCGTTTCATTTACGTGAGGTATTCACTCAACTTGTAGTGATATTTATTAACAAGGAAAGTGTTTAGTGACGATTTGAATTTGGGTGTATCCTGTATTTGTTTAATTTTATGTGGAAGGTTGTTATATACTTTAATGGCCATGTAGTATGGTCCTTTTTGGAATGTTGTTTTGTTTGCTTTTGGTATTAAAAGGTTTTCTGTGAGCCTTGTAGCGTATTTATGTGTTGAGTTTTTTAGTGGGAACTTGTCTGTAGATGAAGTAATATATCATTGTTACGTGGATGACAGTACAGTCCATGATAGCTTTTTGTTTGACAAGCCCCCAAAGGGCACACAAACTCCAATAGCTCGGAGGGCTTTGAAGCAAAGAATGGACGGTTACCGCGAGAGTGTTTTCTCTTGGGGTAAGAATAACCTCGTTAAATTTAATGTTTCAAAGGCCCAATCATATTTGATAACGTCTAAAAGGGATCGAAATGAAAATCTAGTCTCCTTCAACGGAAGCAATCTTCCGAACAGGACCTCCATCGATATGCTTGGTGTAACTCTAAGTGACCAGCTCAGGTACGGGGGCTCCATCGAAACCAGAGTTAAGTTAGCCTCTCAGAAACTGAGCGTACTGTACAGGGCCCACAGATACTTTAATAGTACACAACTGCTAACCCTGTACAAATCGCAAGTGCGCCCCACGGTTGAATTTGGAAGCCATCTCTGGTCTGGAGCTCCAAAATACCTAAAAAAAACCCTTGACTCTGTGCAGAAACGGGCGGTCCGTTTGATAGATTCTCCCATCTTAACAGACGGACTTCAATCTTTAGAGCACAGGCGTCAGGTGGGAATGCTGTCCTTGTTCTACCGGTAATAGAATGGAAGATGCTCGGAGGAACTAGCGTCATTGATCCCCTCGGCACCGGTGCATAGTCGGGAAACAAGCCAAACACGCGCCCAACATTTGTACACGGTTGACATTAGTCACATGAGAACGGGTCGTTTCTATGACTTGTTCTTGAGTTCAACGGCTCGGCTGTGGAACGATTTGCCGGCCTCTGTGTTTCCTCCCTCCTACAACATGGGTCTCTTCAAGACCCGTGTTCACTCCTTCCTTTCCTCAAAAAGACCCTCCACACAGCATCTTCAAAGATGACATAGGTCCTGAGGGAAGTTATTTTCCTCAGGGCCTCCTGTGTGGAGTTAATGTAAAAAAAGCATGTTGCTCGAAAAATCCACAAATGATGTAACCATTTAATAGAATAATATAAGAGTATAATAATACGAGACGATGTATGAACGTGAATGAGGCAAGGAATGTATTTTTTATATGAGTAGGTACAAGAGTCCCAGCTGCTCCCGTCTGAAGCCAGTGAGACTTTGGCATCCCCAATTAAGGTATGTTGTGAGGCTGAAGGTAGTGGAGTGGGTTAAGAGATGGGGGAGTACCTGGCTATTCAGATCTGGTCACCAAACATGGCTAACGCCATTTCAAGCAACGTTTCAATTCTGAATGGTGGTCTTATACCAGTCTTACACTCTGGAATGTGCCGCAAATATAACTCCTACATCAAAACTTTTCAAATTGATCAGTTGACATCAAGGAAGAGAATACTAGAATTTTCTTAATGACGAAAAGGTTTATTTTGCAAACATGTATGTATAATAATATAAGTTATTTCCAATTATATTGTGAAACACTCGTACATGGGCGCGGATGTGGAATGAAGCAACTGTTGGTACAACTTTTTATAATATTATATTAATTCTTTCCAGCAGAAAAGAAAATCTACTACCGCAACCACCGAGTGGAGCTCTTTGACAGAATTTAAAATGAAAATTTTTGCTTCAAATCTCCAAAATCTGCAGGAGGAGCAGAGACTAAACGCCAGGAAAACGAGAAAGAACATCTGCTCAGGGCCGAAAACCACAAGGCCGATTGTCAGGAAGAACACGAGGAGCACCTCCTCGGGATGGAACTGATGAGGAGGAAAAACTAAAGTACAAATACTACGTCCATATTAAGTAATATTTGTACTTTAATACACAAAAATTATAATTCAATTAAAAATATTTTCCTTTTTTAATGTTTTTTCAAGGTACAATCCCGTTAAACCGCAATTAAGCAGTTTGTCAACAGGATGTTAATTTTCAATTAAAATTTAAACATACATACATAATGTTATGCCTTTTTGTCAAATTGAAATTTAATTGCTTCAAAATGATTTTGTCTTAATCTTCTACATTCATACTTGAATTGTATAATTTAAGAAAAAAATACTGATTTTATTTTATTTTTTTAACTATCATATTATGTAAACAAAAACCTAGATAACAACCACTCTGTAAATTGCCACCTCAACACAGGCGTTTCACACCTAGTGAAATGGGCAATACGTCTTTACTGTAATCAAATGTAATATTAAAATAATTAAATAAATAAAATATAAAATCATTAATATAGCTACACCGATTGTCACGCATGACAATATAAACCAGCTTTATTTAGTAATCATTAACCTTCCCCATACTAAGCATCCAAAATTCCGCGTGCACCGAACCGGGGGATCGCAAGCCCCCGCTCGTATTTGTACAAATCGCAAAATATTGTGTTCTTAGTGATGTCATGTCAACCATCTGGCTTGACGCGGAATGTGACCGGAGCTGTAATAGCCACGAAGCCATAGCTAGCCAGCGCTTTATAAACAGTGGAATATATTTTTAAATAAAAATAATTTGTAAACAGTTGCAGTATTGACTGTTCTTTATATTTTATTTAAACTTACAAGTATTTCGATAAATTAAAAAAGAAAGTATAGTTAACATAACAACGATAATTTCTTTACATAGATAGGTAACTTTTGCAAATATTCTTTAAAAAAATTATTTCACATTCAGAGATTTCAGCTTGCCTGTATACTTGCGAACTTGTGAAATGAAAATGTATAAATATATTTATGAGACTTAAAAATAACATTCCTAGACCAGAAACATTGTAATATAATTGTAAATATAATTGTAAACATTGTATAATAATATGCACATTGTTATGTTCAATAAAAAAAAACACGCAAAAGTCTATTATACTATCTCCATTCTGAAGGATGCCGAAATCGACACAACTATTTGGAGCGGTAAAGTGCTCCCATGAAAAAACGACCAATAAAAAAGTAGATTAAAATATATTAAAATTAAAACAAAATAATAATGATATATAGCGTAATTTTCAATTCATGTAATCTTTAAAAAGCTTGTCCCCTTTTAATATGCAATGTTGTACTCGGGTAGAAAAAGGAATAGACTTTTAAAGGATTGTTAAGACCAATAAAATTTGAACTAAATTATGTCAGGGCTTCAGTGGTTCTCTGCAATATTGAACATTTATGATTTATTTAGTTTTATTGTCGGCGTTGCGGCTTTGTTACATTTTTTCATCATTCCGTCGATTATTTCCTCCTGGGGGATGGTAAGCATTGCATTTGGTTTACTGAATCCTATGGGTTTTGTTACATTTTTATATAATACTATTGTTTTCATACTTATTTTTAGCAGTTGAATAGTATGGTTTTTCCTAATACCCTCCGGATTATTTTCAAAGTTATTATTATTATTATGATTATTATTTGGATTATTTTCAAACACTTTGAAAATAATCCGGAGGGTATTAGGAAAAACCATACTAATCAACTGCTAAAAATAAGTATGAAAACAATAGTATTATATAAAAATGTAACAAAACCCATAGGATTCAGTAAACCAAATGCAATGCTTACCATCCCCCAGGAGGAAATAATCGACGGAATGATGAAAAAATGTAACAAAGCCGCAACGCCGACAATAAAACTAAATAAATCATAAATGTTCAATATTGCAGAGAACCACTGAAGCCCTGACATAATTTAGTTCAAATTTTATTGGTCTTAACAATCCTTTAAAAGTCTATTCCTTTTTCTACCCGAGTACAACATTGCATATTAAAAGGGGACAAGCTTTTTAAAGATTACATGAATTGAAAATTACGCTATATATCATTATGTAGTGCCGTTCCTCATCCAGAACATATTTATATATGTGAGAGACGACACGTCTATTCTTGTCTTAGTGGTATAATTTGACTTCCTTTTCCTTGTTCTGGCGTCATCAATACGTTCTATGATTGGTTGTTTGTTCTGTCACTGCAGTTGGCGTCTTGCGTCATTTCCCTTTGTTTTCAATTGACATCGAATTCTTTCGAATGTGGTAGCTATCTCGCGCTTTATCGAAGTTTTATTCAATGTAAAAGTGCTCGAGATAACAAAAAAACTTATAAAAGTGCTTCCTTTGGTGTAAAAAATATTTAACAAGTGAAGTTTACGTAAATTTTACGGATCGCATTGCGCATTTTGTGAAAACGCGGAACGCATTATTGTTGTTATTATTTCGCGCAATGTCGAACGTAGAATCCAGGAAATCGACGCAAAAACGCCGTATTGATGATACAAACTCATCAGACTCTTCTTCTTCGAGTTCTAATTGTTCTCGGCCTAAGAACAGAAGGCACAAGAAGAGATCGCAGAAAAAAATGCTGAAGAAATTGTCGCGGCAGTTAAGCGATTTGCAAAGCTTCGTTTTCAGGCGAGATGCCGCCGGTGATTCCGACGCGAGCGAATTTGAGGGCCCAGAAAATTTAGAGACCCAAATTGAGCCTACTTGTGGCACATCCGCTGCTCCGGTTTTCCATATGCCGGATCCCACCGTGTCGCTAAAGGAACCGCAAATGAATGCGCCGACGGACGCCATGCTGAAGACGGTGGAGCGCTTGCAGAATTTTAATTCTCCCGGTTGGTGTGACGTTCGCTACGCCAAAACATTGAAAGAATACGTAGCAGACCCGGGGTTCAAGGAATTAGAGGTGAACTGCGAACTCAATTCCTTCACACCCGCATGTGCCCAACTCATGGGAATGGAGAGAGCCTTTGCAGCAATTTCCCACGTAGCATTACAACAAAGGCAGGTCATCCAGGACTCTGTACAGAGCGTCCTAACCTGGAGCTGTCAGCCTGATGCTGAACTCTCACCGGAGACCTTACGAGAGAAATTTCAGGAGGTTTTCGGGGGAAGTATTTCGAAGAACGACGCCATTCTTCAGATTGCTTGTGGGAAGCGGGCTGAAGTTATCGAGCATCGGCGTGATCGCATCCTGGAAATGTGTAAAACTCCAGTTGATAGATCAGCTCTGGGGAAAATTCCTCCAACTGTGACCCATTTATTTAATGAAGACAAGCTCATCTCCCAGTTGCAGAGACTTGGTGGGGCGAGCAAAGTCTTCAGGGCTCCGTTTTCGCAAGCAAGAAGTAGCGAAATTTTGTCAAGGCCGAAAAGCGGAACACGAGCAGTCATACCAACTCAGTGTGCTCCCGCAGGGAATCTGGGTTCCACCCAATTTCCGTCTCAGTACCGGCGGGCAGACCCCGGTCATCATTCTGGCCCTTCCTCCTCTGCCAGCAGAGGACGGAAATTTCGGAGGCCGACGGGGCGAGGGCAGACCTCGCACCGTCGCCGCCGAAACAATTGACAACCAGCCCGGGCGATTTCAGGGAGGGCAATTGCGAAGTTTTTTACAAATATGGCGTACCGCAGAAGCCCCCGACTTCGCCCTAAAAATCCTCAATGGCTATCGGATCCCATTTTGGTTGAGACCACCATTGACCAGACCCACTCAGGTGAGACTGCACAATTTCTCAACAAGGCACACACCCGATATGGACATGCAAATAAAGGAGTTGCTGAAGATGGGAGTACTGGAAGCAGCACCCGTGAATCGAGGCTTTCTCTCCCAGATGTTTCTGGTGCAGAAGAACGACGGGACCCATCGTCCTGTCATCAATCTGAAAGCGCTGAACGATTTTGTGCGAGTGAAAAAGTTTTCCCTAATCTCCCACTTCAAAGTGCCCGATTTCTTGCAACCCGGAGACTATATGACAAAAGTAGATCTGGCACACGCCTATTTTCATATACCAGTTGCAAAGACCCATCGCCGTTTCCTGCGTGTCGTGTACAGAGGTCAATGTCTGCAGATGACATGTTTGCCCCAGGGTTTGAGCAGTTCCCCTCAAATTTTTGCAGCAATAACCAATTGGATCGCAGAGATCCTTCGGAAAAAGGGCATACGAGTCATTGTTTATTTGGACGACTTTCTCCTGGCTCATCAAGACCAAGAAACTCTCCGACTGCAGACACTAGTAACATTGGATTTATTACAGTCCCTCGGTTGGACCATCAACCTAAAGAAATGTGTTCACCTACCGACACAGGCGATAGAATATCTGGGAGTGTCATGGAACACTTGCCTCAATCAGAAGACGCTAACTGGGAACAAGTGCCGCGCAATATGGAAGTCATTGCAAAACCTCATGACAAGAAAGAGATGGTCCCTGAGGGATGCGCAGAGCATCCTAGGACAGCTGAACTTCGCAGCGTTTGTGGTTCCCAGGGGTCGCTTGCACTGCAGGCAGATGCAGCTCCAGTCAATTGCCATGGCAAAGCTTCCACCCCGGAAGAAGGTACCCGTAAACCTTGCAGTATTGAACGATTTAGAGTGGTGGAGGCACAAGGTGAGTACACATTCCCTTATTCATTTCCCCAAAGCATGCCACTTCATTGCGACAGACGCAGCAGACAGCGGGTGGGGGGCACAGGTGGACGACACTCCACTCTCAGGCTGTTGGACACAACAACAAACCAAATGGCACAGCAACCTAAAAGAAATGTTTGCTATTCTCCATGCATTGAAGTGTCGGAAAGCCAATTTGAGCAATTCTACTTGTCTCATTCAATCGGACAACAGAACAGTATTAGCATACCTACGCAACGAAGGAGGTACGAAATCAGTGAGCCTCCTTCAGTTGACATATCAGATTCTGGAAGTAGCGGATGCGAACAATATAAGGATGGAAGTGTATTACCTACCGGGACGATACAACGGACTCGCCGATCATCTTTCCCGAGGGACCCTGTTACCCGAATGGCACCTTCTACCTCCAGCGATCGAACAGATATTCCGCTCATGGGGCAGACCCATGGTGGACTTATTTGCGTCCAAAACAGCTCATGTTGTAGAGAGTTACGTATCCATAGACCCCACAGACACGGCAGCCCTATATCACAATGCTTTCAGCAGGATCTGGTGCTTCCCACTGGCATGGGTGTTTCCACCGCCCTGTTTGATACCCAGAGTCCTGGAACATCTAAACAAGTGTGTCGGTATGTACCTGCTGGTAGTACCGAGGTGGCCCAAAGTGTTTTGGTTGCCAGATCTTCAGTCGAGAGCGCTAGCCCCACCTCGGCAAATAACCAACCTTCTATACAACCTGGTGGACACATCGACAGGTCTTCATCCTCCTCAGATCCAAAAACTGGAGATGGAAGTATGGAAGATTGGGGCTGGAGAGGAGCGCTATATGGATGGACAGAGCATGAAAGAGGTCTCCTCAATGCCGGATGGCGATCTTCAACAATCACGGCATATAAACTAGCATGGAAAAGGTGGGGTCAGTGGTGTGTCAAAAATAAGGTTGATATAACTAATCCATCAGGTTCCCAATTGGCAAGATTCTTAGCCAATTTAAAGCTTAACGAAGGCTTGGCTCCAAGTACCATTGCACTTCATAAATCAGCCATTTCAACATTAACTAACCCAGAGTGTGAATCGCTAAGCAACCATATCTTGGTGAAACAAGTAATGAAGGGTATAGTTAATACTACCAGAAAGAAGAAAATGTTGCCTATCTGGGACCCGAGACAAGTTAGTTTTTGGTTAAAAGAAAACCTTCCAGAAACAGTTACTCTGTTTGAGGCCTCTCGAAGATGCGCTGTTATTCTTCTGCTCGCATCTGGACGAAGAGTGCATGATCTTACTCTGTTACGATACACACCAGACAGTTTTGTGGACAATGGGGACCATATTATACTTTGGCCAGCTTTTGGATCTAAAACTGATTCCGCAACTCACCATCAGTCAGGATGGAAGCTTAATGCTTCCTCAGACCAAGCTACGGATCCGGTATATTGGCTCCGTAAAGTATGCTCTTTATCTAAAGTAAGAAGACATGAAGCAAATTCAATACCAGATTTATTTATTTCAACAACGGGCTTGCCAAAACCTGCTACAAGAACAATAATTGGAGGATGGGTAAAAACAGTTCTAAGAAGCGCTGGCATCGACAAATCAGCAGGAAGTACAAGGTCTGCCGTAGCATCATTGAGCTGGTTAGAAAATTGCCCCATTGAAAAGATCCTCGAAAGAGGAAATTGGAAGAGTGAGAACACATTTGCGAGACATTACAGAAAAGAGGTATTGGAAGGAGGTAACTCCCTAACATCGCTATCCCTCACAAATCTGTTTGAACCTATACAAGATTAATCAACGACCTCTCACAATTGACATCAGTTCTGTCACCAAGGCGATAACAAACACTTCTCACATATATAAATATGTTCTGGATGAGGAACGGCACTACATAATGATGGAGTTTTACCTACCATTAAAACTCTTATTATGTTGCCTTCCTCATCCAGAACATATTTAATCCACTGCTTGGTGAGATTACAATTGAAAACAAAGGGAAATGACGCAAGACGCCAACTGCAGTGACAGAACAAACAACCAATCATAGAACGTATTGATGACGCCAGAACAAGGAAAAGGAAGTCAAATTATACCACTAAGACAAGAATAGACGTGTCGTCTCTCACATATATAAATATGTTCTGGATGAGGAAGGCAACATAATAAGAGTTTTAATGGTAGGTAAAACTCCATCATTATTATTTTGTTTTAATTTTAATATATTTTAATCTACTTTTTTATTGGTCGTTTTTTCATGGGAGCACTTTACCGCTCCAAATAGTTGTGTCGATTTCGGCATCCTTCAGAATGGAGATAGTATAATAGACTTTTGCGTGTTTTTTTTTATTGAACATAACAATGTGCATATTATTATACAATGTTTACAATTATATTTACAATTATATTACAATGTTTCTGGTCTAGGAATGTTATTTTTAAGTCTCATAAATATATTTATACATTTTCATTTCACAAGTTCGCAATAAAACTAAATAAATCATAAATGTTCAATATTGCAGAGAACCACTGAAGCCCTGACATAATTTAGTTCAAATTTTATTGGTCTTAACAATCCTTTAAAAGTCTATTCCTTTTTACTACCCGAGTACAACATTGCATATTAAAAGGGGACAAGCTTTTTAAAGATTACATGAATTGAAAATTACGCTATATATCATTAATATTTTGTTTTAATTTTAATATATTTTAATCTACTTTTTTATTGGTCGTTTTTTCATGGGAGCACTTTACCGCTCCAAATAGTATTAGATTTGTCAAAGAATTTATATATAAAGATGCAAAAATCGGTAATTTTAAATACATGTAGGATTACAAAAGATTTTTTAAATATTTATATTGAGGGATCAGTAGGATTTATAGGTTCAATTAGGAATTCCACAGAGCCGAACCCTCTGATATGAAAATATCTGGAGTCGGTGAATTATTTTCCCATCTGGTCTCTGGTAGGTTGACATGTTGTTCTTGTATTGTTTTGTAATTATAATACATATAGTGCAATTGCATAACGTGGATTGACCAGATGATCATTTGGGAAGTGTGTGAAAGGGTTTAGTTTTTCCTGTGGGGAAAATTAAACCCGGACATTTAAATCTGGTGCGTAAAAATAAAAAATAATAATAATAATCACTGCCAAATTTTTTACCCATCCCAAATTTTAATATAAGATAATATTTTATAGATAATATTTTTATGTACAAAAAAGCGTTATCATAAATAATAGTATCGGAAACGTAACAAAAGTTTAACATCCTCGGCATAAATATACCAAACCACCCACATCCTCAGAAACTAAACACGTGTTTTCTGAAAAAGGTCGAAACTGACCGAGACTGTTGAAAGATAATTGCAGCGTAGGTATAACTGGCAGAATGTACAAACAGTATAACTGTCTCGCTCCTTCACATATGTATAACAGTCTGTCCCGGGTGGCCATCGGGGTAAGTTAGACTGAAAAAAAAAACATGACTCGTAAACGTAAAGTAAGGACAAAAATAATGGTATCGAAATGCTAGCGGGCACCGTGATTTGCACTTATATTTATCAAAAACATTTTTTTCAATGTTATGTGCTTTGAATATTGAAAAACAAAAAATGGCAAAAAATGTTAATATTTTTTCAAGGATTACAAAAAATATGAATGAAATTGTATAATTAATTAACGAGATATCGCAAAAAAAGGTGGATCTTGGGGATCTTGTAGTCCCCGGTCCGGGCTGGCTGGGTTAAATAAAGTTGGTTATTTCTATGTTGTCGGTGAAAGCTTTCACCTGAAATATATCCGGATTTTGATCCGCCATTATCTTAATATCTTCATTTTGAAGTATTAAGTCTGTTAAGAATTCTTCTTTTGTATAATTTGTTTGTATTCCTTTGAATATTACACCTGAATAAATACATTTAAAAATTAAACACCCTGTTATACTTCCTCAGACAATTTTTATTTTGATTCATTATTAATTTACATTTTACAGTATGATTGAATGTTGAAGAGGCCTGGGGTAAATTTACAACCAAGTTAGCTCAAAAAATTATTAATTACACTAATATAAAACATGTAACCCCTGCCACCTTGAAACGATATCGGTGAATCTGAGATTGGCATCACAAATGGCTTTCACGTTGACAGAAAAGAAACCTTTTCGGTTCCGATAAATCTCTGCGTTGCGTCCACCTAAAATAAGCTAATGATTAGTCTGCACATTCATAAGTCAAATAAGGTAAGCAAGCAAAGGGGGGACATGTTTGTTGATGTTGGGACAAGCACTTGGATAAAATGATGTTTAACTTACCAGGGGACTGTTGTACCCACATGTGCCTGCAATCATGAGCACCAATCACTTTGGGGGGAAGCATGCTATGGCAAAAGTCCCTCTTTTTTTCTTCCAAACTTTAAGGATAATTTTTCAAAGTAATGAAAGCAGTTCTTAAACATGCAATTGATTGTAAAACTATCCAAATGTGCTTGCTTGCGGTAGTTTTGTGAACTCTGATATAGTCCTCCACAGTAATCAGCATGAGCATGGAGCCAGATGCTAGGTATCTGACTGTCAAAAGTATCTGGTGTTTTGGAGTGAGTGCTTTATTCCTGAAATGAAAACGAGCACACTATGCAGACAAGTACTATACTGGTAGCTACTTTTTTATACCTTTTAAAAAGCATTTTCACTTACCAGTTCATTTTAGATTTGACGTTGTCATGATAATAATTATTACTTCATAATAATTATTTTCCTGACTTAGTAAACCTTCACCTGGCCGCTTACTTTAATTGTTGAATCGCCATATTTTGGATTTTTTCGATTGGCAACGTTATTGTTAAACTTCCGGCGGTACTTTTTGGATTCGCATCGAACAGGAAGCCGGTGCAAATTCGACTAGTCACTTTAGTGATAGTTCTGGATTTAAAAATGGGATAATCCCTTTGTTACAAATTGTTTTTAAAACGATTTTAATCGCGAGCCGGGCGATGCACATTGATGCACATTTTGCGAACGCTTCTATCTGATGTGATCGGAACGCTGTTTCGAATGTGTTCGGTCGCCGCCATTGGGACCGATATTTGTCCGCGACATAACGGTGTTGTAACTCCAGAGCAACAGATCCTCTTAACAATCAGATACCTTGCATCTGGCTCCATGCTGATTGCTGTGGGGGACTTTGTCGGAGTTCATAAAACTACCGCACGCAAACACATTTGGATGGTTTTGCAATCAATTGCACGCTTAAGAACAACTTTCATTACGTTAAAAAATGATCCTGAAAGTTTGGAAGAGAAACAAAGAGGGTTTTTTGCAATTGCACGCTTCCCCAAAGTGATTGGAGCTCTCGATTGCACGCATGTGCGGGTACAGTCCCCTGGTAAGTTAAACCAAGTGCTTGTTGCAATACCAACAGATATGTCACCCCCTTTGTTTACCTTATTCGAGTTATAAATGTACAGAATAATAATTAGTGAATCATTATTTTAGGTGGGCGCAGCGCCGAGATTTATCGGAACCGAAAGAGTTTCTTTTCCATCAATGTACAAGCTGTTTGTGATGCTAACCTCACATTCACCGATATAGTTTCGAGGTGGCAAGGGTCGGCCCATGATTCTACCATTTTTAATAATTCCAAAATACAGGCCAAGTTTCGAAACGGCTTTTTTGGCAACTGTATTTTGTTGGGAGATGGAGGGTATCCATTGAAGAATTACTGCGTCACTCCCATTCAAAATCCAGAGGGAGAAATTGAAAATATCTTCAATGAAGCTCAAATAAGAACACGAAATACCATTGAGCGAGCATTTGGTGTTTGGAAGAGGCGGTTTCCAGTACTTTCGCTAGGAGTGAGGCTCCATATAATGAAGGTACAATGTCTTGTTGTAGCCTCCGCAATTTTGCACAATATTGCAATAGGCTGCAATGAGCTCGAACCACCTCCGTTAACACGTGAAATGGAAGAAGCTCTAGCATTTTGTGACAATGTTCACGTCGTCAATGCAGTAGGTGTGGGTAGGCAAGAAAGAAACCAATATTTGCAATATTTTGAGGGTCTGGTGAATGGAAGGATGTGAAGCATGAAGCATCTCAGCACCACCCGTGAGGCAAACATTCATTTTTTATTTTGATAAAATATTTTATATATCATAGTACAATTCAGTAATACTCTTTCGAAAATCTTTGATAGCGAGTTTAACAATGTGATTGGTCTACAGTCCACAATGGTAGTATTTCCATTTTGTCTCCGGCTTTATAAATAGGGATCACCAGTCCTTTTTTAAGAGTACTAGGGAAGCAGGTGTGTGTTAGACTATGGTTGATTAAATGTGTTATAGGTTTAATATTTCATTTTTTATTATCTTAATGCAATGGTGTTTATTATTTTGTCAAGTTGTTTTTATTATAAATCTGTGTTGAGTGGTTGTGTATTGATCTGTTTGTTTGTGTTATGTATTTTACTTTTCGTTAAAACCTTTCCTGTACTTCAAACCTTCAACATTCAATCATACTGTAAATTAATAATTCATCAAAATAAAAAAATTATGAGGAAATTATAACAGAGTATTTATTTTATAAATGTCTTTATCAGGTGTAATATATTTTACTTCATATATGGAAGTAGTAATTATAATTTAGTTATTCCTCCTCATGAGTTCCATCCTGAGGAGGTGCTCTTGGTGCTCCTCCAGGCGTTTGGCCTTGAGGTTCTCGGTCCTTAGTAGATGTTCTCTCTCCTCTTCCTGGCGTTTAGCCTTGAGGCCCTCCATCTTGAGAAGATGTTCCTCCTGCTGGTTTTGCAGACTTGAAGTTAAAATCTTCATTTTAAACTCTGCTAAAGAGCTCCACTTGGCGTTGGTGGTTGCTGCGGTAGCTTTTCTTTTCCGCTGGAATAGAAGAATACAATATTATAAAAATGCCAACAGTTGATTCATGTACAACATTCTGTTATCTTGATGTCAACCGATCAATTTGAAAAGTTTTGATGTAGGAGTTAACTAACCATCACAACTTTCTCTGCAGGGATAGGCAGAGAGGACGGACTGCCAAACAACTCAGTTTAAGCATACATTCCTTACCTTATTCACATTCATACATCGTCTCATACATATTCTTACATTATTCTGACTTTTGACATGTTGAGGAAGACATGGTCCGACTCTTGATGCCTGAGGAAGACATGGTCCGACTCGCCATGTCTTCCTCAGGCATCCCCGACTTCTTCTACCATTCAAATTTGCAACATATATTCTCCTAACACTTCTTTCTTCATTCATTCGCTCTACACGCCCATGCGACCCTTTTTGTTTAAATATAATAATATTATAAATAATGCAGGTTATATTATATATAAGTACTAAAAATGTATATGTACTACAATAATACTAAAAATGTATTACTCTCCTTAATTAAAAAAAGTATCATCACAATATTTTCAGAGTGGTAGGATATTATCAGTATCAGTATCACCTTGGTGTTGGTGATACCTCCACTCAGAATCCAAATGCTATTTGAAATCAGTGGCGGTCCGTAACTTTTCAGTGAGCAAGTGTGCTAAGATTGAAAAATCCTTAGAAAATAGATGTTGTTGTAGCTGAAAACGTTTTTTTTATATACCTACCATTTTTTTGTATCCAGATTTGTGATTTTGTGGCTGTGTTTCCCCAAACCGAAATCTCCATATAAAATTTTTTAATTTTGATGAAAAAAATGTATATATGCATACATATGTATATTTTCAGCTACAACATTATCGATAATGTGGTATTTTTCAATCTTACCACTCTAGCTTATGAAAAGTCAAGAACTGCCCCTGCTTGAAATACCTTTGTCTTCTTTGGTGATCATTTTTGAATAGTCAGGTACTTCTGTATCTTCCTCTGCCCTGCCTCCTTTCCCACTTCTGCACTCCTTTTGATTAGCAGGGAGAGGTTGAGAGTCTTGTGCGATATTCACATTAAAAAAATTAACAATATGTTACAAACCCCTGTAGCTAGCTAGTGCTGGATTGATGGGTGTTCTCAGCATTTTGGGTGTAATTTGGCTCCAACTCTGATCAATTTTAGAATGCTAAAATAAAGATAATAATATTAGTTACCAATTGATGTAAAATAGACTAGTTGGAAACAACATTAGAGTCACTTATCACGCTATATCTTCCTCGGCTTCTTCTACCATTCAAATTCGTGCCATATATTTTCCTTGCATTTATTTCTTCTTTCATCCGCTCTACATTCCCAAACCATCAAAGCATCCCTTAATCCCACACTGTCATCATTGTTTTGCATTCGACACAAACTTAATTCCGATAGTCAATTGGTACGACAAACATAATAAGTTAGTATTACATAATATTACCATTGAATTTGAGGGGCTTTCTTCAGGGAGGCTGCACACAGGAGTTAGGATGGCCACAGACTCCTCACTAATGTGACTAAACTGAAAGCAAAACAATAGAATCAATAAAATGTTCTATCTACAGCTGTCAGAAAGTTTGGCGGGCGTAATTGGAACAGTCCGCTCCGGGCGCCAACTTGCCAAGGCGCCAATGAGCTGAGGCGCTCATATCACTTAACAATTAATACAGCGCCCTTCAGGTTTTTATTAGCACCAGGCGCCATTTGGCTCAGGGAAAAATTAATTCCTTATAGTCAACTGATACGATACACAAATAAGTTAAATTACCTTTGACGTTGAGGGGCTTGGTTGAGGGGACCTAAGCAAATTTACAGACCCTGGGCTGCTGAGTCCAAACTGAAAAAAAAAACAATATTATCAATTAAATGTATTGTCTGCAAACATATTTGAGAAAAATGTAGGGTTATAATGAATTAGATATTCATAATTAATAACTTAAATTACCTTCGACGTTGAGGGGCTTGATTGGAGGGATTGAAATATGTGAACCGATCCTGTACTGCTTACTCCAAATTGAAAAAAAACAATATTATCAATTAAACGTACTATCTACAAACAGATTTGAGAAAAATGTGGAGTTATAATGAATTAGATATTTATAATTAATAACTTAAATTTTATTTTATTTATTTATTATTAGTTTCAATAGCAAGGTTTGTACATGTATGTATAATGTATAGTATAAGTATAGATTCTTTTTTTTTTTTTTTTTCACAGACCTCCTCACTAGGATTTCCTGTTCTGAGGTGGCCTGTAGTTTTTTTAAAATATTTGTATTTGGTTATGGATTGTCTTTATATCGTCTTCACGATGTTTGT
This sequence comes from Limnephilus rhombicus, assembly GCA_929108145.2. NCBI lineage: Eukaryota > Metazoa > Arthropoda > Insecta > Trichoptera > Limnephilidae > Limnephilus > Limnephilus rhombicus. The sequence goes on along the minus strand of OV815294.1, from coordinate 14,936,636 downwards.
AATTTTATTATCACTTTGATCTCTCAGCCATGTTTTTACTTTTGTTTTAAATATATTCATTTCCTTTATATTTTTGATTTGATCTGGTAGAGCATTGTATAATTTCATAGCATGGAATTTATTATTTCTCTGTCCAAAAGATGTGTTCAAACTGGGAGTAACCAGGATGTTATTGCTTACTGCCCTGGTTGAGTATTTATGTTGGGCAGTGGAGTATACATATATGTTTTTTTTCAGTTTAAATAAAATATTTTTTGAATAAAGTTTCTGTACATTGAAGACTTGAAAGTTATTAAATATTTCTTCCGTCGGAGTTCTAAGCGGAACTTTCAGTATTGTCTTTAGTACTCCTTTTTGGGCTATATTGAGTCGCTCTGTGTGAGTGCTCAAGGCAGACCCCCATCCAGTTATACCGTACTCTATTTGTGATTGACACAAAGCATAGTATACTTTTTTAATATCGTTTATGTTGAGGATATTACGAATGTTTCTAAAGAAGTATATGTACCTGGTTAGTTTTTTTGTAATTACGTCAATTTGTGAGTTCCATCGGAGATTATCATCAATCTCAATTCCAAGATATTTGATGCTTTTGGAGTGTGCTATAGTGGGACAGAGGCATGATAAGCCTAGATTTTGTTGATAAATTCCTTGGCATGTGTGTAATTTGAGATTTAAGTCCTCCGACGGCTGCCCTCTGGCTGTTATAGAAAATGTAAGATATTTTGTTTTATTAACATTAAGCGTGAGGGAATTTCTTTTAAGCCAGGTTTGCAGGAGACTAAGCCCGTGTTCCGCTTCTTTGTAAGTATTTATCCAATCTTTTTCGTTAAATAAAATTACTGTGTCATCAGCAAAACTAATAATTTTTCCTCTTGTTTCTAGGTTACAGATATCATTGATGTATATCAAAAACAATATTGGTCCTAGTACACTTCCTTGCGGTACGCCATGGTTGATTAGGAGAGGTTCGCTTTTTCTCTTATTAATTTGAACGCTCTGTGTACGCTCCATCATATAGCTTTTTAGCAAGTTTAGTGTTGTATTTGTCATACCAATTTTTGTAAGTTTAGCAAAAAGTATTTTGTGGTCTATTGTATCAAAAGCCTTTTGTAAGTCTATGAAGATTGCCAAAGTTTTTTCTCCACTGTCTAAACTTTTAGTGATCATATCTGTAATTTTTTCTATGGCGTCACTAGTACTTAAGTTCTCCCTAAAACCATACTGTGTTTCCGATAATATTTTATTGTCTTCTAAGTAGGATAAGAGTTGTTTTTTTAATATTCTCTCCAATATTTTTGAAAATGTGTTGAGTAGGCTTATTGGTCGGTAATTGTTTATGTCATTTTTACATCCTTGTTTAAAAATTGGTATAACAGTAGCTTTTTTGAGAGCCGTAGGGAATATGCTTTCAGTTATAGACAGGTTGACTAAGTATGTTAGAGGTATGATAAGTTCTTTACAGAGATATTTTATTGCATTGGTTGTGATTAAGTCCTCCCCTGAAGAAACATTTGATTTTAGAGAAGAAATTGTGTTTTTGATATCATCAGCTGTAATTTGCTTAAACTCGAGTTTCTTTCCTTGTTCAGGGGGTTCATTTATTAGTATAGCGTCATTACATTGTGTAGCTTGCTTTGCTAGATTTGATCCTATATTTATGAAAAATTTATTGACGTATTCAAGAATTTGGTCAGGATTATCAGCGTATGTCCTTGGGACATTGTTTATATTCAGCACGTCAATGGATGTCATGGTAGCAGATTTAGAACTGGTTATTTCATTAATTATTTGCCACATTTTCCGTGGATTTTGTTTACAATCTACAATTTTTTTCTTGTAGTAGGTTTCTTTTGTATATGTAATAACTTTTTTGCAAATGTTTCTATATCTTTTGTAGAATCTTAACATGTGTATATCGTATGGATTTTTTTTTAGTTTCTTGTGTAACTCGTCTCTTTTTCTTATGCAGTTTATAACATTCTGTGTAATCCATGGTTTAATGTGTACATTTTTATGTGAGATTTTCTTAATAATTTTTGTGGTATTAGAGAGAATATTATTCTGAAAGAGTTCTATGAAGAAATTCCATGCATCATTTGCATTGTTCATACTTTGCAGTGTTTTCCAATCGGTACATTGTAGATTATGTTTAATGTCATTCCAGTTTATTTCAGTTTTTTCTATGGTTTGTGGTCTTTTCTTGATTTTATTTGACTTGTTTATTTTTATTGAAAGTATAGTTGTATAATGATCTGTTATAGTTGAGTTAAATACAATAGTTCGAGTAATATCTTTTGTTTTACTCATTATATGATCTATGCAACTTTCAGTGCTGTCCACTTTTCGAGTAGGTACATTTATTAAGCTTACCAGTCCATGGGATGCTAGCATCTGCAGATATTGAATTCTCTTGGGATGTCCATTTTCTAGGATATTTATATTTACATCTCCAATAAAAAATATGTTTTTCGTGTCTTTTAGAAGGCAGAGTTCCTCGTCTACGGATTTAAGAAATGGGTCGATGTTTCTTGTAGAAGGCGATCGGTAGATTGCTAATATAGCCTTTTCTTTTCCGATTTTAATTTTTAGACAATTGGCATCTGTGATAATAATTTCCTCAACTTCGGCTTTTATTTCGTTTTTAATGTATATAATTACACCATCGTTTTGTCTTTTGTTATTCAAACTTGAGTAAGTGGTATATCCAGCTATTTCCAAATTCATGTATTTATGATTTATCCAACATTCAGTAAGTATTATTATGTGTAGATTAACTTTTAAATATTTCAGTAAAATTTGTAATTCATCAAAATTTTTTCTGATGCTTCTTATGTTTTTGTGCAATATATTAAAAGAGTTGTTGTTTATCATTGATAGGTCACTTGGTTCCGAGGTTAGTATAGTGTCAGTCATTTTTTACTTTAATTCATAAATGTTGTTTCGAAATGCCTTTTTTTACACAATATTTTTAATATCATCTATATGTTTGATGTAGATTATTTTTTCGTTTGGCATTTTTCGAGTCATTATTTTTCCATCTTTACACCAAACGAAAAAATAGTTTTTTTCTTTGGCAGCTTTTTTTGTTTTCCAGAGCAGTTCCCTTTGATATGGGCTCAATTCTTCTGCAATATAGATTGTTTCAGTAGTGATGTCTTTTATGTCTTCATAATTAATATTTTTCCTTTTAGAGATTAGATTATCTCTAGTCGTTTTATCAGCAAATTCCACTAGCAGTTTTGGTGGCGCATTGTTTCTTCTATCAGGAGTCCTTTTTACTTCAATTATCTCCTTGTGCTGGATATCCATTCCTGCCGCCGCCGCAACTTTTTTTA